>CAVLGL010000093.1:27622282-28222282 GCA_963668995.1 Parnassius mnemosyne | reverse complement strand
TTTTTAAAGTCTTTAACTGAAAATTCATGGCAATATTTTTTTTACTTCTTTTGTTCACACAAGTTTAAAAAAGATTTGTTTTGTATTTTAGTTTTGAGATCAAAAGGTTGTCGTCGGATTATTTATAATTATATTTTTATTTTATTTTCATTCTAATCCAATGTAAATGATACTGAACATTAGTGGCATAATGATATTTAGACTTTTTGTATGTTCAAACTTAGTTTAAAAAAAACTATCGTTTACTAAAATTATGGCTTCTTAATGATTTCTTATATTTACGCGAAGACTACTCATTAAATGAAATTAATTTTTACAAATTTGATCACGCTTAATTTAACTTATTAATTCCTGACGTTTCGGGTGCTATACAGCACCCATGGTCACGGGGGGAACTGAGGTCTTTGACGTCCAGATGTCATAGTTAGCCTGGCTAAATTCAGTTTTTGAATATTAATTTTTGGTCCGATCTACGCAGAATGAGCTTACAGTATCTTGAAGTCTTACAGTGGTATGCTTAGGTTTGGATTTAATGTTATTAATTATAGGATGCCAAGCAGATGGCAGCACCCATCCATCTTCTCTATTGAAATTAGGATGTTTTTTAATTTCGATAGCCTCGCGAATCATCCTTGGTAGGAATCGGTGTTCTTTTGCGAGGATTTGTGGTTCAACTATGACACAGGGACGTCAAACACCTCAGTCCCCTCTGTGACCATGCGTGCTGTAAAGCACCTGAAATGTCGGGAATTAAAAAGTTAAATTAAACGCGATAAAATCCGTAAAACTTAGTTTAATTTATCGTTTCTGTTTATTTTGGTTGTAATAAATTGTTAAATGGCACTGAACATTTGTGGCAGTAATTATTTTTAGTTTTTTATTGTTCAATGTTATATGTTAAAAAAATTGTTCTGTAGTTTATTTCTAAAACCAGAAGATTATTTTACGAATAAAATGCTTTTTTTTCGCAAAAATCGATTATAGTTTTTATAAAAAATCGATTTTTATTAAATCGATTACTATCACAAAGCAAAAAATCGATTTTTTATTAATCGATTTTTTTCACTCACTGTCACATCCCTATGTAATACTGAAAAACAACTCCGAACAAGGCTTAGATGACAGACGAACTACCACAGAGTAGGGATGTGAAAAATAATCGATTTTCATATTAATCGGTTATTTTTTTCTTATAATCGGTTTTTCGAAGTCGATTTTTTTTATAATAAAAGTAGATTTATTAAAAATCGATTTTTATTATGTAAATTACGCGTTTCAATCGATTTTTGTAATCAGAGTCATTTGTGCGATGGATGTAAAACCATGAAGTAAGTTCAATAACATGAATAAGTCAATCAAAAGACGGCGCCACCTTTATGTATCTCTTTGTATGTAAAACAGTTTCGCTTTTCGTATGTTTTCAACAGGTTTCTTCCTCCGCTAGGAGTAAAAGTATTCTGTGGTTTTCTTTCTTTCTTTCTTTGGTTAGTGTAAACAATTATATATAAACAATAAAAATGTCCTGTGAAACGCGTAAAACTGACTGACAGGAGTATTTTATAATGAAAAAATGATAGCGGCCAACACGTCAATAGGCAAAAATACTGAATTGGATCTATATATTGCGGCACCAAGCAGGAGATGGGCAGCAGCATCTTCCTGATAATAGCCAAAATAACAATAAAAAAAACTGCGGTTGCCAACCCGCTCGCCAAGCGTGGCAACTATGGCAATATACCCCCCAGGTGCAATGACAATAATAAACGGCCCCCAGTCCCCGGCGGCCCCGCTATTCCTGGCTACGGTGGCGACCATGGTAACGGCGGGGCAGGGAGTGCTAAGAATCTCCGGTGGAGGTTCGGTTGCCACCTACGACGACTCGACCTGGCAACATACAACGCACGCACCCTGAGGACTGACGAGAAGATCGTGGAGCTGGAAGAAGAGATAGACAAGTTACACTGGCATATTATAGGATTATCCGAAGTCCGAAGAGAGGGGGAGGACACGGTAATCCTCGAATCCGGCAACTTGCTCTATTACCGGGAGGGCGACCATCTGTCCCAAGGAGGTGTCGGATTTATCGTCCACAAGTCTCTCGTAAACAACGTTGTAAAGATTGAGAGTGTGTCGACGAGGGTTGCGTACCTTATACTCAGAATCACCAAACGGTATTCGCTGAAGGTCATACAGGTTTACGCACCAACCTCGGCACACCCCGATCAGGAGGTGGAGGAAATGTATGAGGATATCTCTAGAGCCATGCATTCCTCCAAAACCCAATATACGGTGTTAATGCGAGACTTCAATGCAAAACTAGGCACAAGAGAGAACGGTGAGCTGAAAGTAGGGAAATTTGGAATAGGGCAACGGAACCCAAGGGGCCAGCAGTTGGCTGAATTCATGGAGAAAGAGGAACTCTTTATGATGAACTCTTTCTTCCAGAAGCGGCCCCACAGGAAGTGGACCTGGTCGAGCCCCGACGGTTCGACAAAAAATGAGATTGACTTCATTATGACGACCAGACGACAACTGTTCAGTGATGTCTCAGTGATCGCGAGGGTGAAAACCGGCAGCGATCACCGAATGGTTAGAGGCACATTGAACCTAAACGTTAAGTTGGAGAGGTCTCGTCAAATGAAGTCAACGCTCCGTCCTCCTCGTGCTCTAATCCAAAGTCCCGAAACCTTTCAGCTCGAGTTACAAAACCGTTTTCAGTGCCTAGAAGACTGCAATGAAGTGGACGATTTGAATGACAAGCTCGTGGAAACTGTCCATGCGGTCGGAGCTAAGTTCTGCAAGACCCGCCGCAGAAGAACACAAAAACTCTCCGATCACACTCTTAATCTCATGGCTGTTAGACGGGAGATGAAGCTACATTCTTCAACAGATTTAACAGCATACAGGCAACTGAACAGACAGATCTCCAAATGCATGTGGCGGGACTTACGCAAATTCAATACAGCTCGTATTGAAGAAGCGATCGAGCGGAACCAAGGCTCCAAAGTCTTTGCCAGAGATCTGTCTGCCAGAAAGCGCCAACTGTCAAAGCTGAAGACAGAATGTGGCAGCATCGTTTCCGGGACACCTGAGATTTTGAGTGAGATTGAGAGGTTCTATGGGCAGCTGTACACGTCATCGTTGGAGCCGCACGCAAGTGTGAGTAACGATCCAAGAGCGAGTCTTATCCGACATTATTCCGATGATATCCCGGACGTCAGTCTGAGCGAGATTAGAATGGCTCTCCAGCACCTTAAAAACGGCAAGGACCCAGGCGAGGATGGAATTACAGTGGAGCTTCTGAAAGCGGGTGGAAAACCGGTAGTTGAAGTCCTTCAGAAGCTCTTTAATTCCGTCCTCCATGGTGGCATTACACCGGAGACGTGGAGCGGAAGTGCGGTGGTCTTGTTCTTCAAGAAAGGCGACAACGCTCTCTTGAAGAACTACAGACCGATTTCCCTTCTGAGCCGCGTCTACGTGCTGTTTTCGAGAGTCATTACGAATCGTCTCGCGCGCAGACTTGACAACTTCCAGCCTCCCGAACAAGCCGGTTTCCGAAAAGGCTTTAGCACCATAGACCACATACATACCCTTCGGCAAATTGTACAGAAGTCCGAGGAGTACAATTTGCCACTATGTCTGCGTATGCGAACTATGAGAAAGCCTTTGATTCCGTCGAAATTTGGGCGGTGCTGCAGTCCCTTCAGCGATGCCAAGTTGACTGTCGGTATATCGAAGTGTTGAAGTGATTGTACAGTAGGGCTACGATGGCTATCTGAGTACAGAACCAGAGTACGAAACCTATCCAATTGCAGAGAGGTGTAAGACAGGGTGACGTCATATCCCCGAAACTCTTTACCGCTGCATTGGAAGATGTTTTCAAGCTTCTGGACTGGAAAGGATACGGTATCAACATCAATGGCGAGTACATCACTCACCTTCGATTTGCCGACGATATAGTCCTTATGGCAGAATCGCTGGAGGACCTAAGCACTATGCTCAATGACCTCAATAGTGTTTCCCAACGGATAGGTCTTAAGATGAACATGGACAAAACAAAGATCATGTTTAATGTCCATGTCACACCTATGCCGGTAGTTGTTGGGAACACTAAGCTCGAAGTTGTTGACGAGTATGTTTACCTGGGACAAATAGTCCGACTAGGTAAGTCCAACTTCGACCGAGAGGTCGATCGACGGATTCAACTCGGTTGGGCAGCGTTCGGGAAATTACGGCACATCTTCTCGTCAGGTATACCTCAAAACTTGAAAACGAGACTGTACACCCAGTGCGTGTTGCTAGTGATGACATACGGAACTGAGACGTGGTCCTTCCCTGCTGGCCGGATGAGGAAGCTCAAGGTCGCTCAGCGAGCTATGGAGAGGGCTATGCTCGGAGTTTCTCTGCGTGATAGACTCAGAAATGAGGATATCCGCAGTAGAACTAGAGTGACCGACATAGCCCAACGGATTAGTAAGCTGAAGTGGCAATGGGCCGGCCATATAGCTCGAAGAACCGACAACCGATGGGGAAGAAAGGTTCTCGAGTGGCAGCCTCGTACCGGCAGGCGAAGTGTAGGGCATCACCCCACTAGATGGAGTGACGACCTGGTAAGATATGCAGGAAGTCGATGGATGCAGGTGGCTCAGGACCGTGCTTTGAGGCATTCTTTGGGGGAGGCCTATGTTCAGCAGTGGACTTGTGACGGGCTGTAATGATGATGATGATGATGATGATTGCGGCACCACTATCAAATCTCAAGACAGATGCCCTCAATATATATGGAGAAGCTCTGAAGGAACTTTCCCTAAACTAACCGAATTGGCTTTTAAACACCTCTCAGTGATGGCCAGTTCCGCGCCAGCCGAAAGATTATTTTTGAAAGCGGGAAATATTGTCAGGAAAAAACGAAACCGTATTTTGGGAAAGAGATGAAGAAGAATTTTGGTGAAATGATTGTTTTTAAAGTCTTGAACTGAAAATTCATGGCAATATTTTTTTTAGTTTTTTTGCTTACACAAGTTTAAAAAAAGATTTGTCTTGTATTTTAGTTTTGAGATCAAAAGGTTGTCGTCGGATTATTTATAATTATAATTTTATTTTATTTTCATTCTAATCCAATGTAAATGATACTGAACATTAGTGGCATAATGATATTTAGACTTTTTGTTTGTTCAAACTTAGTTTAAAAAAAACTATCGTTTACTAAAATTATGGTTTCTTTATGATTTCTTATATTTACGCGAAGACTACACATTAAATGAAATTATTTTTTACGGATTTGATCACGCTTAATTTAACTTTTTAATTCCTGACGTTTCGGGTGCTACACAGCACCCATGGTCACGGGGGGAACTGAGGTCTTTGACGTCCAGATGTCATAGTTAGCCTGGCTAAATTCAGTTTTTGAATATTAATTTTTGGTCCGATCTACGCAGAATGAGCTTACAGTATCATGAAGTCTTACAGTGGTATGCTTGGGTTTGGATTTAATTTTATTAATTATAGGATGCCAAGCAGATGGCAGCACCCATCCATCTTCTCTATTGAAATTAGGATGTTTTTTAATTTCGATAGCCTCGCAAATCATCCTTGGTAGGAATCGGTGTTCTTTTGCGAGGTTTTGTGGTTCAACTATGACATACGGACGTCAAACACCTCAGTCCCCTCTGTGACCATGCGTGCTGTAAAGCACCTGAAATGTCGGGAATTAAAAGCGATAAAATCCGTAAAACTTAGTTTAATTTATCGTTTCTGTTTATTTTGGTTGTAATAAATTGTTAAATGGCACTGAACATTTGTAGCAGTAATTATTTTTAGTTTTTTATTGTTCAAAGTTATGTTAAAAAAATTAATCTGTAGTTTATTTCTAAAACCAGAAGATTATTTTTCGAATAAAATTTTTTTTTCTCAAAAATCGATTATTATTACAAAGCAAAAAATCGATTATTTTATTAATCGATTGTTTTCACTCAATGTTACATCCGTACCACAGAGTATATTATATATAGCGAACTAAACGTAGTGATTATATTCTCTTTGTAGCGAACTACCACAAATGAACGTCATCCATGGAAATACATGTACTTCGTACAAACTGGAACCCGCACTTTCGAATGACATAAAAAATACAAGAAAACGACCTTGAAATTTTTCATTACCCCTCCGTCTCTTTCTAATTAGGGTGAACACAAAATACAAGAATTTGGGAAATTATGGGGAAAATCAGTTTATTTTTATTATATTCATTTATAAAATTTTAATATAATTGAAAATAGTAGAGTTCCATTGAAACGCATAATAATAGAGAAATTCATAAGGACGAGCCTGCGGGCGGAAGTTTATTAATTAATATTATTTATTCGTGTACTTTTTGTCAATAAACGAATAAACGAGTGAACTGGCTCTATATACAAAACTTTAACTAAAACCAAAATAATTTTTATCCAAAAAGGAACAAAAAATTCGATTTCCCATACAAAATGTATCGGTCACGTGACCAATTTTGTATGGGAAGTCAATTTTTTTTAATTTCCACAAAGAAAATTCTTCAGTACCTTACTCAGGATGATGGTTCATGGTTAAAGTTTTCGGGAGCTTGTCTTTACATCTCTTAGAATGTAACATTAGGAAATAATGAAACTAAAATAATAATCGCTTTTATTTACATTTATTATTACAATAGCAATAGTGTCTACAAATTTAAAATATACAATAATATTAGAGGTGAAGGTTTTTACAACAACTCAATTTTTATACATGATTGAATAGTTTTGTGAAGTTTTTGTCGCTTGGTACGAACAGCACTCAACTTTTAGTCCATAATTTTTTTTTAGATGCGTTCTGAGACACACGGTCAAAAAGAGTTTGAAATTCACAGCAACCATTTATCATCAGGTGGACTGTGTGCTTGTTTGTCAAAACAAAATTTAAAATTCTGGATTAATGAAATTAAGAGCAATTAATACTGCCATCCATAGGCTGACTTTTTGTTATAGAATAAGGATGACAAACGAGCACACAGTCCAACTGATGGTAAGTGGTTGCTGTGACCCATAGGCATCTACATTTATCCTCGATTACGAATCAAAATGCAGATGCGTTGTCACCCGTGAGGACTAAGAAGGAATGCCTCGTTTCCAGTAAAAAGGGTCTCCGGTTCTCTACACTCACTATACGAAACACAGCTGCTATTTTACGATGGTATTCTGTGAGAGCGTGGTCCTTCCCCGGTCGAGCCGACCCATTCGTTTTAAAACTATACCAGAAATATAGCTGCAACATAGCTCTACCACGTATAATTTGTCATGAACACTTTATTTTTCATTTTGTCACACTTATCGTACAATTTATCAAAAAAATGGATTTCTTGAGACAGCAATTTCGATAAAATATGTGTAAATTTTCATTTAAAAATTAAATACAATTAAAAACTTATCAAAATAGCCTAGTGATATAACATATCAAGCTGTTCCTGTTTTCTAGGTAACAGAAGGCATTTTTCTTTCTTTATCAAAAATATTTTTTTGCGATTTTTTTTAAATTACTTTTCTTCCCTTGGAAACAAAACATCGCTTTGAATTAAGAAATAACAAGTACCTAACAAAAGATAATACCTGTACCACAGAACAATCTGCTATTTCATTTAAAAACGGTGTGACTCCTTGTCTCAGCGGTTTCCCAGTAATCATGTAATTGGTTGTTGGTTGATATGAAATAGATTACAAATCTTTGCTTTTTCAAAAAAGGGTATTTTTAGCTCCACATTGTTTAACCATTTATTAGGTTCTGTTAGATTGGAAGGAAACCTGCAAAGAATTAAGTAATGAAAGATATCTAATTATTTTAATTTTGATGTTTCAGTGTATCATCATCAAATCGAGCAGAGAGACCATTCGAGAAAACCTTTTCCGTTTGTAATTAAAATTAAAATACATTACAATGTATGGTCACCCTAGTCGAAATTATAATACAAACATGAATCGTTAATTATTAAGCAAATAGCGAAATAAAATTGGAAATACCGAACCAAAATTTACATCTAAACCAAATTACCCATTGGTCTATACAGAAATAACAGCAATTAAATTCGAAATATCACTGAAAATTAGTTTCACATGACGCGTAGTATTTGCATGGTGTTTTGTACTTACGAATGAAATATAATATTACATTCTGGATGCCACTCACTTTTTCAACCGCGCACAATACATTTAATGACCATTTTTCTAGTTTTGCCTCTGCATTATTCCAAAATTCAAAAACAAACTTGCGAAATGAACATATACATCCGCCATGTACAGTAAAAATTATTTGACAAATAGATTTTGGGTTGTCATATAACGGCTTTTAAGAATAAATTTAAAACAGGGAAAATATGTAGGAAGCTAGGCAAATAGTTCATAGTAAATCTTTATTAAGTTTTTAAAAGAAAAAGCAAAAACTTGCGTGAAAATCGTTTTGTCAAGTTGTGTTATCATTTTTTACTTATAATTCTTGCCATACTGACAATTAAACTTATACTGAAATTTATGATGGCTGTTAATGGGGTAATATCAGTCATCATGCTGGCTAGTAGTAGTGGCAGTCGTCATGTTTCAAGCAGTGTTGCCAGATCAAAAAACTCATTCAGCGCTAGAACAACACAAAACGCGCTAGATTTCATGAAAACAGCGCTTTAAAAAAGCTCTAGATTTCGCACTAAATTAACTACAAACAAAGTGAGTGTTTTTTATTATAATTTATAATTCAAGAAAATATAATCATAATAAAGAAAACAACATTAAGTTTTTTCTGGCAATATTTTTTTGATGTATAAATACTACGCAGGACATCGCCTTATAATTATAGCAATTGCTGTCAACAGTAGTTAGTACTGTACGAACAATTAAAATGTCATTAATTGTTTTAAAGTGCAATGTATTTCGCAACTTATTTTCAGATGTCAGCATCTGATTGCGGTTGCTATACAGTTTCTTGGTGTTGTAACTTCTAAGTAACTTTTAACTTAGCTGTGCTCTAAACAACTGACTGAAACTGAATAAAGCAAAATAAATGCGTTGCCAAAACCATGAACGAAAACTTGAACAAATTTTCGACTATAAGTGGGATTTCCCCACTTATAGTCGTCGGTAAAAAAAAATCAAGTTGATCATCCTAAAGGGGGAGCCGGGAGATCCATAGCACAGGGTATCCTAGTTTGGACTCGTCTCCCATGCTCTTTGTTTTGAAAAAAATATGTTTGAAAAAGATAAACTGCAATGTACTATTTGTTGGGAAAAATAATAAAGGTCATTATTATTATTATCGGCAATGTGGACTAACAGTACTGCTATAATAGAGTTAGATAACCCGCTAGTCGCTATAATTTTGAAATGTGTGCTAAATACGTGCATTTCAACGTGGTAGAGCCATGCTGCAGCTATATTAGCAGTATAGTTGTAGCACGAATGGGTCGGCTCGACCAGGGAAGGATCACGCTCCCACAGAATACCAGCGTAAAATAGCAGCTTAATACTGCTGTGTTTTGTATGGTGAGTGTAGAGAACCGGAGACCCTATTTACTGGAAAAGAGGCATTCCGTCTTAGTCCTCCCGGGTGACAACGCATCTGCATTTTGATTCGCAAAGGAGGATATGGGCCACAGCAATCACTTACCATCAGGTGGACTATGTGCTCGTTTGTAACCCTATACTATAAAATAAAAAAACACCAAAAAGCGCTGGATTAAGCGCTAGGTGCTAAAATATTGATATGCGTGCTATACATTCCAAAAAAGCGCTAGATCTAGTTTCCAAAGCGCTAAAATGGCAGCACTGGCTTCAAGGTGGAGCTTGGTGACATTATGAAAACTGTCAACAGGAAATTGAAGACTAAGATATGTACTTATCTTTTTTTACATTTGAAAATCATGACGTGTGAAAATGAGACAGATATATTTTTGGCAAGGTTCATGTTTGCATGATATTTGTATAACCAAAAAAATATATATGAAATTTTCTGGGTATGCGCTATTTTTTTAATATCTATGGTTGACACTCACTGTTGATGACACTTTTTTTACTGAGATTTATGGCTTGGATGCTTTTTAAGCCATGTCTTCATTTCATCTGGGATCTTCGGGACTTATTACTATTCATGCGATCAAGTGAATCGTTTTCGAAATTAAGAGATGATAATTATATTACTGTGTGTGACTGTCGAGAATTAGTATGAATACCAATGAATACTAATTCTCGACAGTCGCATAGTACACAGCGTGTGGGATGTCATTCGTAATCCGAATTATATATTCAGTGGAAAGTAAAACGATAGTGAAAGCTATATCTGCTTGGATAAAAATATTTGGAAATCATGAAGTGAAGATTGGATCTTAACAATGCCGCGTTACTGCGGTGTAAGAGATTCTATTACCTCATAGTTACTTTAGAAGCTCTAAGACCCGATAATATCCCGTGAGTGTCGTAAAAGACGACAGAGAGAAATGAAACAAGAGATAGGCAGCAGCAACTTCCTGATAACATCATCATCATCATCATTACAGCCCTTCACAAGTCCACTGCTGAACATAGGCCTCCCCCAAAGAATGCCACAAAGCACGGTCCTGAGCCACCTGCATCCATCGACTTCCTGCACGTCTTACCAGGTCGTCACTCCATCTAGTGGGGGGACGCCCTACACTTTGCCTACCGGTACGAGGCCGCCACTCGAGAACCTTTCTTCCCCATCGGTTGTCGGTTCTTCGAGCTATATGGCCGGCCCACTGCCACTTCAGCTTACTAATCCGTTGGGCTATGTCGGTTACTCTGGTTCTACTGCGGATATCCTCATTCCTAAGTTTATCACGCAGAGAAACTCCGAGCATAACCCTCTCCATAGCTCGCTGAGCGACCTTGAGCTTTCTCATTAGGCCAGCAGTGAAGGACCACGTCTCAGTTCCGTAAGTCATCACTGGCAACACGCACTGGTTGTACAATTTCGTTTTAAGGTTTTGAGGTATGTCTGACGAGCAGATGTGTCGTAGCTTCCCGAACGCTACCCAGCCGAGTTGAACCCGTCGATTGACCTCTCGGTCGAAGTTGAACTTACCTAGTCGGACTATTTGTCCCAGGTAAACATACTCGTCAACAACTTCGAGCTTAGTGTTCCCAACAACTACCGGCATAGGTGTGACATGGACATTAAACATGATCTTTGTTTTGTCCATGTTCATCTTAAGACCTATCCGTTGGGAAACACTATTGAGGTCATTGAGCATAGTGCTTAGGTCCTCCAGCGATTCTGCCATAAGAACTATATCGTCGGCAAATCGAAGGTGAGTGATGTACTCGCCATTGATGTTGATACCGTATCCTTTCCAATCCAGAAGTTTTAAAACGTCTTCCAATGCAGCGGTAAAGAGTTTCGGGGATGTGACGTCACCCTGTCTTACACCTCTCTGCAATTGGATAGGTTTCGTACTCTGGTTCTGTACTCGGATAGCCATCGTAGCCCTAATGTACAAGCACTTCAACACTTCGATATACCGACAGTCAACTTGGCACCGCTGAAGGGACTGCAGCACCGCCCAAATTTCAAAGGAATCAAAGGCTTTCTCATAGTCCACATACGCCAGACAATGGCAAATTGTACTCTTCGGACTTCTGTAAAATTTGCCGAAGGGTATGTATGTGGTCTATGGTGCTAAAGCCCTTTCGGAAACCGGCTTGTTCGGGAGGCTGGAAGTCGTCAAGTCTGCGCGCGAGACGATTCGTAATGACTCTCGAAAACAGCACGTAGACGCGGCTCAGAAGGGTAATCGGTCTGTAGTTCTTCAAGAGAGCGTTGTCACCTTTCTTGAAGAACAAGACCACCTCACTTCTGCTCCAGGAGGTTCGGTTGCCACCTTAGACGACTCGACCTGGCAACGTACAACGCACGCACCCTGAGGACTGACGAGAAGATTGTGGAGCTGGAAGAAGAGATAGACAAGTTGCGCTGGCATATTATAAGATTATCCGAAGTCCGAAGAGAGGGGGAGGACACGGTAATCCTCGAATCCGGCAACTTGCTCTATCACCGGGAGGGCGACCATCTGTCCCAAGGAGGTATCGGATTTATCGTCCACAAGTCTCTCGTTAACAACGTTGTAAAGATCGGGAGTGTGTCGACGAGGGTTGCGTACCTTATACTCAGAATCACCAAACGGTATTCGCTGAAGGTCATACAGGTTTACGCACCAACCTCGGCACACCCCGATGAGGAGGTGGAGGAAATGTATGAGGATATCTCTAGAGCCATGCATTCCTCCAAAACCCAATATACTGTGTTAATGGGAGACTTCAACGCAAAACTAGGCACAAGAGAGAACGGTGAGCTGAAAGTGGGAAAATTTGGAATAGGGCAACGGAACCCAAGGGGCCAGCAGCTGGCCGACTTCATGGAGAAAGAGGGACTCTTTATGATGAACTCTTTCTTCCAGAAGCGGCCCCACAGGAAGTGGACCTGGTCGAGCCCCGACGGTTCGACAAAAAATGAGATAGACTTCATTATGACGACCAGACGACAACTGTTTAGTGATGTCTCCGTAATCGCGAGGGTGAAAACTGGTAGCGATCACCGAATGGTTAGAGGCACACTGAACCTAAACGTTAAGTTGGAGAGGTCTCGTCTAATGAAGTCAACGCTCCGTCCCCCTCGTGCTTTGTTCCAAAGTCCCGAAACCTTTCAGCTCGAGTTACAAAACCGTTTTCAGTGCCTAGAAGACTGCAATGAAGTGGACGATATGAATGACAAGCTCGTGGAAACTGTCCATGCGGTCGGAGCTAAGCTCTGCAAGACCCGCCGCAGAAGAACACAAAAACTCTCCGATCACACTCTTAATCTCATGGCTGTTAGACGGGAGATGAAGCTACATTCTTCAACAGACATGACAGCATACAGGCATCTGAACAGACAGATCTCCAAATGCATGCGGCGGGACTTACGCAACTTCAATACAGCTCGTATTGAAGAAGCGATCGAGCGGAACCAAGGCTCCAAAGTCTTTGCCAGAGATCTGTCTGCCAGAAAGAGCCAACTGTCAAAGCTGAAGACAGAATGTGGCAGCATCGTTTCCGGGACACCTGAGATTTTGAGTGAGATTGAGAGGTTCTATGGGCAGTTGTACACGTCATCGTTGGAGCCACACGCAAGTGTGAGTAACGATCCAAGAGCGAGTCTCATCCGACACTATTCCGAAGATATCCCGGACGTCAGTCTGAGCGAGATTAGAATGGCTCTCCAGCACCTTAAAAACGGTAAGGCCTCAGGCGAGAATGGAATTACAGCGGAGCTTCTGAAAGCGGGTGGAAAACCGGTACTTGAAGTCCTTCAGAAGCACCGGAGGCGTGGAGCAGAAGTGCGGTGGTCTTGTTCTTCCTGATAACAACTCTAAATAATAAAAAAAATTCGGTTGCCAACCTACTTGCTTAGAGAGGGAATTATGGTAAATATTACTCCATTAAAGCAAACCTATGAAAAAGGACTTTTTTTCAGCAGTGTGGAATTTGAATTCGATAAGCTGTAATTAATTTATTACGTCAGTTTCTCCATCTTAGTCCTCACGGGTGACAACGCATCTCTATTTGGATGTTTATGGTTCACAGCAACACAGTACCATCAGGTGGACTGTGTGCTCGTTTGTCACCCTATCCTAAAAAAAAGAAATAAATAAGCAATAACTTCATTATAAATTAGTATTGGAACAGGCGTGATGCTATATGTGTATGTAGGTATTGTGATTAATATGAATATTATGAAAGGTGATTAACGGTTCTCATTAGGCAACTCTGATGCATATGAATGAGCGTTTAAATTCAGAAACCGATCAAATTCATATTTTATTTGCTGTAGATAACAGTACCTAATTGCTTTCTCCTTAGTAACAATGCACGCTGCGACCCCCGCATACGTATTTCTATATGTAATCTATAAGTTTTACTATTACGTGGTGAACATAATTTTAACGGTATTAGAATCGAACCCAGAACTTTTCAGCAGAATCGCCTACTTTTGTCAGTTGTATTATCATCATCATCATGATCATCGTCGTCATCATTACAGCCCTGGTAATAGTTGAGTGTAGGGCGGCTCCCCACTTAGTGGAGTGAAGACCTGATAAGAGATTCTGGAAGTCGATAGATACAGATGGCTTAGATCAATAGATACAGGTGCTTTGTGGCATTACAACTTAAGAACAGGAAGTGCAGCGACGTCTTCACCGATAAGACCTAGGTATTTGTAATGGGTGCATCATTTACAGCACTTAGATCATTGCCCATCACACCATGAGTCAGGAGAGCAAGCAAACTAGACTGCAACAAGGGCAAATGACGTGATAATTACATACTGAATACGTGAATAATCGAGCTTCGCCCAGCACTTATAATTTGCTCAGGAATTATACATATCTAGATAAACATTATCTAAATACAAAATTCTACATCCAAATCGTAACACTAATTAGGTACTTATTATATAAAATTTTAATTTATTTATATTTTTCATTAATAAAAAGTGTGAAGTACACATTAGAATTTTCTTCCGTATCGTGAAAGCAGTTTATATAGATAAATTTCTCAAAGACCAACATCCAGACCCGGAACAATTATTTGTAGGCCATACAAATACTTGTTCCGAGCGGGATACGAACCCGAGGCACTCAGCGCCACAACTAATTGCTAGGCCACTGGGCCACGGACCTGCCAATTTAATATAAAAGAAGTATAACGTTACACTATATTTGTCTGACGTATCTAGACGATAGTAAAATAGAATTCATTATTTCAGAATATTCTGATTATATTATAATTATTCAAGATTTTATATCTTATTAGATTTTTTTAAATGAGGATGACAAACGGACACAGTCCAACTGATGATAAGTGGATGATGTAGCCCTTAGCCATCTATATCTATCCTCGGTTAAGAATCAAAATGCACATGTAATGTCACCCCATGAGGAGTAAGATGGAATGCATCATTTCTAGTAAAAAGGATCTCCGGTTCTCTACACTCACCATACGAAACACAGTAGCATTAAGCTGCTATTTATACATTCATTGCTGGATGATTACAGAAATTGTGATTAACGTTTTCGTCAAGTCATTTATTTTGAAGTAGTATCACATTAAACGAGGGTTAAGATAAAGAATATCACATGTAGGAGTACGTTAATGGTCTGGGTGTACTTGATATAATGCTTACAGCAATAATAAAAGCACAATATTTTGTGCACACTTGACCTGAAATTTTTAATTTTAATATTATACATAATGCCCTAACGATGACGGTATGTTACGAGTCTAAAATCTAAAGTTGTACCTACATATATGTGTATATAAATTAACTGTCTATGAATATTATAAAATTGAAATAACTGGCTTCTGAGTAGTCTGTCCGCGCTAATCTTCGCAATAGCTGAACCGATTGTAATGAAACTTTACGAACAGAAATACCATATACTCGTATTATACCAGAAGGGATGAAGGCTATATTTTATCCCAAAAACTTGTAGATGCAAAAAAAACTAAAAATATATAAAATAAGAATGGTCTTTAATTATCTAAAATCACTAATAGTAAGACAATAGTAATTGTCTATTTGTAGTGCACGGGACAGTCAGTGAGAGGGTTAATATATTAGGAGAAGCCGGGGTGGCTGGCTAGTATTATATAAAATAAATAAATTGAAATATTTTAATATTATGTTATATTGTCTGATTCATAAAACTATTAGTATTGCAAATGCAAAATATAATCTTGTATATTAAAATTCCCCGTGAAGTGGCGGGTAAGAATACTCACCACCCCATATCTACCCGTGGGTGTCGTAAAAGGCGACAGAGGGAACCTGAGACAGAAGATGGGCAGCAGCATCTTTCTGATAACAGCAACACAACAATAAAAAACTGCGGTTGCCAACCCGCTCACCAAGCGTGGTAACTATGGCAATATACCCCCCCCCCCCCCCCGAAGTAACGAAAAGACGGCCCCCAATCCCCGGTGGCCCCGCTATTCCTGGCTACGGTGGCGACCATGGTAACGGCGGGGCAGGGGGTGCTAAGAATCTCCGGTGGAGGTTCGGTTGCCACCTACGATGACTCGACCTAGCAACTTATAACGCACGCACCCTGAGGACTGACGAGAAGATCCTGGAGCTGGAAGAAGAGATAAACAAGTTGCACTGGAATGTCATAGGATTATCCGAAGTCCGAAGAGAGGGGGAGGACACGGTAATCCTCGAATCCGGCAATTTGTTCTATCACCGGAAGGGCGACCATCTGTCCCAAGGAGGTGTCGGATTTATCGTCCACAAGTCTCTCGTTAACAACATTGTAAAGATTGGGAGTGTGTCGACGAGGGTTGCGTACCTTATACTCAGAATCACCAAACGGTATTCGCTGTAGGTCATACAGGTTTATGCTCCAACCTCAGCACACCCCGATGAGAAGGTGGAGGAAATGTATGAGGATATCTCTAGAACCATGCATTCCTCCAAAACCCAATATACGGTGTTAATGGGAGACAACGGTGAGAGAACGGTGAGCTGAAAGTAGGGAAATTCGGAATAGGGCAACGGAACCCAAGGGGCCAGCAGCTGGCTGACTTCATGGAGAAAGAGGGACTCTTTATGATGAACTCTTTCTTCCAGATGCGGCCCCACAGGAAGTGGACCTGGTCGGGACCAGACGGTTCCACAAAAAATGAGATTGACTTCATTATGACGACCAGACGACAATTGTTCAGTGATGTCTCAGTGATCGCGAGGGTGAAAACCGATCACCGATCACCGAATGGTGAGAGGCACAAAATGTTAAGTTGGAGAAGTCACGTGTAATGAAGTCAACGCTCCGTCCCCCTCGTGCTCTGTTCCAAAGTCCCGAAACCTTTCAGCTCGAGCTACAAAAACGTTTTCAGTGTCTAGAAGATTGCAATGCAGTGGATGATATGAATGACAAGCTCGTGGAAACTGTCCATGCGGTTAAGTTACTAGTTATGAAGCTCCAGTCTTCAGTAGATTTGACAGCATACAGGCAACTGAACAGACATCTCCAGATGCATGCGGCGGGACTTACGCAACTTTAATACTGCTCGTATTAAAGAAGCGATCGAGCGGAACCAGGGCTCCAAAGTCTTTGCTAGATATCTGTCTGCCAGAAAGAGCCAACTGTCGAAGCTGAAGACCGAGTGTGGCAGCATCCTTTCCGGGACACCTGAGATTTTGAGTGAGATTGAGAGGTTCTATGGGCAGCTGTACACATCATCATTGGAGCCACACGTAAGTGTGAGTAACGATCCAAGAGCGAGTCTTATCCGACACTATTCCGATGATATCCCGGACGTCAGTCTGAGCGAGATTAGAATGGCTCTACAGCACCTTAAAAACGGCAAGGCCCCAGGCGAGGATGGAATTACAGAGGAGCTTCTAAAAGCGGGTGGAAAACCGGTACTTGAAGTCCTTCAGAAGTCCGTCCTTCATGGTGGCACTACACCGGAGGCGTGGAGCAGAAGTGCAGTGGTCTTATTCTTCAAGAAAGGTGACAACGCTCTCTTGAAGAACTACAGACCGATTTCCTTCTGAGCCGCGTCTACATGCTGTTTTCAAGAGTCATTACGAATCGTCTCGCGCGCAGACTTGACAACTTCCAGCCTCCCGAACAAGCCGGTTTCCGAAAAGGCTTTAGCACCATAGACCACACACATACCCTTCGACAAATTGTACAGAAGTTCGAGGAGTACAATTTGCCACTATGTCTGGCGTATGTGGACTATGAGAAAGCCTTTGATTCAGTCGAAATTTGGGCGGTGCTGCAGTCCCTTCAGCGATGCCAAGTTGACTGTCGGTATATCGAAGTGCTGAAGTGCTTGTACAATAGGGCTACGATGGCTATCCGAGTACAGAACCAGAGTACGAAACCTATCCAATTGCAGAGAGGTGTAAGACAGGGTGACGTCATATCCCCGAAACTCTTCACCGCTGCATTGGAAGACGTTTTCAAGCTCCTGGACTGGAAAGGATACGGTATCAATATCAATGGCGAGTACATCACTCACCTTCGATTTGCCGACGATATAGTCCTTATAGCAGAATCGCTGGAGGACCTAAGCAATATGCTCAATGATCTCAATAGTGTTTCCCAACGGATAGGTCTTAAGATGAACATGGATAAAACAAAGATCATGTTTAATGTCCATGTCACACCTATGCCGGTAGTTGTTGGGAGCACTAAGCTCGAAGTTGTTGACGAGTATGTTTACCTGGGACAAATAGTCCGACTAGGTAAGTCCAACTTCGACCGAGAGGTCAATCGACGAATTCAACTCGGCTGGGCAGCGTTCGGGAAATTATGGCACATCTTCTCGTCAGGTATACCTCAAAACTTGAAAACAAGACTGTACAACCAGTGCGTGTTGCCAGTGATGACCTATGGTACTGAGACGTGGTCCTCCACTGCTGGCCGGATGAGGAAGCTCAAAGTCGCTCAGCGAGCTATGGAGAGGGCTATGCTTGGAGTTTCTCTGCGTGATAAACTTAGCAATGAGGATATCCGCAGTAGAACCAGAGTGACCGACATAGCCCAACGGATTAGTAAGCTGAAGTGGCAATGGGCCGGCCATATAGCTCGAAGAACCGACAACCGTTGGGGAAAAAAGGTTCTCGAGTGGCGGCCTCGTACCGGCGGATGAAGTGTAGGGCGTCCCCCCACTAGATGGAGTGACGACCTGGTAAGATATACAGGAAGTCGATGGATGCAGGTGGCTCAGGACCGTGCTTTGTGGCATTCCTTGGGGGAAGCCTATGTTCAGCAGTGGACTTGTGGAGGGCTGTCATGATGATGATATTAAAATTACCAACGACTGATATCCGAACATGGGTACAGTCTCATTAGGCAGTTAACCTCAACAAAAACAGTTATTTCACACTCAAGGCGGCGGCGCTGCACAGATGCGAACGCTAAGTGCGGGATGCTGCGAGTGCATGAGAAAATTACCACTTAATATGTTCACTTACTTACTCAGCACTTTAATCGCGTTATGAGGTTACACTTAAAAATGTTTCAAGTTTAAATAAAGTAATTTTTTCGTGTTAATGCTACGTGGTAGACTGCTATCCATTTATTAATTACAGCCTATAGAGTCCACTGTTGAGTTGAGTATAGACCCCATTTATTACTTCAAAGGGGGATATAGGGCATAGTTGCCACTTTTGGTAACCGTAGTTTTTTATTATTATTCACTTGTTATCTGGAAGACGCTTAGAACTATAGTAAATATCTCCTCTATGAGGCAATCTATGGGGAAAACCTTTGCACGAAAATGAACTTTTAACGGGTTGTATGGCGATCCGCCCCGACTTCGCACGGGTGATTTCTGGATCTCGACAGCAGCGCCACTTACGGGAACCAATTTTTAATGGCTTAGATCATCCAGGGTGGGTCCCTGGATGATCTAAACCATTCACAATTGGTAGATTGATAGAATAGAATAGATCGAATTCATAGAATATATTAATCCAACGTATTCTGTCAGAGCGTGGTTTTTCTCCGGTCAAACCGCCCCATTCGTACTACAACTATAATATACGAGGGGCGTTCAATGTATTCTCGGTATAGGTATGTTAGAAAAAAATAAAAATATGAAATATTTTTTTATTTTTCCATATAGTCTCCCATGACATCAAACAAAAATCAAAAATGAAAATAAAATATTTATATAATTAATAGAATCAGGCGTTACTTTGCGGAAATCCATTATATAAAAGCTTTTACAAAAATTTACTTCGCAAATATCCGCGTTATAAAATAAAATGATGTGTCTTACCTAGTATGAAGAAGCACCTCCCGCCCGCCCTCAATTGCGTGCACTATCTCCGTCACCACTAATCCCAGCACCGCTACTTCCAACACCACTACACTAGGCAAGACACACCACTGACGATAATACGACACGTGTTTAGCCTCTACACGAGGCATCCTCAGGTGATATAGACTCTACGGTGGCTAACCGCTAAGTGAGCGGCGAACCAAAACAAGTGCCTTTTATACAAATCGATGAGGCAACCGCTCTCCACCTAAGTAGCGAGCGACTGCGTCATGTGATAAAACATGCGACCAATCACCGCTGGACTTACGCAACCGTTTGTAAAATTAAAAACAAACCGCCGCGCAACGCCCACATTATTAGAGAGCAGGCTTGAAGATATTTAAGAGAGGTGAGTTAGTAACATTTGTTTGTTCATTCAGCAATGCAACGGTATTATTATTACTTTTTAATATCTCTAACTGTTCCAGCACACACAGCCGCAGCCCTTTATTACACGTATGTAAGACTTTAAAGGAGTGGTCGTTGGCTAGGTTGTGTCCAGTGTCCAAAAGATGTTTGGCAAAATGGGATTTATCGGGATTGCAATTCCTGTACGCGGCTAAATGCTCTTTATAACGTGTCTCGAAATTGCGACCAGTCTGACCCACGTAAACGGCGTGGCATTCGTCACAAACAAGTTTGTAAACACTTGACTTTTGACGAATATCCAACTTATCTTTACTATTACAGATATTTCTAAGAGAATTGTTTGTTTTGAACGCCACATGAACGCCGTTTTGTCGAAGAGTATTAGCTACTTTTTCAGATATGGGGCCTAAGTAGGTCAAACTGCTCACATATCGATGAACACTTTGAGGTTGAACCGCGTACAGAGAGTTGCGAATAACATGCTTTTGTTTCTTTTTAATTAAATTGTTAATGAGATTTTTTGAAAAACCGTTAGAGACCGCTATTTGATAAATTATATTAAGTTCTTTTAAATAATTTTCTTTACTTAATGGGACAGTGAACAAACGGTTAATGTAACAATAAAAAGCGGCTACTTTATGTTGCCATGGATGACATGATGACGCGGGGATGACCGTGTCGGTGTGAGTTGGCTTTCGATAAATTTGGAAAACATGTGACGATTCTTTTCTTGTTATTGTTAAGTCAAGAAAATTAAGGGAACAATCTTGTTCCAATTCAAGTTTAAATTTAATTTTGTCATGGACTCTATTTATTTTATTGAGGAAAACATCCAGTTGTCTCCTTGTGCCAGTCCAGCAAATAATTATGTCATCTACATATCGATAGTAATATAAGATATTTTGATTGACAACTATATGTTGTTTTTCGAAATTATCCATGAAAATGTCCACCATAAGGGGACTTAGAGGGGACCCCATAGCTAACCCTTCTTTTTGTAGATAGAAACGGTTATTAAACCGGAAATAGTTTTGTTTCATACAGAGAGAGGTTAAGTTAAGAAGATCATTTGTTTCCCCGGGATGTAGACGACGTTTTTCAAAGAGATCTGCGAGTATACGCAAACAGTCAGGGGATGGGACATTTGTGAAAAGACTATCAACGTCTAAAGATAACAATATGGATTTAGGAGGAATACGAATATCTTTAGTTTTGGAAATGAGATCTAAGCCATTTTTTAGGCTGTAAGTGGGGTTGAATCCAGATTTCTCTCGAAGGAGGAAGTTTAATTTTTTAGCAAGGAAATAAGCTCGTGCACCAATATATGAGACAACTGGACGAATAGGAACATGTTCTTTATGTATTTTTGGTAACCCATATAAAATGGGTGCTTGAGGATTCATTGGAACAAGATTGCTCCGAGACAAGTTGTGATCGGGAAAAACATATGATGATTGTTGTATACATAACTTAATATCCGAAGTAAACTTTTTGGTTGGGTCAGACTCCAATAGCTCAAAGTCATCACCTTGGATAACATCGTGAACTTTCTGGCTGTACCCACTACTCTCCATAATAACAACAGTATTGCCTTTATCGGCTTTAGTAACAATAAGGTCGTTTTCCCTTATTCTCTGCTTTAGGGACTTAAAAACAGGGAACTCAGGATTGAAATGGGAAGACGCGGGCACAGCCCGAATTTCATTAGCTACCAAACTTTTAACGATGTTATCTTTCTTCCCGATCACAACAGCCACCTCCGCGTCAACAGCCATAGTCTCTAACGATTTTTGGGAGACCGAAGGTGTTAAATTATACTTTAGGCCTTTATGTAAAAGGGACAACTCATCTGTTGGAAA
The DNA here is from genome assembly GCA_963668995.1 of Parnassius mnemosyne. Lineage (NCBI taxonomy): Eukaryota > Metazoa > Arthropoda > Insecta > Lepidoptera > Papilionidae > Parnassius > Parnassius mnemosyne. The sequence continues at coordinate 28,200,171 of CAVLGL010000093.1, read as the reverse complement.
CTGGACATCGGAAAGATTTTTAACTCGGGGATAAAATTGGTGATATTCTGTATGTATGTCGTTATTACGATTACGCGATGAAGAGGATACAAGTCGTTGTAATTTACGGGACTGAATTTGATATTTCTCATAAACAGCCATTGAAGCAAGTTCTCTGGCTTTCCCATCCAAAATATCAAATTCAATACTATGTAATTTATATGAAAGTTCAGAGTATAATACTTTAAGGTGAATTTTTAAATTATCTCTATTGGAAAACCAACGACGACACTCCTCATTAAGCCAAATGTTCTGAGCTTTAGAAATAGCAATACTGGCCGCTCGACTATTTGTGCTGGAACGTATTTGAATATAATTGGGAATAACATGAAGTTGTTTGCACTGCTGATTGAACCAAACATTTTGGGCAGCAATACGATGGAGTTTTGTTAATTTGACATAGAGTCTTGCCTGGTCGGCCGTGCTAGCCTTTTTAATATAATTAATAGAATCAGGCGTTACTTTGCGGAAATCCATTATATAAAAGCTTTTACAAAAATTTACTTCGCAAATATCCGCGTTATAAAATAAAATGATGTGTCTTACCTAGTATGAAGAAGCACCTCCCGCCCTCCCTCAATTGCGTGCACTATCCCCGTCACCACTAATCCCAGCACCGCTACTTCCAACACCACTACACTAGGCAAGACACACCACTGACGATAATACGACACGTGTTTAGCCTCTACACGAGGCATCCTCAGGTGATATAGACTCTACGGTGGCTAACCGCTAAGTGAGCGGCGAGCCAAAACAAGTGCCTTTTATACAAATCGATGATGCAACCGCTCTCCACCTAAGTAGCGAGCGACTGCGTCATGCGATAAAACATGCGACCAATCACCGCTGGACTTACGCAGCCGTTTGTAAAATTAAAAACAAACCGCCGCGCAACGCCCACATTATTAGAGAGCAGGCTTGAAGATATTTAAGAGAGGTGAGTTAGTAACATTTGTTTGTTCATTCAGCAATGCAACGGTGTTATTATTACTTTTTAATATCTCTAACTGTTCCAGCACACACAGCCGCAGCCCTTTATTACACGTATGTAAGACTTTAAAGGAGTGGTCGTTGGCTAGGTTGTGTCCAGTGTCCAAAAGATGTTTGGCAAAATGGGATTTATCGGGATTGCAATTCCTGTACGCGGCTAAATGCTCTTTATAACGTGTCTCGAAATTGCGACCAGTCTAACCCACGTAAACGGCGTGGCATTCGTCACAAACAAGTTTGTAAACACCCGGCATTTTTACGAATATTCGTCCAAATTTATCGAAAGCCAACTCACACCGACACGGTCATCCCCGCGTCATCATGTCATCCATGGCAACATAAAGTAGCCGCTTTTTATTGTTACATTAACCGTTAGTTCACTGTCCCATTAAGTAAAGAAAATTATTTAAAAGAACTTAATATAATTTATCAAATAGCGGTCTCTAACGGTTTTTCAAAAAATCTCATTAACAATTTAATTAAAAAGAAACAAAAGCATGTTATTCGCAACTCTCTGTACGCGGTTCAACCTCAAAGTGTTCATCGATATGTGAGCAGTTTGACCTACTTAGGCCCCATATCTGAAAAAGTAGCTAATACTCTTCGACAAAACGGCGTTCATGTGGCGTTCAAAACAAACAATTCTCTTAGAAATATCTGTAATAGTAAAGATAAGTTGGATATTCGTCAAAAGTCAGGTGTTTACAAACTTGTTTGTGACGAATGCCACGCCGTTTACGTGGGTCAGACTGGTCGCAATTTCGAGACACGTTATAAAGAGCATTTAGCCGCGTACAGGAATTGCAATCCCGATAAATCCCATTTTGCCAAACATCTTTTGGACACTGGACACAACCTAGCCAACGACCACTCCTTTAAAGTCTTACATACGTGTAATAAAGGGCTGCGGCTGTGTGTGCTGGAACAGTTAGAGATATTAAAAAGTAATAATAATACCGTTGCATTGCTGAATGAACAAACAAATGTTACTAACTCACCTCTCTTAAATATCTTCAAGCCTGCTCTCTAATAATGTGGGCGTTGCGCGGCGGTTTGTTTTTAATTTTACAAACGGCTGCGTAAGTCCAGCGGTGATTGGTCGCATGTTTTATCGCATGACGCAGTCGCTCGCTACTTAGGTGGAGAGCGGTTGCATCATCGATTTGTATAAAAGGCACTTGTTTTGGCTCGCCGCTCACTTAGCGGTTAGCCACCGTAGAGTCTATATCACCTGAGGATGCCTCGTGTAGAGGCTAAACACGTGTCGTATTATCGTCAGTGGTGTGTCTTGCCTAGTGTAGTGGTGTTGGAAGTAGCGGTGCTGGGATTAGTGGTGACGGGGATAGTGCACGCAATTGAGGGAGGGCGGGAGGTGCTTCTTCATACTAGGTAAGACACATCATTTTATTTTATAACGCGGATATTTGCGAAGTAAATTTTTGTAAAAGCTTTTATATAATGGATTTCCGCAAAGTAACGCCTGATTCTATTAATTATATTAAAAAGGCTAGCACGGCCGACCAGGCAAGACTCTATGTCAAATTAACAAAACTCCATCGTATTGCTGCCCAAAATGTTTGGTTCAATCAGCAGTGCAAACAACTTCATGTTATTCCCAATTATATTCAAATACGTTCCAGCACAAATAGTCGAGCGGCCAGTATTGCTATTTCTAAAGCTCAGAACATTTGGCTTAATGAGGAGTGTCGTCGTTGGTTTTCCAATAGAGATAATTTAAAAATCCACCTTAAAGTATTATACTCTGAACTTTCATATAAATTACATAATATTGAATTTGATATTTTGGATGGGAAAGCCAGAGAACTTGCTTCAATGGCTGTTTATGAGAAATATCAAATTCAGTCCCGTAAATTACAACGACTTGTATCCTCTTCATCGCGTAATCGTAATAACGACATACATACAGAATATCACCAATTTTATCCCCGAGTTAAAAATCTTTCCGATGTCCAGTTTCCAACAGATGAGTTGTCCCTTTTACATAAAGGCCTAAAGTATAATTTAACACCTTCGGTCTCCCAAAAATCGTTAGAGACTATGGCTGTTGACGCGGAGGTGGCTGTTGTGATCGGGAAGAAAGATAACATCGTTAAAAGTTTGGTAGCTAATGAAATTCGGGCTGTGCCCGCGTCTTCCCATTTCAATCCTGAGTTCCCTGTTTTTAAGTCCCTAAAGCAGAGAATAAGGGAAAACGACCTTATTGTTACTAAAGCCGATAAAGGCAATACTGTTGTTATTATGGAGAGTAGTGGGTACAGCCAGAAAGTTAACGATGTTATCCAAGGTGATGACTTTGAGCTATTGGAGTCTGACCCAACCAAAAAGTTTACTTCGGATATTAAGTTATGTATACAACAATCATCATATGTTTTTCCCGATCACAACTTGTCTCGGAGCAATCTTGTTCCAATGAATCCTCAAGCACCCATTTTATATGGGTTACCAAAAATACATAAAGAACATGTTCCTATTCGTCCAGTTGTCTCATATATTGGTGCACCAGCTTATTTCCTTGCTAAAAAATTAAACTTCCTCCTTCGAGAGAAATCTGGATTCAACCCCACTTACAGCCTAAAAAATGGCTTAGATCTCATTTCCAAAATTAAAGATATTCGTATTCCTCCTAAATCCATATTGTTATCTTTAGACGTTGATAGTCTTTTACCGGAACAAACTTGTGTCTGAAGTCGAGTCTTTGCTGAACAAAGTCTCGGATTGGGGGCGACTAAATCTAGTCCAATTTAATCCTCAGAAGACACAAGTTTGCGCGTTTACCGCTAAAAAGAACCCCTTTGTCGTATCTCCTCAGTTTCAAGGCACTCCCCTTCTTGCCTCAGCCAGTATCGGTATCCTCGGAGTCGACATATCGAGTGACGTGCAGTTTCGTGGTCACTTGGAAGGGAAGGCCAAATTGGCCTCTAAAAAGCTTGGCGTGCTCAGCAGAGCGGGACAGTATTTCATGCCGGTACACCGCCTGCTACTTTACAAGGCGCAAGTTCGGCCTCACATGGAATACTGTTCCCATCTCTGGGCAGGGGCCCCCCAGTGCCAGCTCCTTCCACTTGACCGCATCCAACGCAGAGCGGCTCGAATTGTCGACGACCGAGCCCTTTCCGATCGGCTCGATTCATTGGCACTGCGAAGAGATGTTGCATCCCTTTGCATTTTCTTTCGCATCTACCATGGGGAGTGCTCTGAGGAATTGTTCGGATTAATCCCAGCCACCAAATTTCACGAACGCACATCGCGGCAGAACTCCCGATACCATCCACACCATCTGGATGATTGGCGGTCCACCACTGTGCGATTTAGAAGATGTTTTCTTCCTCGCACGACCTCCTTGTGGAATCGATTACCATCAGCGATTTTGCCGGACCGATACGACTTAGGGACCTTCAAGAAAAGAGCGTACTCGTTTTTAAAAGGCCGGCAACGCATCTGCGATTCCCCTGGTGTTGCAGTTGTTCATGGGCGGCGGTAGTCACTTACCATCAGGTGAGCCGCATGCTCGTTTGCCCCCTCTCCTATAAAAATAAAAAAAAAACAAATGTCCCATCCCCTGACTGTTTGCGTATACTCGCAGATCTCTTTGAAAAACGTCGTCTACATCCCGGGGAAACAAATGATCTTCTTAACTTAACCTCTCTCTGTATGAAACAAAACTATTTCCGGTTTAATAACCGTTTCTATCTACAAAAAGAAGGGTTAGCTATGGGGTCCTCTCTAAGTCCCCTTATGGTGGACATTTTCATGGATAATTTCGAAAAACAACATATAGTTGTCAATCAAAATATCTTATATTACTATCGATATGTAGATGACATAATTATTTGCTGGACTGGCACAAGGAGACAACTGGATGTTTTCCTCAATAAAATAAATAGAGTCCATGACAAAATTAAATTTAAACTTGAATTGGAACAAGATTGTTCCCTTAATTTTCTTGACTTAACAATAACAAGAAAAGAATCGTCACATGTTTTCCAAATTTATCGAAAGCCAACTCACACCGACACGGTCATCCCCGCGTCATCATGTCATCCATGGCAACATAAAGTAGCCGCTTTTTATTGTTACATTAACCGTTTGTTCACTGTCCCATTAAGTAAAGAAAATTATTTAAAAGAACTTAATATAATTTATCAAATAGCGGTCTCTAACGGTTTTTCAAAAAATCTCATTAAAAATTTAATTAAAAAGAAACAAAAGCATGTTATTCGCAACTCTCTGTACGCGGTTCAACCTCAAAGTGTTCATCGATATGTGAGCAGTCTGACCTACTTAGGCCCCATATCTGAAAAAGTAGCTAATACTCTTCGACAAAACGGCGTTCATGTGGCGTTCAAAACAAACAATTCTCTTAGAAATATCTGTAATAGTAAAGATAAGTTGGATATTCGTCAAAAGTCAAGTGTTTACAAACTTGTTTGTGACGAATGCCACGCCGTTTACGTGGGTTAGACTGGTCGCAATTTCGAGACACGTTATAAAGAGCATTTAGCCGCGTACAGGAATTGCAATCCCGATAAATCCCATTTTGCCAAACATCTTTTGGACACTGGACACAACCTAGCCAACGACCACTCCTTTAAAGTCTTACATACGTGTAATAAAGGGCTGCGGCTGTGTGTGCTGGAACAGTTAGAGATATTAAAAAGTAATAATAATACCGTTGCATTGCTGAATGAACAAACAAATGTTACTAACTCACCTCTCTTAAATATCTTCAAGCCTGCTCTCTAATAATGTGGGCGTTGCGCGGCGGTTTGTTTTTAATTTTACAAACGGTTGCGTAAGTCCAGCGGTGATTGGTCGCATGTTTTATCACATGACGCAGTCGCTCGCTACTTAGGTGGAGAGCGGTTGCCTCATCGATTTGTATAAAAGGCACTTGTTTTGGTTCGCCGCTCACTTAGCGGTTAGCCACCGTAGAGTCTATATCACCTGAGGATGCCTCGTGTAGAGGCTAAACACGTGTCGTATTATCGTCAGTGGTGTGTCTTGCCTAGTGTAGTGGTGTTGGAAGTAGCGGTGCTGGGATTAGTGGTGACGGAGATAGTGCACGCAATTGAGGGCGGGCGGGAGGTGCTTCTTCATACTAGGTAAGACACATCATTTTATTTTATAACGCGGATATTTGCGAAGTAAATTTTTGTAAAAGCTTTTATAAAATATTTATAGTAAGCAGTTTGTAATAAAAAACCTGATGTTTTGTTTATTTAATATTATCCTCCTGTATCAACCCTACCAAAATAGGTAAGAATTTTGACAGCTCCTTATAAGCTTTTCCTATGTACGCTTTCTTTACTCATGTGACACAGCACAGAAAAAAATTTCATAATATCTGAAGAGTAATCCTCTGAGTTTTGACGGGAACTTGACCGACGGCGGATTGCTACTCCTGTATTATTGCCTAAACAATGGTTTGAATTTGATTTTGATATGTAAAAGTGGTACGATTTTATGTATTAAATGTTTGCGCATGTGAATTATTTGTGGAAACAGTGAAACAAGTGCTTCGATGGTGATGTGGATCTCAAGATAAGGTATATGTCTGCTTAGGTGGCTTGGGATACTATCGCCAAGTGACTGCTGGCTCATGTTACCGTCAAAATCTCTCAAAAAACACGCAATGTGATGCATCAACATATTGTGAAGCAGTGTGTTATAAAGGATTATTATCACTTTTTATTGAGATAAAAATGAAGACGGCTTAAAAATCAACATCCAAGCCAAATATCTTATTTAAAAAAAGAGAAGAGTTCCACTATATTCCGTGACTGACACGTAGACTGACACTGACACCACCTGACATCCAAAGAGTATAGTAATATATACTGACATCCAGCTGTCAGTGGAAGGAAGTTGAATTCTTGCGAATTCTTGTAAATTGTAATCTTGAATGAGATGAGACCTACCTAATAATTTATGACTATAAACTTAGTTTATTCTTGAATCTTGATTTTGGCATATTTGTTTTGTTTTTGTGAGCCTAGTTTAAGAGTTTGTAATAGTGTGCAGTGTGCAAAACTAAAATTAAAAAGAACATTTACATAAGCATTAAATACAAAATAGTTTGATTTTTGTATAGATTACCTGCTCTTTTCTCCTAATTTAAAATTATGAACTTTAATAATATTACAAGTAAAATACTTTTCTTTAGACTTCTGTCAAAACGATTTTCTACAAAAATACCTGCAGCGCCAGTTGTTACGTTGGAAAATCGACAAAGTCCTAAGTTGAAAGTTGACTCAAACACTATAGCTCTTTTAGAGAGACTTTCTTTAGTTAAATGTAATAATATAGAGGGAGTGGAAGTATTAGAAGATTCTATATCATTTGCTGACAAAATCCTTCATATAAATACAGACAATGTCGAACCGTTATATTCAGTTTTAGAAAACGAGTATGTAAAAAAAACATTTTTTTTCCCTTATAAATTTATATTTTATGATAGGTGAAACTATTCTAGACAGTTTAATATGCATTAAGAAGGAGTTTGAGGAAAAGATGTTATAACCAGCATGTTACTCTTTATCATTGTATAAATGCAAGCTCATGCTATATAATAATGATAAATTACATGCAGGTCTACAATTTTATAAGTAAAAGAACCACTGAATTTATTTGTAATTAAAATAATATAAATTTCTAATAATTTACTTTTACATTGAAATAATGTTTCATTATAGATGAGAAGCCAAACTAGCATATGGGTCACCTGATGGTTAGTGATCACTATTGCCCATAAACATCTGCAGCACCAGAGGAATTACAGGTGCTTGCCAGCCTTTAAAGGTTTAGGTTCTTTTCTTGAAGGTCCCTAAGTCAGTTGTAACTGCTTATAAGACAATGATTTTATATTTCTTTATCTACTAATTCTTAAATGAAATATAACTAATACAAGTAAATAAAATATTGTGATTGATAATACATGTAACTTTAACATTTTGAGGGTTAATAAAATTATTAATTATATATTTTTCAGAAATCTTAGCCTTCGTTTTGATAAAGTAACACAAGGAAACTGTCAAACAGACATACTTAAAAATGCTACAGTAACGGAAGATGATTACTTTGTTGCACCACCAGGCAACATTCCCTTACATGAAGTAAATGATAATGAATGTAACCAGTCTTTAAAGGAAAATGAGAACTGAAATTAAAAGAGTTATTAATTTGCAAAACTTCTTCAATGTTATTAAATCAAATGAAAGAAGTATTATTTTTTCATTTGATACAGCAAGCAAAATCCTGTTGCGAAATATATATACCCAATGGCTTCAATTTATATATTCTAAGACAAATAATAATTTTCCAGTGTTTTTAAATAAATCAAAAGCTTTTATTTTAAATAAAGAACAAACATTACCATATGGATGGATAAACCAAAACATGCTACAATTCGAGAAACAAGAAATTAGGCAATTCAAAATGGATGATACAGATTTAAAAACAACTTCAGAATTGTGTCTCAACCTAGTGGTGCCTTCACAAGATATAATGCAGTTTTTCATGCAATGGCAGAGATATAGGAAATATTGGTGGAGTTCAGTTAGTATTTATTTTAGATTTTTTAAATTTGTCAATTTTCAGGCATAAATATTTATACTGTTTGTAATTTTTTTTTACAAATGAGGAATAAAATCATTTATTTAGATAACATTAAAATATACAATAATATAAATTTTGTATGTGGTAGAGCCATGTTATAGCTATATTATGGTTGTAGCAGGGATGGGTCAGCTCGACCAGGAAAGGACCACACTCTCACAGAATACCAGTGTAAAGTAGCAGCTCAATGTTACTCTGTTTCGTATGGTGAGTGTAGAGAAATGCAAAACCTGGAAACAAGGAATACCATCTTAATCCTCAGGGGTGACAGCGCATCTGTGATGTGATTCTTAATCGAGAATAGACATAGATGTCTATGGGCCACAACAGACTCACTTACCATCAGGTTGGCTGTGTGCTCACTTATCACTTTATTTTATAAAAAAATTAAAAATTAAAATTATCATACTGTTAAAAAAAATGATGTGTCATCCAAAAAGCTCTTGTCTCTATAAATATTCTTTTGAATTTGGAGCCTTGTGGAATATTTAGAGACAATGACAGGAGATCCGATGGTATGACTGGTCACTTGGGAGAGAGGTAAAGCTTTAGTGTGAAATGCTAAATGCATAGACTCTTGTAGCCTCTTACCTAAGGAGTATCTTATTTAGAGACAGAGCGGGATCAACGATGACTGAACCTGAGTAAGTGGCACAAGTACAATTTATAAAAGCTTTTAGAAAAATTTACTTCGCAAATATCCGCGTTATAAAATAGCCGCAGCCCTTTATTACACGTATGTAAGACTTTTTACACATGTGTGCTGGAACAGTTAGAGATATTAAAAAGTAACAATAGTACCGTTGCATTGCTGAATGAACAAACAAATGTTAATAACTCACCTCTCTTATATATCTTTAAGCCTGCTCTCTAATAATAGAGAGCCACGCAATATGATCGTTTGTCACCCTCACTGTGTTCGGCGATTGGTTGCGTGGTTGGAGGGTGGGCGTTGCGCGGCGGTTTGTTTTTAATTTTACAAACGGCAGCGTAAGTCCGGCAGTGATTGGTCGCATGTTTTATCGCATGACGCAGTCGCTCGCTCCTTAAGTAGAGAGCGGTTGCGTCATCGGTCTGCATAAAAGGCACTTGTTTTGGCTCGCCGCTCACTTAGCGGTTAGTCACCGTAGAGTCTATAGCACCTGAGGATGCCTCGTGTAGAGGCGAAACACGTGTCGTATTATTGTCAGTGGTGTGTCTTGCCTAGTGTAGTGGTGTTGGGAGTAGCGGTGCTGGGATTAGTGGTGACGGGGATAGTGCACGCAATTGAGGGAGGGCGGGAGGTGCTCTTCATACTAGGTAAGACACATCATTTTATTTTATAACGCGGATATTTGCGAAGTAAATTTTTCTAAAAGCTTTTATATAATGGATTTCTGCAAAGTAATGGCTGATTCTATTAATTAAAAGTACAATTTTCTGAAATATGACTATATACTTGTGCCATTTGCTAGGTCCATGGGGTACAGGTCCGGTGAAGTTCCTAAAGGAACCATATCCGCGACTTGTCATCTCCGCTGATGATAAGAGGGCTGTATCTTTTCTCACTACACAGGGTATGTATATCCATTCAGCAAGAAAATGCAGTGTTCTTTGTACTACACTGCGGGTAGTAGGACTGTATGATAATTTAATCTTTTAATTTTAAAATGTCGAGAAAAGCAATTGGATAAATTATAGAATATTTCTGTAAAATTAGGTGACCAGTCTTTAGCCTGATTTAGACTGATAGCTAAAGCAGCTTAAGCTGGGAACAAATTTATATTAAAATAGTGTGTTAAAATGTTGATTAGTTTGATGATACACATGATGATTATTGTAGCCTTGTAGTGGCAGCATAAAAGAATCCACTATTGCATGTCATCCCGTGGTTGTCGTAAGAGGCGACAGAGCGAAATAACACTCAAAATTATTAAAAAAACTTGTGGTTGACCTGCCTGCCAAGCGTGGCATATATAGTAAATTAATGAAATAATAATGTTAAATGTCTGATGATAAATGCTATAGCAATCGTCATATGAGACAAATATACTCCATTGCTTGCAGCTGTGATAGAACCTTGCAGATGTTGTATTAGTGATGTAAGTAGAATCTTTTTTTGAGTGTTTCTAGTCTATTATTAAATTTAAAAAATATTTTCTAATGAACTTGTATTCAGTAAATATTTTGCTTAGGTTTAATTTGCTTTGCATATAATTTTCTTCTTTGTTAACCCATAAAAGTCCTGTTTTCCATGGACCTCTCCTGTTGCGAGATGGAAATGCCTTAATTGTCACACTTAGTAGACCATTACCAGACGTTATGCATCTTTGACACTGATCCCCATTGCTGAACTGGGTATTTAATGGCTGACAAATGGGATGGCTATATTACCATCTGTTAGAAGTCCTAAAATCTTTCTTTGCCTCTCTCATAATCCCATCACACCAATATGAAATGGAATTTATGCCGTCAAATACATATTCGTAATTGTGTAGATTGTATCTTAATTCTTGGAACTATAAAAATATATATATGTTTTTGTACCTTATAGAATTTTAATGTAATTTTCAGATAACTACAACACCAAGCCTATTTATGCTAAGTGACATTAAACAAGATGGAAATGCAGCAAATGTTAATATATTGGCTAACTTTAATTGGGGCCAGAAAGTTGTTGAGAATATATCTATAAATACAGAAGTAATAAGTACTTTATAATATTATACTTTATAAGTTATATCTTTCATGTTACTTAAAAATATTTTAAATTTGTAGAGCACTGAAACCTCCTATTTGAATTGCAAGATGTCATTTGAAGATGCTTTATTTACAATTTTACTTGATGGATTATGGAACAGTACCAAAGAAGAATATTTACGACTCCACAATAAAATGGCTCCATATAAAATAGCCCTAGCTTTAGATTATGAAGGTAAAATTTTATTTACAACTTTCATCAACATCATCCTAAAGATTGATTATACTAAAGTTATTATTCATGGTAAAGCCACACTGCTGCTATATTATCGGACCAGGGAAGAACCGCGCTCTCACAGAATACCAACGTAAAATAGTTGCTTAATGCTGCTGTTTCATATGGTGAGTGTAGAGAATTGGAGACCCTTTTTACTGGAAATGAGGCATTCCGGTACGACTTTCCATTTACTCCCATCGAGTTTGGTGTTGATACGTATTTTTACAGAAAGGTTACATTTTTATAAGCACACACACAAAGTTTCAATATGCGGAAACACGTATTTTTTGAGAAATAAATTAATAAAAATCACTTATTTTAACAATATTTTGTTGTTTTTTTTTTAACTGGCTTTACGGCTCTGCGTTCTAGCCCTTTTGAGCCTACTTTATTACGAATTTCCATTGACATTCGTCGAATTGAGGGGAGAGGGGGGGGGGGAGAAGAGGTGTAGGGAGACTAATTCAGAGGGATTTCTGTATATATTTTGAGATTGCAATGTCTCCGGCGCTGCGGGAAGAGCAGCCTCTACGCCTTTGCGTAACAAATTGCAGGCATCCCTCCTCGCCTCCGCAGCTTCTACGTGTTGGTCGTCTTCGGCGACCAGCCTCAGCCGCTCCGGTTCTATATAACCACTCTAGGGGTACGACAGACTCGTACCACGTGGAGTCGGGGTCAATAAATTTGGTTCTTTGACATAAGTAGAACCTAACCTATTTTTTTTTAGAAATCCATTTTTTGTGATATCACGACAGCTTACTATTAGAATCGATTTAAAAATCTATCTTTTTCGGAAAGAATCGACATCCGTACTGACGACGACAATGACATTACAAAATGGCGCCAGTTTTACGCTAGGAATGTAACATAAACATTGCAAAAATAATTAATTTTCAAATAATGTTTTTTCTCAAAAAGTACGTGTTTCCGCATATTGAAACTTTATGTGTGTGCTTATAATAGTGCAACTTTTATGTAAAAATACGTATCAATCCCCAACTCGATGGGGTCGTCAGGGGTGACAACGCATTTGCATTTTGATTCTTTATTGAGGATAGATATAGATGTCTTTGGATCACAGCAACCACTTACCGTCAGGTGGACTGTGGGCTCATTCGTCACACTATTCTATAAAAAAAGTTATATTGCAAATACTATTAGTACCATTACTGTTGCAGCCGATTGCCTCATAAGGGTGCTCATATTTGACATAGTAGGCTTGACAAGTGGGTTTGCAACTGCAGTTTTTTTAGTTGTTATTGGGAAGGTGCTTTTGCCCATCTCCTGATTTGTTTCTCTTTGTCACCTCTTACTACACCACCCTGTGGGTGTATGATGTGATATTGGGGTAGTGGATATTTGGATATGGATTGTTACACTGTCACTACACAACTGATTACTATTAAGAGTAGGTAATTAAACTGTTCACTGTGTTCTATACTCTTATATCTACAGTGTGTGTTCTGTATTACAGATTCTAATAATGTTGATACTCTTAGAGAACTTGCCATATTAATGGCTCACAAACTAGAAGCAAGAAATATATCAACTTGGTTACCAAATGTTTTATTGCCTTTGGATTCACAGGTGATTTATTTTTAAAATTTATATACTAATGATGAATGAGTGTTTAAGAGAAAGTGATAATAAGTAACTTTTATTAAATGTTATTTTATTTGTTCGACATGGTCACCTTTTACTTTACACTTGGAATGTGTTCTTCTAAGCTTAAATTTCCCTTTATATAGAAGTCTTTCTTTATCTTGAAACCTAAAAATTCCTATACTGCAGTGACCACTGCTTCATTATCTTCAAATCTATATCCTCTTAGATACTTTTTCAATCTCGGAAATAAAGTATTTTAATTGTGAATTACTAAAAAAGACATGGCTCAAGGACTAAAATTATGTGGCTTTTTAAAATTAATTCGGAGTGTCTCACAGAACTACAAATTTATTGGAATCTTAGCATATAACTATATCAAATGAAATTAAAGACAAACATCCAAATTTAGTAGTTTTTGGATTGATTGAATGATGAAATTAAAAACGCATAGTTTTTGCTAACACAACAATAATATACAATTACTAACAATGGATATACAATTACGTCTACTCAATAATGAAATTAGTGTTGGTCATTTCCTAGACATGTTGGATAATTTATAAATTACCTATTATTATTTAAAACGATGAAGTTTAATTTGGTTTAAATGCAATACATAATATGATTATTGCTTAAGTTTGTGGTTATTAAAAATTAATCAATAACATATTAAACTATGAATATATTTTCTGTTGAACTGTACTTGGAGTGGAAAGTCGGAACAACAATTAAAAAGTAATTCCGACTATCCACCCTGTCTAAGGTGGATAAACAAACACGCTTTTCCGAGTATCCACCCGAGGGTGGATATACACGGAATAACCCCATATATCACTTACAGCAAGGCCCTTATATTCGTATTCATTATTTTTTAAAGAAATTTACTTTATTAAATTTGAAATAATTTGTACAGTTTTCACCTTTTTTGAACAACTTGTATATTATATTGATTGCTGACTGAACATGATGATAAATTACTTTTCTGTCTACAGCTGAAAGAAAATCTTCGGATTGGAGTAACTTACACTGCTATTATAAGCGAATTTAGTCTTTCTAACGGTATTTTCAGCTTACTGAACAGCAGTACAAAGTTAAAGGTAAAAGATACTTTATTACTAACTAGGTATCAAATTTTAAAAGACTAAATATTTATATACTTCACATTGAGCCTAAGTTCAGTGGTGGACTTGTGACGGGCTGTAATGACTTGAGTCCTATATAGTTCATTAGCTAGATAGATTTTTAGATTTATAATATCCCAGCATTAACTGAAGCAATACATATTAGACGCACATATATTTATATTATATATGTAGTATATAATATATTCAGGGATCATGTGTATAAATTTATTATTCTTTTTAGGGTGCTATTCCACTGCAATAAAATTCCTATATTATTGTTCTACAGCATCACAAACATTTTTTTAGATACCTATTTTGTCCGTGATTAATAAGAGACTTTCCGGCGATATCGCAAGCTTAAAGCTTGATCGAGATATTTCCAATTTATCATTTGTTTTGGCATTCATATCTTGTTTTGAATCATATTAAGCAACGGGTTTGTAGCGTCTCATTTTCACCAAAGTTAGAAATTTTTATTTTCTTCCAGACATGGTAAATCATTTGAACGTTGGTAAACAGTGATCACAAAATAACATAACAATGCAAGAACAATACAGTAAACTTAGCATTTTAGTCAATCTGCGCCGCGCTCGAAATCCAATCGAATATAGAGATAAATTTACTAAAACGCGACGCAGATATTGTTCAAGTTAAACCCAGGCCTATCTATTTATCGTCATCAGTTTAAAATACAATTGTTTTATTTTATTTGTATATTCAAAGTAATAATTAATTTCTGCTTAAATTGTTTTTTTTTCAGGAACAAATACACTTAGCTGATTTTGCATCTTATGCTGCATTACTTTGTGGCAAAAAATAGAATGTATATATTAGTATTGTATAGTGTAGAGTAATTAACTTTCTTTACCGTTATATATAGATTAGTTGCTAATTTTAGTTGGCTATAACTTTACA
Organism: Parnassius mnemosyne; assembly: GCA_963668995.1. NCBI lineage: Eukaryota > Metazoa > Arthropoda > Insecta > Lepidoptera > Papilionidae > Parnassius > Parnassius mnemosyne. Next base: position 28,184,907 of record CAVLGL010000093.1, on the reverse strand, counting down.
TGCATAATTAAATGAAAATATGATATATTTATTCACTCAAAATTTACTAACAGTTGTGGCTATAGCAAGGATGTATTCAAAAGTCAGATGTACACTTAAGATTTCATTTATTTAAGAATACTTGTTGCAAAGAAGTAACATTAAAATGTAAAATATGAAAAAAATATCTACATTTGTATTACAAAAAGATTTATATATATATATTTAGTTTATTAAGTAATTGTAACATTGTCCTTTTGTTTTGCAATTAAAGAATAAATGAGACACAATATGTCAAATAAATTTTTAGTTGGATTGAAATATGTTTTATTTTAATTATACTACTGTTGACTCGGCTGCCTACAATGATTACTATAACCATAGTATAATGGCTTGATTCAACTCTTCATACAATAATTAACACCTAACAACCTATCTAGTAGCTATAAACATTTTTTGCTACACTTATATTTTTAATGTAGCATAAAAGCTGAAAAGATAATATATATTATGGTCACAAATTCTCATGATCATGCCAAATATGTAATATGTTATACTTATTACACTAAATTTGGTTGCATTTCCTACTTATAATAGGAAAGATGACAAATATAATTTGTATAAAAGATCTGTTCTTTAAGTTGTCAGATATCTATCATTATTAAAATTTTACATGCTAGATGTATCATAAATGTTAATTAAATTAAGTTTACACCTCAGAGTAAGTACAGGCATAGAGGAAATCCTAAAATAAGGAAAAAATTCTTGCAATTAAACTTTTTTGCATATGAGATTTTATGATAGCTGTATTATTGTCGCCTTTCACAAGGTTGTTGCCTTTTTTCAGTTTCATAGACATTGCAATCGATGTGCCATTAGTGATACAAAAATGTTGATAAAGTAATTTTGTCTATGACTTAGTAAAATTAAGGATTTAGAATAATTCGGTTTGTATAAAATACTTATTAATATCAATTAATATAACTTAAACGTAGGGACATTTACAACAATAACGTAATCGAATAATGCGGAACTTCGCATTTTCGGGCTAAATTAAAATATACTGTTAAAAAGTTATTAAAATATCTACTAGAATTAAGTCAATATGTTTCTGCTAAATTGTCCCTAGCCTTATTGTGGGTTTCACAGCAAAAAAAAAATAAGCAGTAAACATGAAAGCAAGTACTTATTCGAAATATTTTATTTATAAGTTTGTTTAATTGCCTTCTTTCATGCTCCAAAAGTACCAATAGATCGATTACAAATGTATCACCCGTTTTCCTCTCTGTTCCCTCAAGATATTAGCCATCATTCATTAATTAATTACAGCCTATCAAAATGTTACAGCTGAAAATAGGCCTCTCCCTTAAAAGGTATATCGCAGGCAGGTTGGTAACCGCAATTTTTTATTATTTTACTACCGATCTCTTGCTTTACTTCCCTCAGTCGCCTCTTACCGTACACGAGGGTTGGTACGAGTTCTTAGAGCATCAAGTATGGGTAGGGGATTCTTTTACGCCGCCGCTACACGGCATTACGAAAATCATGCTCAAGTGCGCAGTGGAAAATTTCACCTTCACATCATGATTTTGAAATATTTACATCCACGCAGTTATAGCTTTATCGATGGTAGCTTAGCAAGTGGTAAATCAGCATATAAAATTAAGATAACAAATGGGACCCAACTTGTTTGCTATTTAAACCTTTGTATGAGAGATTGATGAACGATGTGTTTTATTTTAAAAAAAAAATATTTTTAAAATTACTTTTATTTGCCATTAGGTCCCACGCTTGGCAGACGGATTCGTAGATTTTTATTTTTTAGTTCTTTAAATAGGTTTATAGCTTTTTGTCTCATTTGATAGTTAAATTAATCGAAATAAGTATATTGATCCCCTATAAGTAGAATGGTAGATTCCCTCTATGCGTAAAGTATGTATGTTATTACTCCAAGGTTTACACTGACTCACACTAACATTTTATTTAAAATTGACATAATATGTAAGACACCATTAAAGTAATAATAAAATTAATGGGTATTATAATGAATTATCCATTTTCATCACAAATAACCGTTTTTAATAATGCTTTCACAATAACCCACACAATAATTGTACAGCTAGATCTTAGGTAATATTATTGACTTATATTAACAGAAGACATAAATTTATGTCAAATTGTTTTATTGCATCGGTAGGCTTGTGTTTAGGCTGGAAGTTGGAGCTTCTTTCCTTTTAACACTGAAATAAAAAAATATAGTTTAATAATTAAAATATTTTTTTTAAATTAAAACAGAAATGATATTTAGAGAACATTTTTGTTTAACCTGTAAAGGTTAAATTAGAAGAATTACTACAAAATGAGGTTTGAAAGAATTATAAAATGTTTAAACAATTGTTAACATACTTCATAATTTTAAAGCATCTGTTACCATCATCATTGCAGCCTATCAAAAGTCTACTGCTGAACATAGGCCTCCCCCATAGATTGCCTCATAGGGGGTTATTTGCCATTAGTTTCCACGCTTAGCAGGTAGGTAGGTAATCAGAGATTTTTATTTTTTGTTATTAAGAAGATGGTGCTACCCATATCCTGGTTGATTTCCCTATGTCACCTCTTACGACGTCCAATGGTTCATATGGGGTAGTGGATATTCTTACCCTGCTACTACCATCTTAGACTCTCACAAATAGTCCCACAATAGCAATTGTAATTTCCCATTACAAAACCAGTCCTCGCAAAATCCTACTTAAGAACCATTTCATTTCATTCTGTTGATAAATATCATATTGACATTAGCAAAATTGTCACTTAAATAAGTGGTTTTAATTTTTGTGCTCAGGTACCTTAAGTACTTAAGTTAAAATTTACAATTACAATTTAATATATTTTTTATGGTACAATTTAGAGTTGACAACTTAAAGGTTCTATGGAATTTGAACTAAAATTTAGAATTAACCAAAAACTGTCTCTCATCTCTCATCTCTCATGTGAGACTTTTCATTAAAAATTAAGCATTACAAACATAATTAAGGATTTTTACCATTTAAAACTGTTAGGTTATAAATAATATTTACAAAATTTAAAAATTACCTTTTGTTATATATAGATAGAAGAAATCACAATACAAAACTGTCTGTATGACACCTGCTACTATAGCAATCAGTTCGTAATGGTCCTCAACAATGTAACGATAAATCTGAAAATATCAATTAAAAATAGAGCTATAAAACACTTAAAAATATATCCTCAAATTATTTATTAATGTAGGGTAGAATGCAATAAAATCGGCTTATACCTAAAATAATCCGTCTTAATCTACCATAAATTAGTTTTCATTCTATATGTTACAGAACTAGAGACAAATTATCCTTTATATCAATAGTGATAGGTCAATACATCGCAGCCAAAAAGACCACAGGTGCGGAAATATCATAATAAAATCACATAGATTAAATATTAGGTGTATAATATATACTAAGCCACATAGTGTTTTAGCGTATTCTCTGGGTTTTTAATGTTTGTTGTGGTTAATACATAGAATAAAGAACTGGAATTAGTGATTATTTCGTATTTAACCCATTTAACTAAGAATTTTATACCCTAATTCCAGCCCACCTCCATTTTATAAATTATTTTAAGTCGGCATAGGTGGCTGGCTTTTAAGAGACTATCTAAGTGAGCTAATCCCAAAGTTCGGCCATCTGTGTGACTTTTATAGAATAAAGGTGATAAACGATCACACAGTCCACCTTATGGTAAGTGGATGCTGTGGCCCATAAATATCTACAGTTATTAAATTAGAATCAAAATGCAGACACATTGTCACCCCTGAGGACTGAGATTGAATAGCTTGTTTCCAGTAAAAATGGTCTCCAGTTCTTTACTCTCACCATACGAAACACAGCAGAATTAAGCTGCTATTTTATGCTGGTATTCTGTGAGATCATGGACCTACCCCAGTCGAGTTGAACCCATTTGTGCTACAACCATAAAGCTGCAGCGTGGCTCAACCACATATAAAAATCATTATCAATACAAATTGGATATTTCTGCTTTTGTAAAGTAAGCTCTCTGTCTATCTGTCAGTCAGTGTATTTCTGTGTCCTGGGACCTGCAATTTGGAAATTTGGCATAGAATGTTGAATAAAATTATTTTCAGGGCACATGAATAAGGATCCAAAATAAAAAATATTTTTTATCCTAGCTGGTGGAGTGACATTATCTAGAGCTCATTGAATAGAGCACACATATATTTTTGTTCTTTTTATCTTCAAAAACAAAGAAATGGGGCTGTCAAAGGCGTCAGTTTTATACATTGTTATGAGGTCTATCTGAAAAACTGACGTAGTTAGAAATTTGATTAGAGTGTACTACTTCACATACACTATTTAAACAACAAGTACTGAAAACATCTATTTATAATGTAGTTTGTAAGCTGTGAGCTAAAAAAGCATTTTTTATTATTATGTTTTTTCTCTTTTCAATAAACAAGGCCCGACTTGCACTTGGCCAATTTTGTCTGTTTTATTAATGACATATGTATCTGAGACAGTGTCCTTCACTGCTGGCTATATGAGGAGGCTTGAGAGCACTCAGCGAGCTATGGAGTAGGCTACACTCAAAATTTCTGTGTGGTAGAATTCATACTGCAAATATCATTATGGATCAGTCATATAGCTCAAGGAACAAACAATGGGAACTAAAGGTTTTTGGGTGGCAGTTTATTGAAAATTTTAAGGGCAGCTCCCCCACTAGAAGGAATGACTACTGGTAAGACAAGCAAGGTGTAGGTCGCTCAGGACCATAATAGGGATAATGTTCCGCAAAGCACTTGTAAAGTGCTGAAATATTGATAATGAAACGTAAGCAACTCTATGTCAATGTCACTGCAAGCCCCGGGAGATGTTAAAATTCTACCCAACAGTGAAAAATGGACCAATTATATACCTACATGACAGTTAAAGCAAAAAGTTAAGACAGAAAAGTAGGTATGTTTATTATTTATTTTTACTTTAAAATGAATATAAAGCACTATATGGCTTTGTGTAGGTGCAAATCCAGAATCAAAGTGGATAAAGATGCATTGTCAAACAAGGGGGCAAGCATAACACAGTCAAACCTAAAGACCAATAATTTATGCTTACTGTTTCTTTATAGCAACAGGAATAAAAAAAAAGATAAGGCTTAGCTTTCCATTGACGTCAGTGGAGTTTGGTGTTGATACGTATTTTTACAGAAAGATTACACTATTATAAGCACACACACAAAGTCTCAATATACGGAAACGCGCAATTTTTGAGAAAAGAATAATTGAAAATCAATTATTCTTGCAATGTTTATGTCTAATCTGCTAATAAACTGGCGCCATTTTGTAATGTCATTGTCGACGTCAATAGGGATGTCGATTCTTTCCGGAAAAGGTCGATTTTTAAATCGATTCAAATCGCAAGCTGATGTATCGGTTCACAAAAAATCGATTTCTAAAATATCTATATTTTTTTAATGTTTCTATTTATAATGTAAATATAAACCCATTTTATGAAAAACAAGAAAGATACCATGATAAATGATCTCTTATTGAAATTTGTTTTATTTAACAGTACCTATTGGGGCAGATAACAAATAAAATAGGTTAGGTTCAACTTATGTCAAAGAACCGAATTGATTGACCCCGACTCCACCTGGTACGAGTCTGTCCTACCCCTAGAGTGGTTTTATAGAGCCGGAGGCGCGTAGGGGGAGGCAGCCTCCGCCTGCTGTAACTAATCGTAGGCATCGGACGAGCCGGAGCGGCTGAGGCTGGTCGCCGAAGGCGACCAACAAGCCGAAGCTGCGGAGGCGAGGAGGGATGCCTGCGATTTGTTACGCTAAGGCGTAGAGGTTGCTCTTCCCGCAGCGCCGGAGACGTAGCAGTCTCAAAATAGATACAGAAATCCTTATGAATCAGTCGCCTTATTTTTTTTTATGATGAAGGGGATTTTTTTCTCATAAAATGGATTTATATTTACATTATAAATGCAAACATGAAAAAAATATCGATATTTTAGAAATCGAGTTTTTGGGAATCGATACATCAGCTTACAATTCGAATCTATTTAAAATATCGATCTTTTTCGGAAAGAATCTACATCCCTATTGACGTCGACAATGACATTACAAAATGGCGCCAGTTTATTAGCAGATTAGACATAAACATTGCAAGAATAATTGATTTTCAATTATTCTTTTCTCAAAAATTACGCGTTTCCGTATATTGAGACTTTGTGTGTGTGCTTATAATAGTGTAATCTTTCTGTAAAAATACGTATCAACACCAAACTCCACTGACGTCAATGGAAAGTCGTACCAAAGATAAAATTAACCGCAATAAAAGGTCTGAAACTATTTTGAATTTTATACTTCTAAGTTCAGAAGTTAACACAAATTGTACAATAATGCATATGAATGATGATACTTTACTATGTATTGTCATTCATAAGCATCATTTAAAACAAAAAGAGTAATAAAAAAAGATCTAAAAGTAACTCACCCAATTAAGAAGGTAAAGACCTCTGTATGATCCAAGAGCAAACAGGTAATGGGAGGTGATACTTTCAGCTTCACCAGTCTTGGAAACCAAAAATAGTTGTGGTAGGATTGCAACCGATTCCAGGTAAATTGAAAAAGTCCATAAAACCTGTAAATTATCATAACAGCAATTCAACGACAATAATCCACATTAGCTGAGGAAATAACAAAAAAGATTAACTCAGTTATATTTTATATACAATACAATAATCAAAGTAAGATACCAACCTCAAGAACTGTAAACTCGCGATTAATCAACAATGCAAGTATAGCAGATGGAATCAGTAAAAATTCAATGCGGAATGTGTCGTGGTTATGATCGTAGGTAGCTTTAAATTTCACATACATCAAGTATACTGTAGCGTAAGAGGCCACGATGAAAACAATTTTCATAACAGAGTTATAGGCAGACACGTACGTTGTCAATAAATCTAAATATCGCGTCGTATACACTATAGCAAAAAGTATTTGCGACTTTCCCGATATTCCTGAAAGATAAACAAATGAAGATATTTACAATTATGTGCCCAGCCGTAAAATAATGAAGATGCATGCCGGTTATAAGAAAAATCACCTGCACATGATCTAGTTTTCCATATTTTAATTAATAATATTATAATAGCTAATAGATGGGATAAATCGGCGAGCAAGCGGAATATATTCATGATTAACTATTTATCAAGAAACTTATAATAAATGCCGCGTATACTAACACCTAACAACCTTTTCAGTCAACCAAAAATGACGTGGCTGAATGACACAATAAAAATGTTACCTGTCTCAAAATCGAAAATTGCAATTTTAATTTATATATCTATATACATAAAATAATTATATTGGTAGTAAATTAGCCTTGTTTTAACGTACACATAATTTGTTCGATAAATTGACTTTAAATGGATATAATACCGAATTTTGGGTATTCGGTTTATTATTAGCAGCATTGTTATTGTTAACATTTTAAACAAGAAAAAGGTAGGGTGGACTTTACTAATCAGACACCTTCTACAGACATCATCGTTCGTGGAATTGCTTCTGCCATACTTGGTGGAACACTTAAATGTATTGACAGCTCTGTCAGCTTGAATTGGTCTCCTTAGGAAATAAAACTTTGTTTTCATTAAAAAAAGGAATCCCGTTGATCAGTCGAAAAAATTCTTAGGTTCTGTTCAGCTCTCAACATCACAGCATGCAACGCAATGACACCTTGACCGCGTTACCAGAAGTCACGCACACCAAGAGTTTTGCTGAATAATCTTCGAAATGACGTAAATTAGTGACTGTGTTGACCTCGATGAAATTGTATCAATTTCAGGGATGTGCCGGCTCGAACCGGGGTGGTACCACGACCTCACAGAAAACCAGCATGAAGTAGAGGTTTACCTCTGCGTTTCGCTTGGTAGTGCAGGTGGCCGAAGGCCCTTTTTACTGGAAATGAGGCATTCCATCTTAGTCCTCACGGGTGACAACGCATCTACATTTTGATTTGTAATAGAGGATAGATGTAGATGTCTATGGGCCGCAGCAACCACTTACCATCAGGTGGACTATGTGCTCGTTTGTTACCCTTATCCAAATAAAAAAAAGCTCCCCCGTGCAATTTTAGCTACCGGAGCTGCGTCGAAATATTTAATATAATTTTCTAAAAATATTCATAAATCACTAATTAAAACCTGAAACGGAACTTTTTACATTGACAGTAATCAGTAACATATATACTTAACCAAAGAAGATATAATCACTAGGTTTATACTCGACTTCGCGACTCGCGTCATAAGCGTCATTCCGTTGCTTCCGAGTTTACGTGAATGTGCTCCTTATTGTTATTATCTGCTTCCTGTTTTTGAACGACTTCGCTACCCATCTGAAGACCGATTGCTTGCTATTTTACGACGTTTTTGGAAATAGTGGAAATTAACATTGTGGTGTTTTATTTAGTGCAAGAGCGAGCGAAGCGAGCTCGGTACTGGGGGCACCCCGTCTCGGACAGGTCAGGTTAGAAGGGGATAGCACGGTCGAGTGAGCGAGCAAAACGAGCGAACAGACCCCTCCATCCACTTCTTGGTTATTTTTTTATAAACCAACCAGAAATAGGAGCCCCACACAGCACGGCTCCGTCGACCGAGCTTCCCTCGACTGCGCCACGTCGAGTGGCATTAGGCTACCCTCCCCCAACTCTTTACCCCACAAATCAGGTTTATATTGTCAAAAACATTACGAAAACATAACTTCAAAATGAGATTTTTATAAAAATTAAAAAAAAACTAAGCACGTCCGGCAGGAAATAGAAGTGGGGGGTGACTCTACAACTCCCCTCCCCCACTCTCCACTACCCACCATCCCCAAATTCAGGCGACTTGATTCTAAACCTTACCCCAGATCGGATTTTGTTCTGGGTTTCAAATGAGAAAATGCCTACGTATACCTGCATTGCGGAGGCAAGAACGGATTATGTACCTTCACCACTTATTGACGGGACCACGGAAACACTTTCAAGCACATCCGCGGCCCCCTTAGTTGAGGACTTCCCATCTCGACTTCCTAAGCCCGATATATGGAGGTCATGGAGCCAAGAAAAAACGAGCACTCGGAAGCACCAAGTGGTATAGTCCTGACAAAGTCAAAATCAAAGTCACGTCCAAGGGCTCGACAAGCCCACTCAGAGTGGCCACCTTGGGCCAGCCCTTCACTTCGAGCCAGCCATGTGAGTCGCCCGTCGTTTACCATGGGTTATCGAGCTACAGCTACTAGCGCGCTACGGACGCCAATTCACAATTTTGTGCTTTTTAGCCATAATTTTAGTCTATTGTATATTATATATATCTGTTTTTAGCGACTTTGATTGTGAACAGATATGGGTAGAAAAGAACATCGATAAGTGTTATAGACAAGGAACTCGACAACCCTATTGAATTTTATTGTTTATCAAAACTCAGTAATACTCGTATAAAGCCAAACCTGTAGGTAATTACGATAGTAATTTTTTTTTTTATAGGATCGGGTGACAAACGAGCACAAAGTCCACCTGATGGTAAGTGGTTACTGTGACCCATAGACATCTACATCTATCCCCAATAAGGACTCAAGATGCAGATGCGTTGTTACCCGTGAGGACTAAGATGGAATGCCTCTTTGCCAGTAAAAAGGGTCTCCGGTTCTCTACACTCACCATACGAAACACAGCAGCGTTAAGCTGCTATTTTACGCTGGTTTTCTGTGAGAGCGTGGTCCTTCCCCGGTCGAGCCGACCCATTCGTGCTACAACCATAATATAGCTGCAGCATGGCTCTACCACGTAACAAATTTTAATATTAGTAACAAATTTTTAGGTACCTATATTACCAAATAGTTTTAATTTGCTTAATATTAGCTGCAAATTCACTTACTTCCGGAATGTTATCCCACGTTCCTTTTCGTAACGAATTTTACATATTACGCATACCCTCATTATTCATCATCATCATAATTACAGCCTTTCATAAGTCCACTGCTGAATATAGGCCTCACCCAAGGAATGCCACAAAGCACGGTCCTGAGCCACCTGCATCCATCGACTTTCTGCATGTCTTACCAGGTCGTCACTCCATCTCGTGGGGGGTTGCCCTACACTTCGCCTACCGGTACGAGGGTGCCACTCAAGAACCTTTCTTCCCCATCGGTTCTCGGTTCTTCGAGCTATATGGCCGGCCCACTGCCACTTCAACGTACTAATCCGTTGGGCTATGTCGGTCACTCTGGTTCTACTGCGGATATCCTCATTTCTAAATTTATCACGCAGAGAAACCCCGAGTATAGCCCTGTCCATAGCTCGCTGAGCGACCTTGAGTTTCCTCATACGGCCAGCAGTGAAGGACCACGTCTCAGATCCGTAAGTCATCACTCGCAACACGCACTGGTTGTATAATTTCGTTTTAAGGTTTTGAGTAATGTCTGACGAGAAGATGTGTCGTAGTTTCCCGAACGCTGCCCAGCCGAGTTGAATCCGTCGATTGACCTCTCGGTCGAAGTTGGACTTACCTAGTCGGACTATTTGTCCCAGTTAAACATACTCGTCAACAACTTCGAGCTTAGTGCTCCCAACAACTAGCGGTATAGGTGTGACATGGACATTGAACATGATCTTTGTTTTGTCCATGTTCATCTTAAGACCTTTCCGTTATGAGACACTATTGAGGTCATTGAGCATGGTGCTTAGATCCTCCAGTGATTCTGCCATAAGGACTATATCGTCGGCAAATCGAAGGTGAGTGATGTACTCGCCATTGATGTTAATACCGTATTCTTTCCAGTCCAGAAGCTTGAAAACGTCCTCCAATGCAGCGATGAAGAGTTTCGGGGATATAACGTCACCCCCCTGTCTTACACCTCTCTGCAATTGGATAGGTTTTATACTCTGGTTCTGTACTCGGATAGCCATTGTAGCGCTACTGTACAAGCACTTCAGCACTTCGATATACCGACAGTCAACTTGGCACCGCTGAAGGGACTGCAGCACCGCCCAAATTTTGACAGAATCAAAGGCTTTCTCATAGTCCACATACGCCAGGCATAGTGGAAAATTGTACTCCTCGGACTTTTGTACAACTTGCCAGCAATCTCTGGAGAGGTCAGTCTACCCACAAAATTAATCAATTTCCCCTAAGAAATAGATCAGAAAGTTGTATTTTCGACTACTTATACTATTAAAAATTATTAACATGTTATTAAAAAGCCAAAACTGCAGCAGAAACGCTGATTTTGTAATGGCACTGGTCATATGACATGTGTGACGTCAGACACATGTAAACAAGTCAATAACCGTAATAAAATAATGCCGCTGAAGCGAATTTCAGCTTTTATTTTTAAAATATTCGATAAAATGGTGTATAAATGGTGTAGTTTCACAATGTACTAATACGACTATAAGTGGTCCACAGAAACTGTTTGTTTCTGTTCCAACGAATCCGAAAGGCTAAAAATGTGGTTACAATTAGCCCGAAGATTCCTAAAGAGCATTTTAACTCATATCAATGTTTTTATGTGAGAAGATCTTTTATATAAAGTAGTAACATCTTTAATACCTAACCTCTTCATATGGCTTAATCTTACAGTATAAGTTGGAAGCATACTTTTCAACAAAACCCTACAGGGTTCCCTGTAGCTAACTTGTAGATAATTTCAGGCTTAGAAGGGCTAGAACCCAGAGCCGTAAAGCCTGTTTAAAAAAATCAGTATATAAAAAGTGATAAAAAGAAGTACTCTGTGACTGCGCTAGCACTTCTTATTAAGGTCGCTTTTCACTATGGGATATAATATATATTATATCCCGCGATTGGCTTTCACACTGTGAGATATATCCTTTAACCAGTGTACGTTCGTCATTGGATTACCCCTGTACTGCGCACACGGTTCTGCGGCGGCGCGGAACGGTGTGTGGAGTACAGGCTGCGAAATATAATATGAAAATATTGCTCGGTCGATTAAAAAAATATTTGTAGTATAAGTATAAGATGTAATATAGGTATATTACGTCAGTGTAAACGGTTCCATTAAAAAGTACGGTGAGTGATTGATATCACTCACCGTACTATACCGATTAATATTTATATCTCGAGATATATAATATTACATATATCCCATAGTGAATAGCGGGCTTTAGTTTATGTCTATGATTCTGACAATGACATATTCTGTGTGTGCCACCCTTTGAGCATAGAATATAGAGGAGCTGCCCAGAGCGTTTATATGTTTTCTGTAAATATGCTGCCTATCTCTTTGTCACTAAGCGAAGTGTAAGTCTAAATGTTATTCATAAATGAAACAGATAATAGAAATTGTTTCGTATTCTGGTAAACATTTATAAGATGACGTCATTTAACCCCGCCTTGCGGCCGATTCCGCCATTTATTCTTTCGGATTTGCTGTTATAAAAAGCCGTTTGATATTTCTTAATTTGAAAATTTTGCGAATTTTTAAACAGTTTATAGTGAATTTTCCAATTCATTATAAAGTACGAAGATGAAGAAGTGTTGTGTAAGAGGCTGTGCTTCAAAATATAGTCCAAAATCACGCGAGCTATCATTGCATATGTGAGTGATTTAGTTTTTGCTGTAAATATAATATAAAAACGTTTATATCTTTTGCGACAATAAGTAGATGGATGTAATTATTTACCCTAAACCTTTAATTCATATTATTTAATTACTTCTTATCATTCTTTGCGTATCTATAAAATTTTGTTGTTCGTAAATAGTGATGTTACATTGCTAATAATAAATTCTTTCAAGGATATATTTTATTAAGGTTTTTCTTGATTTATTCTGTCGTATTATGTGAAAAAGTTTTGCGTTATGCATTGCATTATTTCGGTGTCATGGGTCTGAGCGGTGAGCATAAATGATTAACTAAATTATACGGAAACCGAGTAACATTCATGGGAGGTAGGACCTACGGTACACACATAATAAAAGTGAAGCAAAGTAACAAAGATTACATAAAGTACAATCTTTTTTATTTTATTTTAGATTTAGATTTTAGATTAAATAAAGTACAATCTAGCGCCTGTAAGTAATCTCTCTGTGTAGGCAAACATGCAAATACCTCAGAGACTATGGACATTATTACTTGACTTTATTATATGTTATATTGTTTAATCCAGAAGAATAAATCCAGAAATCACCCATGCTAAGCCGGGGTGGATGTAAAATAAAAAATATTTCACGGCAAATAATTTATTTTATATGATAATTAAATATTCAAATCACAGCGATTCTAAAGTAGTTTTTACTTCAAAAGATATTAGCTTAACCGGCCACACGAAACTGGTGCCCAAGCCAGACTAGTAAAAAAAAATGGTGGGGGGTGCTACTAGCTCAAAAAGAGAACTCCATCCTGTTAAACCATCCTGGCTTTAGATAGTAACTTATTAGCCCAGAAGTAAAGCTTATTCTGTATAATATGAAGTCAGAGCAACTAGCTTGCTAACTTACAACTTACAAGCACGAGTTGCTATCCGTGCATTAAGTATCAAAATCGTCTTCAAACTATTATTTAAACGATAAAACTGGAGCAGCAATCATCTGGCGGTTAAATTCACGCGAAATTCCCCTAGCCTCCCTAATCGTTAGAGAAAATATAATTTTGCATATTTAAAAATAAATAAATATACATATAGGTGATACTAAGTTTTAAATGTTGATTGACTTCACATCACTAAAAAATGGGCGGAGCTTACAGCGTCCGCCATTTATTGTTTCAATTTGACACGATTTTTTTGTAGGCTTGCCATCTCCTCTATTTTCTATGCTCAAAGGTGCTACCTAGTCACCTATCTACTAAAATAATATTACTTTTCTATATATCTTTCCTAGATTACGTTAGTTTCTCTAACTAGTCTGTGCTAGATTATTGTTAAGTTTATTGTTTTGAATATTTATTGATTTATAAACTTCGTCCTTTTTCTAATTACTGTCTTACTATTATTATTTTAGCAATAATTTATGACAAATAATGGTTAATATTTTTAAAAGTACACACCGTTTTAACTTAATATGTCTCAGTAAACTTACAAGGTTTGTTAGAAGGTTAAATAATAACTATTTTGACTAAATAATATAATAGTGTGTAATATGAGTTTGCACTTCTCTATTTCAGATTATCGAACCGTATGAATAGTACTGAATGCAACTCTAAAATTTTCGATAGGCGAAAAATTAGAAACTTTAGTATAGTAGCTCATGTTGATCATGGAAAAAGTACTTTAGCTGACAGGTTACTGGAACTAACTGGTGTAATAAAAGCTAGCACAGAAAATGCACAAGTACTAGATCAGTTACAAGTATGTTTGTCTGCAATCAGTACTTCTTTATGTTTACCACCCAATGCACATTTTACTTTAGTTAATTTTAATTACAGGTTGAAAAGGAAAGAGGTATAACAGTTAAAGCTGTTACAGCGTCACTAAATTATACATTTAAGAATGAATTATATCTCTTAAATCTTATAGATACTCCAGGTCATGTAGACTTTTCAAATGAGGTATAATGAATTTTTATTTTCTTCCAAAATAAATTTATTGATTTTTAATTCCTAGTTTGGAATTAAAAATCAAATGTATACGAATATTGCACTACAGTTAAATGTTTTAAGGTTGTTAGGAGTGTAACAGCATGTCAAGGAGTAATTCTCTTAGTGGATGCAAATGAAGGTATTCAGGCGCAAACTGTAGCTGTTCATTCACTGGCCAAAAGAAATAACTTAATTATAATCCCTACTCTAAATAAAGTTGACTTACCTAGAGCTGATCCTGATAATGTCAAGTCTCAGCTTAATTCTCTTTTTAATATTGACCCTGATACAGTATTGAGCATATCGGCAAAAAAAGGATGGGGAGTTAAAGAATTATTAGAAGCTGTAATAACTAGAATACCACCACCAGATGTAAATCCCACTGGTTATTTCAAAGCACATATAATTGACACTTGGCATGACAAGTATAGAGGAGTGCTTTGCTTAGCATACATTCACTCTGGAACAGTGGAAATTGGACAAGAAGTCAAATGGCAATCAAATCCTAAACAGCATACTGTAAAATATCTAGCATTATTAAGACCAGGAGAAGAACCCATTAATAAGGCAACGGCAGGTCAAGTTGTAATGGTAGGTAAGTAATGAACATAAACAAATAATTTTATTGTAAAAAAGTGTGGCATGCTTTTTTTAGATATTTTTACAATGACGCTAATTTTACAAATATCCACAAATATATTTACAACAAATGACATCAAGCACCCAACATTTCTTATGTTAATCACTATTTGCTTATTTTAAAATTATTTTCTACTTTTTTGTTACTAATATAATATAATTAGTTTTTAAGTTTCTAGTTTTAGTTTTTTTTATTATTATTATTATAGTTCTTAATATTGTATATTATGTAATGCTTTTTAGTTTGGTTATCTACAAAAGCGTGTTTTTTAAACTATTATTTATTTTCTATTTTTTATTGCGGTTAACTATAAAAGCATGTCTTTTTTTTGGAACGAAGTTCTTTTATGCGGCTTACAGTAGATTGAACTGGCAGTGATTGTATGTGTTTTATGAAATATTCGTAAATCCTGAGGATCCTGGCAAGGATACTGGGACAAACTATTAAAATTATTGCATTGTCATCGGCCCTTGATAAGTGTGTGAAGTTTCAAATCAATCCGACGTTTTGAAGGAGATGAAAATCACATTCAAAAATTCCATTACACAGATAATAAAAGCATGTTAAAAATAATATAATTTATAGTTTATTATATTTTATAAATAACTTTCAGGTCTTGGTCCTAAAGGTGGTGGAAGTGTAGGTGACCATTTATTATCTATTGAAGCAACTGATATTGATCAAACTAATAATGCACAACCAATCAAACATATGGTGTATGCTGGGATATTTCCTGCTGACCAATCTCAGCATATTTTTCTCAGTGATGCCATTAAAAAATTAGCTTTAAATGATTCTGCTGTTAGTGTAAATGTTGATTCAAGGTAAAACTTGCAGTTTTTATACAAATTTTCACATTAAGTGCCTCTTTTATTATTTTCAAAATCCATATTATTGCCTTGTTCTTAAAATTTTACTGACCCATCATTAGTGTCATTACTAGTGGATCATTTGGTGAATATGGTTAAATTTTATGTTTATGAGCAAGTTACACATCCACAATGGTACATTTCTAAAAAAGCCATAAAATTTTTTTTGGCTTTTTTGGCTTTAGAGCCACGCTGCAGCTATATTAGTAGTATAGTTGTAGTACGAATGGGTCGGCTCGACCGGGGAAGGAAGCTCACAGAATACCAGCGTCAAATAGCAGTTTAAAACTGCTGTGTTTTGTATGGTGAGTGTAGAGAACCGGAGACCTTTTTTACTGGAAAAGAGGCATTCCATCTTAGGTAGTTTCGGGCTACCTTCAGCTTTTAATGATTAATTCGTAGTCTAATCTATGAAAAAGTGCCCATTGACATTCCAAGAAGTTTGCGGTCTAGGAATGTATTCAGGCTTCACCCCATTAAAAAACCCATATCATACCACAAATTCTCGTAAAACAATATCTTTCTCCTACTAAGAAAGGTTCATGAGACTAATAATATTAAAAGACATTTCCATATCCACTGAAACGTCCATGGATACGACACTATCCAAAATAAAAGTAGCGTTGTACATCCTGGATACTATAGTATCCATAGTGTCAAGTTTTATAAAGCTGACATCTAGGAGACATCTGCGGTTCTTTTTGTGAGTTTTGTTTATGGACTCAATAGCTGACAAACTACTTTACGTATTAAATTCGAGATGGCAGTGTAATAAGCCTTGACGAATGAACCATAATTATCTAACTTCAGTGCTACACTCTTTTTGGAGTGCCAACGATTATGTACTTAGTCATCATCATCATCATCATCATTACAGCCTTTCATAAGTCCACTGCTGAACATAGGCCTCCACCAAGGAATGCCAGAAAGCACGGTCCTGAGCCACCTGCATCCATCGATTTCCTGCATGTCTTACCAGGTCGTCACTCCATCTCATGGGGTTCACCCTACACTTCGCCTACCGGTCCGAGGCTGCCACTCAAGAACCTTTCATCCCCTTCGGTTGTCGATTCTTCGAGCTATATGGCCGGCCCACTGCCACTTCAGCTTACTAATCCGTTGGGCTATGTCGGTTACTCTGGTTCTACTGTGGATATCCTCATTTCTAAGTTTATCACGCAGAGAAACTCCGAGCACAGCCCTCTCCATAGCCCGCTGAGCAACCTTGAGCTTCCTCATACGGCCAGCAGTGAAGGACCACGTCATCACTGGCAACACGCACTGGTTGTACAATTTCGTTTTAAGGTTTTGAGGTATGTCTGACGAGAAGATGTGTCGTAGTTTCCCGAACGCTGCCCAGCCGAGTTGAATCCGTCGATTGACCTCTCGGTCGAAGTTGAACTTACCTAGTCGGACTATTTGTCCCAGGTAAACATACTCGTCATCAAATTCGAGCTTAGTGCTCCCAACAACTACCGGCATAGGTGTGACATGGACATTAAACATAATCTTTGTTTTGTCCATGTTCATCTTAAGACCTATCCGTTGGGAAACAATATTGAGGTCATTGAGCATAGTGCTTAGGTCCTCCAGCGATTCTGCCATAAGGACTATATCGTCGGCAAATCGAAGGTGAGTGATGTACTCGCCATTGATGTTAATACCGTATCCTTTCCAGTCCAGAAGCTTGAAAACGTCTTCCAATGCAGCGGTGAAGAGTTTCGAGGATATAACGTCACCCTGTCTTACACCTCTCTGCAATTGGATTGGTTTCGTACTCTGGTTCTGTACTCGGATAGCCGTAGGGCTACCCTACTGTACAAGCACTTCAGCACTTCGATATACCGACAGTCAACTTGGCACCGCTGAAGGGACTGCAGCACCGCCCAAATTTCGACCACATACGCCACGCATAGTGGCAAATTGTACTCCTCGGACTTACTTAACTTGCCGAAGGGTATGTATGTGGTATATAGTGCTAAAGCCCTTTCGGAAACCGGCTTGTTCGGGAGGCTGGAAGTCGTCAAGTCTGCGCGCGAGACGATTCGTAATGACTCTCGAAAACAGCACGTAGACGCGGCTCAGAAGGGAAATCGGTCTGTAGTTCTTCAAGAGAGCGTTGTCACCTTTCTTGAAGAACAAGACCACCGCACTTCCGCTCCACGCCTCCGGTGTAATGCCACCATGGAGGACGGAATTAAAGAGCCTCTGAAGGACTTCAATACCGGTTTTCCACCCGCTTTCAAAAGCTCCGCTGTAATTTCATCCTCGCCTGGGGCCTTCCCGTTTTTAAGATGCTGGAGAGCCATTCTAATCTCGCTCAGACTGACGTCCGGGATATCTTCGGAATAGTGTCGGATAAGACTCGCTCTTGGATCGTTACTCACACTTGCGTGTGGCTCCAACGATGACGTGTACAGCTGTCCATAGAACCTCTCAATCTCACTCAAAATCTCAGGTGCCCCGGAAACGATGCTGCCACACTCGGTCCTCAGCTTTGACAGTTGGCTCTTTCTGGCAGACAGATCTCTGGCAAAGATTTTGGAGCCTTGGTTCCGCTCGATCGCTTCTTCAATACAAGCTGTATTGAAGTTGCGTAAGTCCCGCCGCATGCATTTGGAGATCTGTCTGTTCAGTTGCCTGTATGCTGTAAAATCTGTTGAAGAATGTAGCTTCATATCCCGTCTAACAGCCACGAGATTAAGAGTGTGATCGGAGAGTTTTTGTGTTCTTCTGCGGCGGGTCTTGCAGAACTTAGCTCCGACCGCATGGACAGTTCCCACGAGCTTGTCATTCATATCATCCACTTCATTGCAGTCTTCTAGGCACTGAAAACGGTTTTGTAACTCGAGCTGAAAGGTTTCAGGACTTTGGAACAGAGCACGAGGGGGACGGAGCGTTGACTTCATTAGACGAGACCTCTCCAACTTAACGTTTAGGTTCAGTGTGCCTCCAACCATTCGGTGATCGCTACCAGTTTTCACCCTCGCGATCACGGAGGCATCACTGAACAGTTGTCTGGTCGTCATAATGAACTCAATCTCATTTTTGTCGAACCGTCGGGGCTCCACCATGTCCACTTCCTGTGGGGCCGCTTCTGGAAGAAAGAGTTCATCATAAAGAGTCCCTCTTTCTCCATGAAGTCGGCCAGTTGCTGGCCCCTTGGGTTCCGTTGCCCTATTCCAAATTTCCCTACTTTCAGCTCACCGTTCTCACCTCTCTTGTGCCTAGTTTTGTATTGAAGTCTCCTATTAACACCGTATATTGGGTTTTGGAGGAATGCATGGCTCTAGAGATGTCCTCATACATTTCCGCCACCTCCTCATCGGGGTGTGCCGAGGTTGGTGCGTAAACCTGTATGACCTTCTGCGAATACCGTTTGGTGATTCTGAGTATAAGGTACGCAACCCTCGTCGACACACTCTCGATCTTTACAACGTTGTTAACGAGAGACTTGTGGACGATAAATCCGACACCTCCTTGGGACAGATGGTCGCCCTCCCGGTGATAGACCAAGTTGCCGGATTCGAGGATTACCGTGTCCTCCCCCTCTCTTCCGACTTCGGATAATCCTATAATATGCCAGCGTAACTTGTCTATCTCTTCTTCGAGCTCCAGGATCTTCTCGTCAGTCCTCAGGGTGTGTGCGTTGTACGTTGCCAGGTCGAGTCGTCGTAGATGTCTATGGCCCACAGCAACCGCACCCTTATTCTATACAAAAAATGGCTTGGTACTTCAATACTTTTAGCTAAGGATCAAGTGATTAATGAAATTTAAAGCAAAACAAGCATTCCATTTGGAAACTTTAAGGTATTTTAAGCTCCTTTGCATGTAACAGAATGCAAATTAATAGTTAGTCTCTCAAAAAATCGAAATTAGCAAGCAGACTTAGTTCTGCAGCATATGCTGTAAAAAAGATTAGAAATCTTACCAGTGTGGAAACAGCTAGACTTGTTTACTTTAGCTATTTCCATAGCATAATGTCGTATGGTATTTTGCTATGGGGGCACGCGACTGACACTGGAATTATATTTGTTTTACGGAAGACTGCCATAAGAGCAATCTTTGATTTAAAACCTAAAGTGACGCTCTGACAAAAATTTAAGGAAATTAATATATTAACTTTGGCCTCTCAATACATTTATGAAAATGTAATGTACGTACACAAAAATAAAAGTAGTTATACAAAAATAAGTGATATTCATCCTGTAAATACTAAGAACAGACACAAGCTAGTAGTGCCAGTTACTTGATCCCACCGAGTCAGTAATTCATTCTTGGGGCGATGTATACGCTTTTACAACAAAATCCCAGAAAATATACAAAATTTGACCTGCTCAAAGTTGAAAAACTATTAAACAAAATTATTGTTATTTAAAAAAAGTTCCCCTGGGTTTCTAGCTGGTTCTTCCCAGGACAGAGGCTTTTTTCGAACCAGTGGTAATTAAACAAAAGAGTAACTTTCAATAAGTATTATTTATAATCTATCTTTATTTATAATCTATATTGACTAAAAATGTTTCTGTTTCTTTAAAACTGGTAATGAGGCATTCCATCTTTTTTTTTTATAGGATAAGGGTGACAAACGAGCACACAGTCTACCTGATGGTAAGTGGTTACTGCGGCCCATAGACATCTACATCTATCCTCTATTACAACTCAAAATGTAGATGCGTTGTCACCCGTGAGGACTAAGATGGAATGCCTCATTTCCAGTAAAAAGGGCCTCCGGCCACCTGCACTCACCAAGCGAAACGCAGAGGTAAACCTCTACTTCACGCTGGTTTTCTGTGAGGTCGTGGTACCACCCCGTTTTGAGCCGGCCCATCCATGCGGCAGCAAAAGATGCCGCGTGGCTCTACCACTAAAAAAATCTAAGGCCTCTGCCTCGAATCTTGCGGGCAGCGGAGCGGCGGCGGCGCGGGAGCGGCAGGATCTTATGCGTATAATCAAATGGACCGAACCTCGAAAACAGCGGCGCGGTAGCGGCGCAGGGGCGGGCAATGAGCGGTGCACTCCAGTCAAGCGGTGACCGCCCGCGCGTCTGCATTGCAGTGTTGTGCAATTTATTTTTGTGACGTGTCGAAATGTCCTCGGACGTGCAAGAGCAAATTTATTTTATACTACTACTTTTTAATGAGTTTGCTTCCACAAATGGAAAAATTCACGCCAGTACAAAAGCTTAGAGTGAGACAAAAAATTAATCAAGCTCTTCTAAACGAGTTAAGTGTAAATGAAGGCATGTAACCTTCTAATGAATCTATAATACTTAGCACTAGGTATATCAACCTCATAATAAAAAAAAAACTGTCAAATAATAACAAATCTGTGGTTGTAGAAATAACTAATCATCGTACTTCGATATCGTAATTTGAAAATGAAAAATACTTTATTTGACAGTTAGCACCTTATAATTTAACAGTAGTTCTCACACTAGGCTCGCAGACCTGTATCGTGAGAGCCATATACACATATTAATAAAAACAGAATTAGTGTACGGCTGACTTTACAAAGCTTTCCTTACTTTAAATGTCTTCCTCATTTTATTTATAGTCTGTAAACATAAATATATACTTAAACACATATACACACTTATACACCCACATATACATATATCCATCCATATATACATATATACACACACTATATTATACTACTACTATATTATATAATTTGTTAATATTACAGTATTTTGAATTACTACTATAATAACAATATCAATATCAATCAAATATCAATATTGGGCATATAACTACTATGACAATGTTTGGAGCAGCTTCTCTGTTTGTTCATAACTAAGCTTAAACAATCAATTTCGTATTTTCTTTCTAGCTGTGTTCGTTGAGCAATCTCTTATATCGCATGCCGTCATAACTTTGTTAAATATTAGTGTTTCAATGAATGGATTAAATCGTTTTGCGAAAGCTGTGCGAACGCTTGGTAATGGCATTTGAAACACACGTTTTTTTAGCTCATTGTATTTATGTGAGCTTAATATTGTTCTATGAGCACTGGTAGCCACACATATGACAAATAGCTGCCGAAACTGTAAGTACTTTACTATCTCTATATAATTTAACTGTTGTATACCTGTATTTTTTATTAAGCATAACTTTTAGGACCGAACGTTGAGCTCTCTCAATCCTCATAATGACTGTTTTGGAAGCGCTTCCCCAGCAAGAAATACAATATGTTAGCAGCGACTGACATGAGGCATAATAGACGGTCATTAATGTATTCAGTGGTGCAGAGTTTCTCAGTTTTCTCATGATATAAACTATATTACGAATTCTTCCTGCCAATGCCGAGATATGCGCCTTGAAGTTAAAGTTGTGATCAATGAATATACCGAGATATTTTATAGATTCCACTCTCCAAATTTTTTCACAACTACACAAATTCTTCTTAGTTGTGCAATGGTGCAATTTTATGTGTTTGTCAGTAGGTGGTGCTGACGAACGGGTCTTATGAAAGCACATATAATTAGTTTTTTCGACATTGAGAGTTAACAGGTTTGAGTTTAACCAATGAGCAACCTGTGAAATACCGCGTTCTGCCACAGAAATGGCATCATCTCATGTTTTTCCAGTGTATAAAATGACTGTATCATCAGCATAACATATTATTTCTGAATGTTTTGAGTTGAACTGATGTATGCCGTTCAAGTATATGATAAAGAGAGTGGGACCGAGAATACTTCCCTGAGGTACACCATAATTAACATTCTGCATTTCATTATTATAAGTGCCCACTCTCACGCACTGTTTCCGTTCCTGCAAATAGCTTTTGAACCAATCTAAAGGTAATCCTCTGATTCCTACGTTTTCAAGCTTTTTACATAATAAAGGAACGGAAACAGTGTCGAAGGCCTTGGCTAAGTCTAGGAATACGCCAATACAGCATACGTTTTTGTCAAGGCAAGTAGATATATGTGAAATTAAGGTGGTTACAGCGTCCTCGGTACATTTTCTTTTCCTAAATCCAAACTGTCAAAAAAGCAGATTATGTGCTTCTAAGTAATTCATTAGTCTTTTATTAACCAATTTCTCAAGCAGTTTGGAAAAAGCACTCAGCAGAGAAATGGGTCGATAATTATCTGGAGAGTTTTTAATGCCCTTTTTATATATAGGATACACCATTGCAGTCTTCCAAACTTCTGGAAATACTCCGGTAGAAATACTCAAGTTGCATATTACTGTAAGTGTATTACCTAGTCCATCAATTCCTGGCGCTTTGTCATTTTTGAGATTCGTTATTAGGTATTCTATTTCGTAAGCGTCCGTAGGTTGCTTAAAAAACGAGTTTGTTGTATTTCTAATTTTACTATTTCGCACTAGGCTTTCTTCAGTGTTATTGCTTTTAATAAGAATTTGTGTGCTAAATTTTGTCCAACTGTGGAAAAATAGGTACTACAAATATCCAATGATTCTTTTTTGCTTATAGATCCTTGAATATTTAATAGCTCTGTTGGTATTTAATAGCTCTATTTCGACAAAACTCACCATTTTTTCTCCTTACTCTATAGTAGGCATTCACTTCTTTTGCCCACAATAAATCGAGCGTTAGGAATAAATTTAAATAAAAAAGATGTTGTCGCCGTTGTTCAGACATTTCGTCCGCGAGTAAAAACAAATAACTCGACAACACAACCACGAACACATCACTACGCCGCTATAGTGTCGCTGTCGCGCGATCTGCCTGCTGGTTTCGAGAACTGGTCTGCGTTGCCCGCCCCGCTCCCGCGTCGCCGCCACCGCCGCTGCCCGCAAAATTCGAGGCAGAGGCCTAAGTCTTCATGGATTCAATAATCAAAATGCAGATTCATTATCTGCATTTTGATTCTTAATGAATAATAGATTTATGAGCTACAGCATTAATTTACAATTACTTGTTTTTACTTTTAAATTGTTTATTATTATTAACTATGTTGATCTTTTGTTATTAACTATGTTGTCTTTTTATTATAATTATTTTTCTATTGATAATAATTTCAGTCCAGCTTTAGGCCAGGGATGGCGTGTGGGCTTCTTGGGTCTATTGCACCTTGATGTTTTTACGCAAAGACTCTTACAAGAATACAAAGCTGAGGCAATTCTTACAGCTCCATCAGTGCCATATAAAATTAAGTAAGTATACAATTAACGACTTTGAAGGTGCTTCTTAATTTGACTGTATGTGTATTACACAATATCTTAGCCAATTGTGAACTGATTTTAATGATTCTTTCTAAAGATTATCCTTTCTATAATAGGGTAGTATTTAAATTTGAAGAAAAAATTTATTATTAAAATTAGTTACTATCAGGTGGACTGTTAGCTCATTTGGCACTCCGTACTTATTATTATAATATTTCTTTACTCTTTAAACCCAGTGATAACATGTGGGTGTAGTGGCAATTTCCAAAATTACAATAATTAAAATTTATGATTATTTTATGTATTGATACTACATACTGCGATACTTCAATATTTTATAATGTTATAGTATGAATGTTTATAGTGTGAATATAGTATGAAATGTTTAAGAGGGATAGCTTGTGAGACTTACATGTATGTTTTATTAGTTTTATACTCTTATAACAAATCACAAGCAGTTTAGATCTACAGCTTGTGTCGAGAGAATTATTTCTTAAAAGCTTGATATAAAATAAATATTCTTACTAAAAATCAAAACAGTCTTGATCTACAGCATGTGTCGAGAGCATTATTTCCTTAGAGTATAAATAAGCAAGCTATAGAGCGCGCGTTTCGCTTATTGTCCATTATGCCAAGCGTCAGGCGTCAGCAGGTGTTCTATAGATACTGATAGATGAAGATGAAGCAGTTTGCATCTTCATCTTATCAACCGTTGAATAGTGATGTCCCAAGATTGACGCCTATGCGTTTGTACTTAAGTTATTAGTTTAAATTAGGTAAGTATTTAGTAAATAATTAGTAAGTGGATAATTATAAGGTAGGGTTTTTGCAGATCCATCAGATTTATTAGTCAAACACAAAAAATGTAATTAATTTACTATCCGTTAAAAAGGGTTAACTTATTAAATAATTGTCGTTTTATTTGCTTGATCGCAGTTTTACGTACGAGATATTTCATTCTAATATCAATATACTTTTGAATGAAGTCCATTATTTTTGAAAAATCGTGAAATACACCTAGTTAAATACACACGTAATTACCTAGGTACCTACATAAATAACTGCCGAAGCTAGTTAGTTTTTTAATCGCTTTTAAATAAGTGTAATTTAACTTCTGATTTAAGCTCTGGTATTGGACCTGTAGCCAGCTTTCGCAGTTCACCCTTGCTTTCAAAAATGTACGAAGGACTAAAGCACTCGAAACGTCGGGAATTAAAATAAGTAAATTAAACTCAATAAAATCCGTAAATACAGTTTTATTCAATGTGTAGTATTCGCGTAAATATAACAAATCATTAGCTTTTATATTGAACAAGCATTTACCAAAAAATTCCTAGTACTTTTTTCTAATGTTTTATTTCACTATTGTTAATTCAGTCTGACCGTTCACTGCGTGTTTCACTGATGGCGAGGGTAAATAATTTGGAGAGGAATGAAACTTAGAGTCTGGTCAAACAACAAGGTCTATTCACTTTCACAATTGTACTTACACTAAAAAGTTATTACACGTTATTTCAGTTAGGAGGTGTAGGAACGACGGCGTGACTATGGGCGATCACCCACACGGTGACATATAAAAATATGCTGTCAGCAAAATACGTTACAATGTTGCACTTACAACTATTATTAATTTAAGTGTTTATGTAAATCTGTATCTAATCTGTAATTTGATCTAAGAGCCGTGGTAGCTCTCACTGTTAATTTCACAGTTCGCGAGCAACCCGGGTTGGATCGCCGCCGGCACCAATGAAATTGTTAATTGCAATTTTAAGTGCTGATTTATCACGTGTTCGGCAATGAAGGAAAACATCGTGGGCAAACCTGCATGTCTGAGAAATAAGAAAATAAAATACTTCGAAGACACGTTAAGTTCGCTAGCACGCTCTGGGGCAGCGCGGCGAACACTTGAAACTTGAGAACACTAGAAATGAGAGGAGGCATGTGCCCAGCAGTGGGACATTTATAGACTGTAACTTTAATTTGATCTATGTAATGAATAGACAACACGGAAACACTAAGAAATCAGTTTATCTCTTCTTTATTAACGAACTTGATTTATGTAACGAAATTGATTTATGTTTCAGGCTAAAAGGATCAAAAATCATTAAACACTACAAAAGCGAAGAGGTCATCATAACAAATCCTTTACAGTTACCAGACTCTAAGCACATTGAAGAATATTATGAGCCTTTTGTAATGGGTATGTTTTATCACTTTTTTTTCTTTTCCTTTTTAAAAAAAAACGTTACCTCCAGACTAGGTTTTTCTCCTGTATCGTGGAGGCAGTTTACATACATAAATTGCACAAGCACAAACATCCAGACCCGGAACAATTATTTATAGGCCATACATATGCTTGTACCGTGCGGGATTCGAACCCGCGGACCTTAGCGCAGCAACTCATTGCTAAGCCACTGCGCCACAGAACCGACTTGTAATACGTATTATAACTTGGGAGTGAGTAAAATGCCGACAAGGATGTGAAGTCAATGCAGGAATTGGTCGAAATAGCGAAGTTTTATTTGCAGGGATCACAAGAACGCACTAAGGGTCGCTTTACAATGTAGTGTGTATTGTAAATAGTGTATTACACTGACGCATTTCCGGAGAAATTAATTGATGTTGTAGTCTTTTTTTATTCTATCTATTTCCAATACATTATCCAAATAGTGACGTGACGTATGTAACGCAATATTTACCAGACTGATGATATGAATAAAAATGTATTTAATTTTCCATTGCAGGTACAATAATAACTCCTGTGGAGTTCATTGGAGCAGTAACTACTCTGTGTGTAGACAGGCGGGGTACGCCACTCCCTTCTAGTGCAGTAGATGAAAAAATGACAATGATGCAATTTATTCTCCCGCTGTCTGAAGTTGTAATAGACTTTCATGATACACTTAAGAGCATCACTTCCGGCTTTGCTAGTTTTGATTATCAAGATTATGGCTTTCATCCTAGTGCTCTAGTGCGAGTGAGTAATCTATAATATAAAAATGAATCGCTGAATGTGTTGCTAAGCGCAAATCTCGAGAGCAGCTGAACCGATTTCGCTAATTCTTTTTTTATAATATTCCTTGAAGTACGAAGATGGTTCTTACGGAGAGAAAAATTTAAAAAAATACCTGAAAAAGTCTAAAAACAACACTTTTCTATATTCCCATACAAAAGATTCGTAATAATACCTTAAAGTCAATTTGAACTTTAATACCACACCATAAAGTTTAAGTATTAGAGGAGGGGTTCCGGGAAGGCAAAACAAATGAGTGACGTTAGTATCGTATAAATATTAATGTCAATATTTATACACACTGGCAGATAGCTGATGTTATAAGGAGAAACTTGGGCTTATCAAGAGAAGCCATAATTTATAAGAAGAAGAACTTGGGCTGCTTTTATTTTAGGGTTCCGCGAAAAATTACTCCACGCAGGCGAAGTCGCGGGGAACAGCTAGTTCTAAAATAATCATCAACAAGTAAATCAAGTTTTTTTTTAATAAGCTCCTTTTAGTCGGTCCGTAATAGTCCGCGTATTTTTTTTTTAAATTTAATTTATACTTGTTCAATGTTCCTATGAACGTCAGAATCTACACAGGTATACAAAAACAACACCTTTTCAGAAGAAAATATGTTCATTATTGAAAAGATTTTCCGTAATAGGTATACTTATTATATGGAATTGCTATCATTCCAGTTGTAATAACTTGTAGGTAGTGTGATAAGTTTTCTTTGTAGCGTAAAAGTAAATATAGAATTTATTAAAAACTCGACCACGGTGCGACCCCTCAAGGCCAGATTTTTCTTTGCACTAGACCAACGTGTAGTGTAAATTTTGGTCCGCAACAACCGCGCCACCTATCGGATCGTATTGCTATAAACCATCGTCTCGACCAAACAAAGTTAAGGTGTGAATATGATTTCAATCACTCAAGTCATACTCGTACAAAAGTTACATGATCATGAACAGTCTCGCCAACAATTTAAATCAAATTAGTAATAAAGAAAATCTTATAGCATATTATAACTCCATTCACTAACTATTCAATTAAAACATTTCTAATACATATTAATCACTAGGAGACTGTTTACTGTTTATTACCTGTTGATGGCTTTTTAATTAATTTTGTAATCACATTTGCTAATTTTACGAATTACAGATGGACATTCTTATCAATGGGACTTTAGTTGAAGAATTGTCTACTATTGTTCACACCTCACGCTTAGAATACAATGCTAGAAGACTAACGGAAAAATTAAAAGAAATGATACCACGACAAATGGTGCAGGTAATTTTTTTTTATAAATTTGAAGCGAGACAAACGTACAGTCAGATAATAAGTGGCTACTGCAAACCATGGATACCTCCTACCAACTTAACTTTGCTTTTAACTACAGCCTGTAATTACACGGGTTTCTTACATTTATAGCCTTTAGACGAGCAGGCATTGTTGCTTGGTGGCAAAAAACAGGTTAAGCGGGGAATTTACTTGACGGACATACCCGCAGGTATGTCTGTAGACATGCCTGCCGGACTTCGCTACTATAGGTCTGTGCAAAGTTTGATAGTGTAAGACCGTCACAGTCCGTCTGGCAGACTTGCCTGTTGAACGTCCGCGCGATGCCATTTTGTCTGCGCGGGCGCAGAGGTTCTATCAGTTGCAATAAAAATTCAAACGACTATATCAATGCGCAAGTAATTGTACAAGTCTCCTGGTTTACCAATTTTTAATTCTTTAAGTAAATTGATATGGCTAAACTTATTTCTATTTTTATACCATTCTTTGCACCAAATTATTTTCTTTTTCTAATCATCAGACGGTATTAACCGGTTCAGTGCGGGTGGCACGCTAGGCGTATCTTTTTTTTAAATCCATTATTTTCCAAGTAGTTGATGCCTACAGCTTCGTATCTGGATATTTTGAAAATTTTAAATTTTCAGGGGTTGACAACCTTTTTTAACTTGTACACGGTACTCTTTTAACTTTGTGGGTTTTAAATCATGTTGGTGAAAAATAGTCTAATAAGTAACAAATAATAGCACTCATTGCGATCGCTCACAAACTCAAGTTGTAAATAATATTCTGGAAAACAAGTATCCTGTTAAAAAATAAAACAATGCAAAATTGTCTTATTGTTTAATTTTGCTTGGTTAATGGTTGAATTGCCGTGTTATTATTATCATATGGCCGAATATATCTACGAAGTACCATGTGCTCTTGTGATATGGTATAAGGTTTATTTTTGCTTGAAACAGTTCGAAATCGTTCATGCATAAAAAAGTTCGCTAATAAATAGTCTTTTGTCAATCCGCCGCCGTATAGCGCCGGCGTTTTTATCCTTTTGAAAACAGTTGTTTTGCTATTCTTACTAATTAGACGTTTTCAGATTGACTTTACTTTTACTTTTGTATAATATTAAATAATATCTAACATTATTTGTAAATATCAATGAATCATAAACCTTATTTTTTTCCAAATTACGTTCTTGATTGTTTGATATTTACAAATGTTATTATTAGGTGAAAATTAAATTTAATAAAAACCAAGGTTTTCTAGGGTGATTTAGCTGTATAATGATTTCTTATATTTACGCGAACACTACACATTTAAATAAAACAAATTTTACGGATTTTATCGCGTATATTAACTTATTTGATATTTCCGACGTTCCGAGCAATTTACAGCACCCATGGTCACGGGAGTCGGGGGTGTATAACGTCCCAATGTCATAATTAACCATGGCTACCTCCAGATTAAAAAATTATTAATTTTTGTTCCGATCTACGCAATATGTTGTTACTTATATAAATATTTTTTTATAAAACAATAAATAGTACAAAAGGTTTGTAATCTCTGCATAAAAAAGTCATTTACTCCCAATTTCAAAGAAAACACTTAGAAAAACACGTAGTTACCCACTAAAAATATCCTTCCGTTTGTAACTGATTTTTGATGTCACCTAAACTTAGCATAAGAAAGAAAATTATTTTTGCACATGGCTGATGGCACAAAAGGCGTGTCGTGAAAATTTTGTATTAGTATAAAGTTGTCGAAAATCGGTGCCGCAACGAATCGGTTAATCGGCAATTTTTCGTCATTTCGTTTTCATCTTAATATGCATGCACAACTAATAGAATTGAATAGAATAGAATAATTTTTTATTAAATATAGATCACATGTGTAATTCTTATTGAAAGTTATTTTTTACTTTACCACTGGTAATCACGTAACTGGTCTAAAACATACTGATTAGTCTGTGTAGTGTATTGCGGCAACAGACATGCCCCGACAGACATGCTCGCGGGCATGTCCGTCAAGTGAATTCCCCGCTTAAGCGGTGGTACCTACCCAGACAGAATCCTAACACTTGTCACTACTTATATATTGTAGAGTAAATAATGAAGATTTTTCTTTATAGAATAAGGGTGATAAACGAGCATTCAGCCCACCTGATGGTAAGTGGATACTGTGGTCCATAGACATCTACATTAATACTCAATAACGAATCAAAATGCAGATGTGTTGTCACCTCTCAGGACTAAGATGGAATGCTTCGTTTCCAGTAAAAAGGGTCTCCGGTTCCCTACATTCACCATACGAAATACAGCAGCATTAAGTTGCTATTTTACGTTGGTATTCTGCGAGAGCGTGGTCCTGCCCCAGTCCAGCTGACCCATTACCACATACAATTTTTTTTTAGGTTTTATCATAGGAATAGCTTGTCATTTATCATTTTGTTTGCTTTAGCTACTTATAAATTAGGTAGGCCCCCATCGTAACCTGCATTTGGATTATACTTATTATTGATGGAAATACACTATTACAAAAAAGATCTCCAATTTCAGGTTGCAATTCAAGCAGTAGTCTCTGGGAAAGTGTATGCAAGAGAAACACTAAAAGCGTACAGAAAAGATGTAACTGCTAAATTGGTAAGTTTCAAAAAACATTCATAATATTTAGATTTCTTTCCCATAATAACCATACCTTAAACTTATAAATGTGCAATAATTTTTAGTCTCATTTACTGTAAAAACAAGAAAGAATTTAAGTTTTAAAATTTATTGCGGTTTTCTACAAGATACATTTTGACACAGAATATAATACTTTGGAGAGAGTACCAATTGCATGACATAGTTCCTACCTCTCCCTTTTACCATGGGACAACCGGACACTGCAAGTGGTCCACCCTTTTATTGTAGACATTCAACACATTCGAACTAAGCTGTTTGCTTCATCGTTCGTAACGCGTACAGCAGAGGAGTGGAATAATTTGCCGGCGTCTGCCCCGCGACATTTTACTTTTATTAAGCTAAAGCAATGCGCTTTACCATCTTGCAATATAATTACTTTTTAAATCACTAAATATTGGCCTCACTTCCATTCATCCATTCATTACATGTTTACATCCTTAAAAAGTCCACTATTGAGCATAGACCACAGATTCACTCACTTCATTCAGCCTAATTTATAACGTCATTTGGTAAATGAAAATCATTTCGATTATCATGCATTTTTCATAAAATAAATTCAATTCAAAATCCATTATTTTTAAGACCTATTACAATCTTGTAACAGTTTTAAAACCAGCATAGCTTATAATTTTCTTTACATACCGAATTGCCGCAAATTTTAGGTTTGCCTTGGTTATATCAATGTCGAAAATATGGCAAATTGCTTGTTGCTCGTCCCATTTAGGTGGTTACGATTTAACTTAAAAGTTGTTGTTGTTCCATTGTTATATTTAGTGTGGGTCACCCTGTTTAGACTACATAAATCTAGACAGCCCAACGGATTAGTAAGCTGAAGTGGCAATGGGCCGGCCATATAGCTCAAAGAACTGAAAACCGATGGGGAAAAAAGGTTCTCGAGTGGCAGCCTCGTACCGGTAGGCGAAGTGTAGGGCGTCCCCCCCACTAAATGGAGTGATGATCTGGTAAGACATGCGGGAAGTCGATGGATGCAGGTGGCTCAGGACCGTCGTTTGTGGCATTCCTTGGGGGAGGCCTATGTTCAGCAGTTGACTTGTGAAGGGATGTAACGATGATGATGATGACCCTGTTTAGAAGATACTCTATGGCTAGGTGGTCATAGCCTAGAGCGAGGGGGGTCTGTAATGACTTGAGAAACATGAATCTTAATATTATTAATTAGGTATCTTGAGGTTTATCATAATTATCTAGTATAGAAGATGGTTATTTTTTTATATCCCTGTCCTTCAATGCCTATATTATATACCATGTATAAAAGCGAAGTGAAGTTACAGTCTATTACGTACCACTACTGAGCACAGGGCTCCTCTCAAACATGAGAAGATTATGGGGTAGTATTAGCAGGTCGCGCTACTTCAGCGCGTGTTGTCGAATTTCACATGTCCTCATAATACTTTATATCAGACATGCAGGTTTCCTAACGATTCGTTCATCACCGAGAACGTGTTAAATCGACACTTACAGTTGCAATCAAAAATTTTACTGATGCCGCCAGAGATTGAAATCGGTTTACTCGTGGACTATAAACATGTCATAAATTATTTTGTAACAGGGTGAGAGAACTTTGTTATAAAATTTGTTTTATATATATTATTGCTATTTATTTGACAGTACGGAGGTGATGTCACACGCAGGAAAAAGCTGTTAAAACAACAAGCAGAGGGTAAAAAGAAAATGCGAAGTGTAGCCAACATCAAAATACCTAGAAATACTTTTATTGATGTACTCAAAAGATGAACATTGTGATGTATAGTTAATAGAGGTTTCTAGTAATAAATATGTTATTATATTTATTTAATTATGTACTATAAGATAGAAACTTTGTTATTCAACCACCACCACAAATTCTTATACAACATGTAACAAAAACCCTGTGTGGTTCCCGTTAAGTGTGTTATCACAGTCAGTATTCAAACGCAAAGAAATAACTTTTTTTTTCAAAAAAACTTGAACATTAAAAAAAAAATATTTTAATTAAAAGAATAATTTGCGAATTGTATGTGGTTTTATTCACTCTGCATTATCCGGACAATAAGAGAATTGTGAAAGACCCCCCCTTCACCGATGCTCGTGTCAGTTAGAGGTAACAAAACCACATACAAATTGCAAATAATTTTTTTATTAAAATTAAATTGTTGAAGTTTTTTGAAAAAAAAAAGTTATTTCTTTACGTTTGTATACTGACACTGATAACGCATTTAACAGTAACAGGGTTTCTGTTACTCGTTGTATATTATCCTAAAAGTCTTCTACAGTTTTTGTATGTTGTTTAAAAAATACAATCATGAGCCGCAAAATTTCGCTGCGGATATAGGGCTTTAGGGAGAATTTTTCGCCACGCTTGGCAGGATCGCAGTACTAGATGTCTCACAACTTCGACGCTACACCCCGTCGCCGGTATGGGTACAACGTATGTTACAGGGGATGGTTATAGTTGTATCATCATCTATCGGAGGCCATCAGATCTTTCAGGCATATCTCATATGAAATATCTTTATTTCTTCGACGTATTAAAGTAAAATTTCGTTTGTCAAACGTCATTTATTAAGTCTTATATTAGTGTTTTGAAATAAGTAACTATGACCGGAGAAGAAACTGCGATAGAAATTCCACAGCAATGTTCTTTTTATAGAAAATAATCGAAATTAAGTTGACAAAGATGTCTAATTTAGATTATCATTATATTGATATATACATAATTGGTGTTTGGCTTTTATTATGTACTAGGTGGTGCCCGCCGCGTTGCTGCAGCAGAAGAAATAATTGTGAAAATGTTTTATACGTGGTAGAGGCATGCTGCAGCTATATTAGTAGTATAGTTCTAGCACGAATGGGTCGGCTCGACCGGGGAAGAACCACGCTCTCACTGAATACCAGCGTAAAATAGCAGCTTAACACTGCTGTGTTTCATGTGGTGGGTGTACAGTACCGGAGATCCTTTTTACTGAAAAATAGGTATTCTATCTTAGTCCTCACGGGTGACAACGCATTTTGATTCTTTATTGAGGATAGATGTAGATGTCTATGGGCCACGGCTGCCACTTGCAATCGGGTGGACTGTGTGCTCGTTTGTCACCCTATCCTTTAAAAAAATGTGGTTTTAAATTTCGAAGAGTTATATTGTTTAATTAGGAAGAATAATACATTCATTGAATGATATATAACTTTCAAATAAATGTGGCTGTACGATACACGCGCCACCTAGTTTAAGTTAATTGTACTATGCCTAAAACCTTCGCGCAAGTGCAAGCAATAAGTTAACAGAGTTTTACCACAATCTGATGAACGCTATGGCAGCGCATAACATACGAACAAACAAAAATTAATTTTTACAAAGAAGCTCAAAGCACAAATTCTCCAGAGGTTTTAACCGTTCTGTACTTGAACGGAGTGTTTCGGCCACGCTTACAGGCGATCGGCGGTGGCGTTGATAAATCAATACATTAAAGATCTTCATTTACACGAACTAATCCTTCATACATCAGACTGTTTCATTTCGACAAATAACTAACATCGAACATCTTTCTTTTAAGTTGGGTCTTTTTTTTTTAATTTTCCTTGCCGTCAATACGGAAGCGTGGTTGCTTGGCCCGCGGTGCAATAAAATGGGGAAATAGGAGTCTGTTGCGCTTTACACTCTCTGTCGCACTCCCCATTTTTTTGCACCGCGAGCAGCGAGTGTTTAACATTAGTACAACTTGGCCTAAACAATTAGGCACATGACAGGAATGCGGTTTTGGCGTCCGCACCCCGCACTTAGTGAACAATCACCGTTCCCTTTCTAATTCTAATGACGTCCTAGCTGTCATGCGCCTAATTGTTTTGGTCACGTAATTTGAGTGATGAACGGGCAAACGTTTGGAGTAGGACGATCGTCTAGTGCAGTGGTCGGCAAACTTATTAGCCAAAGAGCCAAATATGAATATTATAACAATTAAAAAAAAAGTTGGGAGCCAAATCTGCTTTTAACGTTTATTACACTAAGTAAGTAGTACACTAAATAAAACTAAATTTCATACTTAATAAATATTTATTAATGCAAATAATGTGCTTGCATCTCCTTGGTAAGTTTGTATGTTGTTGTTTTAAATTTTAGGCATGATTCCAAGTTCTCATCAATAAAACGACTTCTCAATTTACTCTTGATAATGTTCATGCTTGAAAAAATTGTTTGCATATACATGTGGAACCGAAAAGGGAAAGAACAGTAAACTCGAGCTTTTTCAGCTGATCGTAAGTCAGGAATACTATTCCGAACGTTGAAAATAATCATGTCTTCCTTCTCCAGGTCATTCAAAGCAGACCACTTGTGTTGTGAACTAAGATCACATTTTTTCTTCTCCAATATTTTTCCAATTCCACACAAGGACGTTCGAAGCTTGTTTTTTTCAAAGCCAGCAATTGTATTTCAAAGCTACCAATGTCAATTTCAAAAGGAGAAAATTTCAACTCGGTTATCGTAGCATTAAGATGATATTTGACAAATGCTAAAGTTGCTCTTTTGTTTTGTTTAAATTCCTGAAACATGCTGAGAAATGCTTCCCTCATATTTAAAATTATTGTTTTAAAACGGTATTTATCAATAGAGGAATTATTTCCTTGGCGATGCCTCAGCAGGCTCGGAAAGTGAAACAATGTTTCTCTTTCAAAATCCTGAGCATAAATGGATAATTTTTTTCGAATGTTATTACTTCTTCTAACATCGAAATAATTAAGTTTCCTTTCCCTTGTAGTTTACGATTAAGCTGATTTGGATGACACGTTACGTCTACCATGAAATAAAAGTTTTGGATCCACTGATCGTCTGTTAGTTCTGGATAGTGCTTTAATTACTGGAAAAAGGGACGTGAAACGTTTTAAAACGTACCTTGTTATGAAGCAGAAGATCAGCGTACTCACTCTCCATTTCAAATAAAAATTCTTTGAATTGGCGAGGAATAAGAGCTTTAGCTAAAATGGAGTTGATAATGGTAATTACTAATTCCATAACTTTACAAATTCCATCCGGAAATGATTGCGCACAAAGCGCTTCTTGGTGAATGATACAATGGTAAACAAGTATCTCGTGATTAATTTTTTTTTACAAAATAGCAGGAACCCTTTTCTTACGCCGGTTATACTATGGCCCCATCTGTTGAAATCGACACAATTTTATCGAGGAGAATATGATGTTTATCCATACACTCAATTACAGCATTTGCGATATCTTCCACGCGTCTGACCTTTGAGTGGTAATAATCTTAAAAGTTCTTCTTTAGGGCCTGAATAAGACATAAAACTTACAAAAAGTGAAACTTGCGCTGTATCATTTATGCCACAAGACTCGTCAATAAAGCCGAAACAAATCTTAGAGCTTCGATATGCTGGGTGGTTATATTCGGACACATTTTAATTGTTCTATCTTTAATGGTTTTGGCAGACAATAGTAACTCTTTAATTCTTTTCAGAATATCTGCTTTGTTCTTAAAATCCCGAAATAGCTCTTCGGATGCATTTACAACACAATTTTTTATGTATTCGCCGTCTGTGTACGGTTTCCCTCTTTTAGCAATCTCTTGGCTAAAAACAAAACTTGCCATATTAATATTGCTGGAAGATTGCATCCAGTTATTAAACAGAATTATACGACTCTTGACTCTTCTGACGTTCCTCAACTGCTTCCTTCCTTGCATCACCGGTAGGATATTTAGTGCTATATGACGCGTACTTTCTTGTAAAGTGTCTCTCTAAATTTGACTTCTTGTTATGCGCGAATTTCTCCTTACAAATAAGACATGTCGGAAGTCCATTGAAGTTTTGAATAAACGCAAAATTCTCAGTCCACTCAACTTTAAATTCGCGATTTTCATTCCTCCGTCTTTCTTTGCTTTTTTTTTGGTAGCCATGTTAATTGGTGTGCCTATAAAAAATATTCCAAATATATTTTTTCTGAAGCCACCAGTACAAAGTTATTATCATTATTAAATTGATGAAAATAAAAATTTAAAACAAATATTTAAAAAAATATATAATTTTATTAGTATATGTAAAAACACAAAAAAAAATATTTTTCTATCATCAGAATAACAAAACTTTTAATATGACCAAAAATGGAAGAAAACTTCCAACATTTGTACAAATAGAAGTTATCGAAAAATTGATTACAACTTTTGTACCGGAACCACAAACATACATAGCAGGTGTAATAAAATAGTATAAAAATACCTTGAAGATGTAAAGCTAGATTGAAAAATACAAAAACTTTTTAATAAGACAGGACAAAGGCAGACACGGTAGATAAGACAAAAACTGTTCACACTGCAATGCAATTGCTGGTCTGTGATGCCAATTTGTATACCCACTACTTTAGAAAAAATATGCGCGTATGCTTGTAGTACCTTTGTATCACACCGAAGTACGCCGAAAACATATGAACAATTTCAGCCGCTAGCTTGTAGATGATTTGTGATTACGTTTACGAAAACTAATAAAATGAAACTCGATGTTCGTTACATATATTTACAACAATATAAAATTTTAATTACCTATCTATCTTTTAACTTAAACAAAAAATTATACATGTTCTCGATTAATAGAAGAATTTTAATTTATCAAAATAAGATGCATTTTTTACCGAGCTTTTTCTAAATGACAATTTTATAGCGCCTTCCGTGGATATTTGTGCCAGAGCCGTACTTAAGGAGCCAAAGAGCCACATGCGGCTCTGGAGCCGCACTTTGCCGACCACTGGTCTAGTGCATCGGT
The DNA here is from genome assembly GCA_963668995.1 of Parnassius mnemosyne. Lineage (NCBI taxonomy): Eukaryota > Metazoa > Arthropoda > Insecta > Lepidoptera > Papilionidae > Parnassius > Parnassius mnemosyne. The sequence continues at coordinate 28,146,934 of CAVLGL010000093.1, read as the reverse complement.
CAGCAACAGGAGGATCCGCAAACGGACCGCGAAAGTTCGAATCTTGGACCGCCAAATATTGATTCTTAATTCTTAAATAAATATTATTATTGAACGTTTTTGGGTAAAAAACGAACATGTAACCTCCTTCTTGCAAAACTTAGATTATCAGGGAGCCAGAAAGCACTTTGAGTTCATAAAAAACGCGAAATATGCTGGTTGTGGCTTTTCTAAAACATATTTTTAGAAAAGCCACAACCAGCATATTTGATATTTTTATAAAGACTCTAGGGCCACCAAGTATCGACACATGACTGTAATTTATATTTTAGTAACTAAGGTTTGTAACTAAGGACGTGGTCCTTCACTGCTGGCCGTATGAGGAAGCTCAAGGTGGAGGAGCTATGGAGAGGGCTATGCTCGGGGTTTCTCTGCGTGATAAACTTAGAAATCAGGATATCCGCAGTAGAACGAGAGTGACCGACATAGCCCAACGGATTAGTAAGCTGAAGTGGCAGTGGGCCGGCCATATAGCTCGAAAAACCGACAACCAATGGGGAAGAAAGGTGGCAGCCTCGTACCGATAGGCGAAGTGTAGGGCGACCCCCCACGAAATGGAGTGACGACCTAGTAAGACATACAGGAAGTCGATGGATGCAGGTGGCTCAGGACAGTGCTTTGTGGCCTCCCCTGGGGGGAGGCCTATATTCAGCAGTGGCCTTATGAAAGGCTGTAATGATGATGAACTAAGGTTTAAGGTATCACATACAGTGCCCAAATAAAACACCGTTTATAGAAAAAAACAGTAGGAAAATTCTGCGTTTTATTATAAATATTTCACAAAATTCCTGGAAGGAGCGAAAATATAAAACAAGTTCAAAACAGAACCGCGGAAGCAAAGGGTTTTTTTATTACAAGCCTTAAAAAATATATATGGGACGAAATGTGACACCTCCTTTTTTGTACAGCTGGTAACATTAATGGGTCTGCTCGACCGGGGAAAGACCACGCTCTCACAGAATACCAGCGTGAAATAGGACCTCAGTGCTGCTGTGTTTCGTATGGTAGTGTAGAGAACCGGAGACCCTTTTTACTGGAAACTAGGCATTTCATCTTAGTCCTTAGGGCTGACGTCGCATCTGCATTTTGATTCTTAATCGCGAATAGATGTAGATGTCCTGTGTGCTCGTTTGTCACCTTTGTTCTAATAAAACCTAAAAGTAGCACCAACGTATCATAGTAGCACGCTTCGAAGCTAAGACGACAGTAACTGAATATCCATGTATCATAGGCTTATTGCAAAATAGAGTTCAGTGTTTTTTCACAAAAGGTCTGGTAGCATAGACTTACTTAATTTGAAAGATAGTCAACTTATAGACCGACCATAATTCGTAGAGGTGCGCAATGCACATGGCACTAAGAAGCTTATTACATTACACGATTTATCGGGCCCTCTCTATCGTGTGCCCTGCCTACCAGACAGGGCGCTGCTTATTACACTACGCTAGAAATCGCTTCCTGCCTCAGTTGTTAGTTGTTACTCGAACGTGGAAATGATTGCACGTCTAGCATTATGGCGCAGACTTTATCTAAACGTCAAAAAATTGCTTTATTGTTTTTTTTACGTGGTAGAGCCATGCTACAGCTATATTAGTAGTATAGTTGTAGCACGAATGGGTCGGCTCGACCGGGGAAGGACCACACTCTCACAGAATACCAGCGTAAAATAGCAGCTTAACACTGCTGTGTTTCGTATGGTGAGTGTAGAGAACCGGAGACCCTTTTTACTGGAAAAGAGGCATTTCATCTCAGCCCTCACGGGTGACAAATCATCTGCATTTTGATTCGCATACGAGGATAAATGTAGGTGTCTATGGGCCACAGCAACCACTTACCATCGGGTGGACTGTGTGCTCGTTTGTCACTCTATCCTATAAAAAAAACTATGGCTGGCGGTAACGTGCAAGGCCAAACTAAATAAAAACTTTTTAACAAAAAAATTAAACCGCCGAAAAAACCGAAAAGCAAAAAATAATAAACCTTTTTTATTTAACCTTAATAACTAAGTTCTTAAACTAATTTAAGTATACCTAAGTATATATTTTTGTAATTATTTTGAGTTTTTAATTAACCCTAATAACTAACTTCTAAAACTATTGTAAGTATACCTAAGTAATTTTGAGTCGGCGCCAAACAAGCAAATTAATTAATTACGTAAAGCCTTCGATCAACAATACCAACTAGATATCGGGTTGGAGCAAAAAATACGTCCAAGTAAATAACAGCGCACTGGAGACATGAGCTCTTATTTCGTTTAGTTGATTTGAAACACAGCCAATGTAAACACGTTTCACAATGCTGCAATGTATTTTTTAAAGTTGCAAGAATAATGCCCGAAAAAGCATAAATTGCTTTTTCGGGCATTATTCTTGCAACTTTTGCGTACGTGCAAATGTGCGAGGCCATCAGCAAAATTCGGCGCGTACGGCGCGTATGGCGCGGACAAATGTGCGTTCAGCTTTAATATTTATCGCTGAAGATTTCACGTTGCATTGTTAATTTGATTTTGATTTAGTTATTTATTTAAATTTAAGGTAATTTCATTAATTTAAATTATAAATTAAATTTTATTAATAAGGTTCATTGATTGTTTGGCGCCGACTCAAAATTACTTAGGTATACTTACATTAGTTTTAGAAGTTAGTTATTAGGGTTAATTAAAAACTCAAAATAATTACAAAAATATATACTTAGGTATACTTAAATTAGTTTAAGAACTTAGTTATTAAGGTTAAATAAAAAAGGTTTATTATTTTTTGCTTTTCGGTTTTTTTCGGCGGTTTAATTTTTTTGTTAAAAAGTTTTTATTTTATAATTTTTCGTGGCTATAATCTACTAATTACTACATGCTTAGTTTTTGACTACTTTCAAATTAGCTACCTACCTTAATTTAGCCTTTAACTGTTATATAATCCTACTTTAACTATTATTTGTTGTATAATAATATAAATTCTTTAAAAAAACAGGCTTTATATACCACCATGGATAGGCCCACAAAAAATGCTGCTCGAATGAGAAAAAGATATTTAGAAGAATCTAATAATGAGAAAAATAAAAGTTTGGAAGCAAATAGAAAGAGAATTAGATTAACACGTTCACAGGAGTGTTTAAATCAGCGCAAGGAAAGACTGTCGAAGATGAGAAGCTACAATAACGATAGGTTATCGCAAGAATGTGAAGAACAACGCGCTCATCGTTTAAGTCTGATAAGAGAGCGACTTTCAAATGAAACTGAAGACGAACATTTGCTACGTTTGTATGCTGCTCGTAACTGTTCTGCAATGGTGATACTTCACGAAACTCCCGAGGAGAGAACGAGATAAGCGGCTTGCGAGCGAAGAAACCAATGAAAAAAATTTTAAGAAAGCGATTAATGTCTATGCTGACTTGCCGTGTTCAATATTCGAAAAAAGTTTGTATCCTCAGCAACGTACGATATTGCAAACTACAAATTTAGGCTCTATTTTCCCTAATGAATTGGTAGCTTTAGGTAATATTATTAATTGTTCACGATGCTCAAATAATATTAAAAAAACAACACTCTACCGTAGGCCTATTGGAATAAAATGTCGGTAGCTGCAATGCCTACAGAAATCGATGACTCATCGGAAATTGAGAAACGTTTTATTTGCAGAGTAGGTAGTGCCATTTCTTAAAATAATAAAAGTTCAAAATCGTTTGAGCCAAGACTGGTGCAAAGGGCAGGCAATTATTTTTGTTTAGGATGTGGTCGAGCTGGCGGAGCAACTTCCGCTTGAACCTAATCAAACTGGATTTGTGCTTGTAGTAGAAAGTCGTGAAAATTTAGAACGTTCTAGGGAGTTTCAAATAGATGTATGTAAACTTCAATTAGCATTGCAGTGGCTCCTAATGAATAATGCACTCTATAAAGATGTTCGCACCTGCACATGGTCATAATAGTGAAGAATCAATTGCTGAACGGTCAACTGTATATACAAATAACTATACTGCCTTGAGTAACAATGTATCTATATTATATGGTTCTTTTCATCAGAACAATGAATTATTTAGTCCAGAGTCACTTGGTCGGCAATGCACAAGGATTGTAACTATTGCTAGTGTGGCATTTTCTCTGATAAATCCCAATAATTGGTGCAAAAGCGACATAGATTAAATGTTATTGGTAGGAGATAAATATTATAGAGACTGTATTGCGGCTCGGGCTAACCCCAATTCCGAAGAAGCACATATCGAATATTTGGCTGCAACTGAGCTTTTACTTAATTTCACATACAAAAATTGAAAAGTTGATATCAATGTTCGTCATGAATCAGCTTTTAATGGTCACGTAGATAACGACAATAGTGAAGAAGGATTTCCCAATTTGTTAAATGCTCTAATAAATGTATTTGCTACATATGGGAAGAAACCTCGAGATAATGTTGTTCCAAAAGATGTGAACAATTGTAGTGGACTTTTATCTGAAGTAAAATTAGCTGTCGAATCTCGTGTGATGTTGAGACGTATCAATCAGTATCTGACGGGCTCGTCAATGGTGCTATGGATATTGTAAAAATAATAAAACGGCTATCACTACGCAGGGATCAACTAGAGGAAGGAGAATTACCGGATTGCGTATTAGTAAAACTTGACGATGAAAGCATAGGAAGCAGACTAAAAGATAGCGATGGCTGTGTCGCCATACCTTCAGTGGTAGCCACCTTTTAAGGTACGCAGGGTAATGGCGATATTGAGCGCAGGATTTTGCCGATAATTTTATGCTGGGCTGTCACGGTTCACAAATTACAAGGTGCAACTCTTGATAAAGCTGTAATCGACCTCGGAAAGAAAGTGTTTGCCAGAGGACAGGCATATGTGGCACTGAGTAGAGTAAAAACACTTATTTATTGGGTATTGCTATATCTGATTTAGAGCCAAATAAGGTATTACACAAACCTCACGATAAACGAGCTTTAGCAGAAATGCAGAGACTGAGAGGTCTACACACAAGAGACTGACAGCTCTAAAGCTCATTCATCGTGAGGTTTTTTTGTAATGTAATGTAATGTAGTGTAATTATTATGTAATGTAGTAATACACCACTCAGAATTAAAATCTGTGAGTAAAAAATAAATCTAAACCCTATTTTCCCACCCTTAGGGTAGACATTTTTTTCCAAATTTATATGGGACCAATTTCGAGGTATACCCTATCCAATAAAAAAAGAATTATCAAAATCGGACTACTCTGTAAAAATTTATGCGTGGTCATACATAAAAAAAATATACACGTCGACTTGAGAACCTCCGTTTTTTCGTCGGTTAAAAAAGGAAGGAAAGTTAAATGTGGATGAAAAAATATTTGCTCCTCAGAGAAAAAATATCGAATATGCAAATAGTCAGCGTTTTGAACCCAACAGACCTACGAAACTATTTTAAAGAGTAGGTGAAAACCAATTCGACGAGTTATTATGCTTAGTAACACCTTTAATAGAAAAAAAAAATACTTTAATGATTTCTTATATTTACGCGAACACTACACATTGAATAAAACTACTTGTATGGATTCTATCGCGTTTAATTTTTTTTTTTATTAATTCCCGACGTTTCGGATGCTTTACAGCAACCAGTCCCCCGTGACCATGGGTGGTAAAACATCCGAAACGTCGGGAATTAATAAAAGAAATATTAAACGTGATAGAATCCGTAAAAGAAGTTTTATTCAAAAGAATACTTTTTTTAAGAGAGATTGGTTGTCACACACACTCCTATCAAGATTTGATAAGGCATTTCTTTGTAGATGTCGATGACATTGAGAAGGATCTTTTTCTTTAGCGCATGACATAAATACGAGTAATGATTTAGAGAGTAGATCGACATAGTGGAATTTTAAATAAACAAACGTGTAGACTCTGCGCATGCGGCCACGCAACTGAGCACAACTGAGCTCCCTGCCTCCCTGATCCCTGTCTCTTATTACACTACACGATCCACAGCGCGGCAGGGAAGCAGGGCGGTCGGAACCACTCGGTCGCCCTGTTTAGGGACCCTGACTCCCTGTTTCTTATTACACTACCCTGTCCCTGCGGGCAGGGCCCGAGAAATCGTGTAATGTAATAAGTGTTTAAGATGATATGCCTAGGGCAAAGATGAGCAACACGCGGGCACGCGGCCCGTTAAACATGTTTATGCGGCCCGCGAAGCATTTCTAAAATTGAATTTATTTTATCGACTCTCCCATCAATATATTGTTATAAAATTTATTATAATACAATCGTAGTACATAGTAAACCGAAATATTTTTTTATGACGAGTTACTTGTCGACGACTTGTTCAAACATGCAATACGGACGCGATGTGTCTCTGTGCTTGTTGTGTTTGCTTCTGTCACACAATCAGTCGGACTGGTAAGCTGTTAACTAGCTATTTTAGCAATTTTTGTGTTTCTTGAAAGGCGTGAGTGCAATATTATTGTCAAAAAGGTAATATTAGAGATTTGTTTATTCAAAATTAAGTTTTCATACGAAATTTTTGAACTCTCAAGTTTTTAATTCATAATAGCATGTCAGAAAAGCAAACAAAAAAAACGGAAAATTGCGGATGAGCATAGGCATTTTTCAGAAAAGTGGAAATTTGATTATTTTTTTCACTTTCTTTAAAGATAAAGCTTTATGCTTAATATGCTCAGAGACTGTGTTGACATTAAAAAAATATTACATAAAAGGACATTATGATACAAAACATGAACAACATAATAAAAACTTAACAGGACAACTCCCGATAGATAAGTTTAATCAAATAGAGAAAAACTTGGGAAAACTACATGCTATTTTTAAAAATCAAGCTATTTTATCAAATCGGCAGTAAAGGCTAGTTTTGTTGTCAGTCAAATACTGGCAAAACAATGAAACCCTTTGCGGATGGAGAGATGATAAAAGAATGTCTGACTGCTGTTGCAGAAATAGCATTGCCTGATAAAATAAATATTATTTCAAACATTAGTTTATCAAGATTCACCATTGCGAGGAGAATTGTAGACTTGTCCGAGAACATAGCACAACGCTTCGTGAACGCATTGCAAAAATGGAATACTGTTCTTTGGCACTACGAAAGTTGCGATATTAGCGATACAGCACAACTGGCTACATTTTCTGCCGACTTCCAAAAAGGAGCCGGTACTCAATTCGACTGTATGTTTTTTTTTTTTTTCGTTTTTTTTTTTTTATGTGTGTTACCTCAGAACTTTTTTCTGGGTGAACCGATTTCGATGATTCTTTTTTTATTTGAAAGCTGGTACTTCTCGTGTGGTCCCATATGAATTTGATCAAGGTCAGACCAATAGTTTTTAAGTTATTCTTAAATATTAAATAACTTATATTGAAGTCGGCTGTACAAAATTTTTAATTTTAAATTATTACGTGGTATAGACACTCAATTTAACATTACCGAAGAATTGTGTTTACTGGTTCCAATGCAAGAGACTACAACCGGCAAAGACGTGTACAATGAACTAACGACGTGGTTTTTAATACCGAAGTACGTTGGCTTAGTAGAGATGCAATGCTAAAAAAGTATAAGTACAACTTAAAAAGCGAAATACAATTGTTTTTGGATATGAAGGGATATGCCTTTCCTCATTTTGATAATAAAGAATGGATGTGCGATTTTGGGTTTCTTATCGACATGACTCAGCATCTCAATGATCTTAAGTAGTAGTAGTAGTAGTAATAGACCGGACATCAGTAGCAAAATTGTCGTCTGTAACTTATGTCCTATAGGTATGGAGTGTAGAGAGAAGGAGGACCATCTCTATATATGAAAAGTATCCCTAAAAACGTGTCCAATAAAGGTGGCGCTGCAGTAGCATAGGATAAATTTAAAAAAAGCGCCAAAAGTAATTAGAATAAGATGGAGAAGTAATAAACAAGGACCGACCAATCCGCTCGGTTTTGTACTACGTAAATAGTTGAGATTTTGTATACTGGCATTTTACTAACTACTCTAGTCATTATTTTTTTTAAATATTTGAATTCAGCTGACTTCACTTCGTTCACAACAGTTATCTTCATATCGTAGTTTTTCAGACGCCAGCGCTATTGTGGTAGGTTTTGAAAACTCTATTTTCAGTAAATAGTAGGACGCTTTTTCAACTTTCGCCCCTTATAAGATGGTTCTCATTGTACTCTACACTCCATACCTATAGGATATATCTCCGATTTTTGTTAATTAGTCTTAGTGACATCGTCAAAAAGTCAAGACGCATTCGTTTCATATACCTATTTAAAAAATATTTTTAAAGGAAATATGCCCGGTTGTGCATTAATATATTGTAAGTCACGATATGGAGCAAGAATGAACGTGATTTCTGTTTATTATCGTAAATATAACATATATTTACCGAACAATCTTTAAATTTTATTATTTCTTGTAGATTTTTCTAGAACATGTATTTTTATTGTAATAAGCGCCCTCTGGTATCCAGTAAACGTCATTTAGTTACCAATTTTAAAGTTAGTGGTTGACGACGTTTATCGATTGGGATTATCGATAAAAAAATATACAGGATGCTGATTTAATCTTTTACAATATTTAAGGAGGTAAAACAGTCAACGATACTGTACCCATACCAACAAAAATGAATAGCATATGCCAACTATGCTAAGTAGGTAACCTACTTTATGTGGAGTAAGGGTGGGAATTTTTTTAGGCATGCTGATGAGATTTTCTGTGTTGCTTATGAGCATGCTGAGGATACTTGCCGTGTTGACGTTTAGCAATACAACAAGTCTTCTCTTTTACATACCAGGCTTCATTGTCTGGTGGTTTTACGCCAGGCTTCATTGTCTGGTGGTTTTCAAGGACGAAGCCATTATAGATCCTAGCTTACAGTGATAGGAGAGGGCAATAGATTTCTTACATGAAAAACAATTTGTACTGTTAAAGATATTAGATGTAAGAAGTTGTTGTGTTAAGAATGAGTTAGAAAATAAGGTAAAAACTTAAAATAACAATTTTTATTGATGTGGGTAGTGTCTTTAAGTACTGCAGCCGATGAAACGTAAAAAGCCGTGAAACGGATTTTAAGTTCAGTGTTTTCCTAAAATATTTTTGATTTGAAGTGAATCTGAAAGAAGCGAAAGAGGTATGTAAGGATCGTGATACTTGGCGATCTGTACTCTTTGGCTACCTCATCAGGGATTGTGCATGAAGATAAGTAAGTAAGTAAGTAAGAAGTGTATTTTTGTAATAGAAACGAATTTAAAAACATAGAGGCGCTCTCTTATTGGATTTGGAGCTTTTTCGATGTGTCTTTTACGCCGACCGATCAATCATATGCTATTATTATAGCAGCTAATGGACCGAGTGACGTCATGTCACCAAGGTGGCCACCAAAGTGACTGCTGTTTGAAGTGATTCTTAGTTATTAGAAATTAAATATTTTATTTCATGACACTAAAGGGCGTAAAAAGTTAATATAATTTTTTTCGTGTGATGGAAGTCATGATAAATAGATTTATACAATAAAACAATCATGTATATTCCCTATTATTATATCGAAAAGCATTTCAAACTTAGTAATCTTCAACAACATTACCGATACTTTGATATCGAAACGGTAACATTCCTAAAACGACGTTATATTTATTAGCGTCACCTACTGGGGAATAGTTAAAATGTTGTCTTAATAAATGCTTAGCATTGTTTTGCTATTTTTAGCTAGAGGGTACCACACGCGCATTTTTGTATATATATATATGTTCCCAATGCCGCTCTATAGTATACCTATATATTTAAATCTCTTTGTTCAAAACTGACAAGACAGCGGTTTTCATGAAAATGTTTTCCTCGCCATATAATATCGATGTGGATACAGTTACCGAAGACTTTCAAATGGAAGTGATTGACATGCAGAATAATATCTATTTTAGAAAAATATATTTTTCTCAATAAACATCGAAAATTTTTATAAATCTTATGCAAGCCCTGAAAAATTTCCGCTTTTCGCGAAAAATGCAAAGTAAATGATGTCTCTGTTCGGAAGTACGTATGTTTGCAAACAATTATTTTCAACCATGAAATTAATCAAAAATTACCACCCATCAAAACTGAGTGATGGACGATTAGAAAGCTGCGTACGTGTAGCTACCTCATCCATTCCGGCTGATATTGATCAGCTTGTATTGATAAAAACAGTGCCAAATTTCTTATTAAAAATTTCAAGTAAATTCGTTTTTCTGTTCTTTTCTTGTTTATCTTGCATTCAAATTTGTATATGAAATCTTTACGTTTGTTCAATTTCATATTTTTTTATTCTAATATTTATTATAATTAAAGTTTAGTAAATTATTAATAAGAGTTAATCAATGTGCGGCCCGCCAAAAAATTATAATTTAAATTGGCCCATTTTGTGCAATTCATTTTGTTAAGCATTATTAACTTTTTTCCCTGTAGCCTGTAGTGACCTGTTAAAATAACAGAGCACTAAATTTAAAACACGTAAATAATATATTTTAAGAGTCGGGTCAATACAATTTATTTTCTTTAAATGAAAAGCTCAGGTGTGCACTTTTGGGTTTTCTAAACTATTTTTAAATTTGTAGCAGTAGGTTTAGATATATTAACTAGGTTTGTGATATTAACAATTATGCATTACTAAATCAATATTCAATATAAAGCCTTTATTGTACAAGTAGGTAATGTTCGGAACGGAAGTTAACTTTATATTTATAAATGCATCTTAATCTTTTACAATATTATTTCATACTTATAGAATTTTATTTTTAATAAGTCACACAATGAGAGCTAATAATTTTTTTTGCTCACCAGATGTCGCTAGTTGACACTGAGGTAATTTTTTTTGTTACACAATATAATTTAATTGTGGAGTTGGTTTTTAATAAAAGTTTATCAGTTTTTGTACGTGGTAGAGCCATGCTGCAGCTATATTAGTAGTATAGTTGTAGCACGAATGGGTTGGCTCGACCGGGGAAGGACCATGCTCTCACAGAATACCAGCGTAAAATGGCAGCTTGACACTGCTGTGTTTTGTATGGTGAGTGTAGAGAAACGGAGACCTATTTTACTGGAAAAGAGGCATTCCAACTTGTCCTCACGGGAGATGACGCATCTGCATTTTGATTTTTTATTGAGGATAAATTTAGATGTCTGTGGGTCACAGCAACCACTTACCATCAGGTGGACTGTGTGCTCGTTTGTCACCTTATCCTATTAAAAAAAAGTTTCTAGAGTATTATATTAATACACAAAACAATGCGTCAATGGTTTGCTCTTTAATTTTTTGCACATTTTTAACTTTTTTTTAAATTTTTCTACTTTTATGAATATTTGTGGTTTGGTTTATTTATTTTAAATCTTATTAATATAAAATATAGTTAATTGTACAGAAAGAAACAATAACCTTTACATTTTCCGAACAAATTAACTTCCCAGCTATGAAATATGTCAAATAATATTACTCACTTTCTAGTGGCGCCGGCCTGGTGGCAGAAAAACTTGTGGATGTCTTCATTAAAATTGATGAAATCATCACCTCATGTTCCCCTGATTACTCCTCCAAAATCAGACCTATTTATTTTTTTGTAACAAGGGGAACAAATTCACATCTTATAAAAGAAGCCGTGAGAAAGTTAAATTAAAAATAAGCCATTATTTAATATTTCACTTTATTTATAAATTACAGAGAATCATAATCAAGACATAATTACTTAATAAAATTCAATAAACCATTCAAATATAACATTGAAAATAAGATTATAATATTGTGTAAAGTTAGAAAATTAATATTAAATGCAGTGTTAATATTACTGCATTTCATTACAAGCTTTATAGATATTTAAGGAGATCAATTTAGGGTTTCATTGAATATACTAATTTCAGACTTTTATAAAAAGGGAATACTATACGATCACATCATAATTCGGATAAAAATAATTTTGCTACAATGTTGGTAACTCGAAATCGCTAAAATACATAGGAATATTTTAGCTCTCTAAAAAGTTTATTCGCGGTTTTGAGAATTTCATTTTTTTTGCCCAGGGGTTCATATAGGTAGATGCCACTCTCCTCTCTATTTTTGCCACTAATTAGAAGTGCACGTACAACTGTGTTACGAAAAGCGAGAATACCTTGTATATTAAGAATATGACGCAATCCGATTCGGTTCTCAGAAATTACAAAACATATGTAGCCCTGTTTGATTAAAGTTGGCTACATGTCTAACAAGTGGTAAAATAAAAAATGCTGTACATCCGACTTCAATATAAATAAAATGAGAACATCATCAATGTAGTCGAAGTCAATTAAATACGCATTATTAAGGATAACTGAAAAACTACTGGTCAGATCTTGATCAAATTTATATGGGACCACATGAGAAGCACCAGCTTTCAAATAAATTAATAATGATCAAAATCCGTTCACCTATAAAAAAGTTCACACAAAGAAGATACAGTCGAATTGAGTAACTCCTCCTTTTTTGAAGTCGGTTAAAAATCCACTTACCATCAGGTAAACAATTAGCTCCTTTACATATTATTCTCAAAAAGAAACGAAAAGGCTTTTTCCCTAAATCACATTACTTCGGCAAATAATCACAATAGCCTAAATATGAACAGATTAAGTTGATGGTTGAAGACACTCTGCCAAAAAACCTACAACGTATTTAATGTCCGATGTCGATATTCAAGAAACACTTCGTTCTCCGTAAGGATCCGTTTTATTACATACAAGGTGCGTGTAAAAAAAATGTTACAAACTATATTAATTTAGCAACTTAGAATGACTTAAAAATGTAAAAACTAAACGGTTCATAAATAATTGAACTGGTATTTTGTTTTGTAAAAGGGGTTTCCTTGCACTTCATTTACGGCATAACGGCTTGTAAAAGAAAGAACAGTATAATATAATTATAAGAATTTTATATAATTTGTGCAATTATCTATGGAGGAAATGTTTATTTCATAGTGCATAATGATTTACCCAATCTAAAACAAGGAATGTTGTTTTATAGATTATTCTTATTTCATATTCACCTTTAACATTATATGAGTTCTATTAATTAAGAAACAAAAGCTGTATAACTTTTAAAATCAAAAATATCAAGCATTAAGGCTGAATCTTAAATAAACGTAGATAATATATGTGAAGAGTACAATATAATTAAAAGTAAGCAATCAGTTATTTTCTAAATTTGATTATATTGCATTAAGCCACATTTAGATCATACAAAATAATAATTGTTTGAAATGCTGAGGTGTTGTTGACTATAGGTATGAATTGTGCACTAATTACACTAACTAAAAACTCCCATAATGTGGAAAATAAAACCCAAGACATTATCCCTGTCTACTGCCTTAATGGGTATAGCATATACTACATTTTGTTGAGCTATACCATAACTAACATTTGTTATTAATTTTAACTCAATTCTGCTGTACCTTTAAAAAAGTTATCGATTTGGTTTAACAATCCCCAATGAATTAATGATTTTAAATTCATTTCATAAATTGTGGTAAGACCATTTTTATTTATCCATTCACTACAGCCTATCAAGAGTTCACTGCTGAACATAGGCCTCCCCGATAGATCGCAATTAAGTACCTATTTAAAAAGTGGACTACAATGAGGGCTAATAATCTCACGCTCACCAGATGTCGCTAGTTAGGACTGAGGTGAACTTATTTGTCACGCAGATGGTATCACAGTGTTATCATCATTGAAAAGTTACATTTTAAATAAAAGTTTTGCGGTATCTGGAGCGTGCTTATAGACAAAACAATACTTCAGTGGTGTTCTTTAATTTTTTACACTTTTTAATTTTTTTAAATTCTTTTACTTTTAGAAATATCCGTAATTTGGTTTATCATTAAATAGCTGAGTAGGCTGGAGCCTAGGGCGGCAGATTTTAGGGGCGGCGAATTTGGGGCTAAACCTTTTTCATTTTTCACTTGGTGGATAAATTTTCCTACAATTTGCATAGGCGCGTTTGTTTGGGGCGCGGAAACGAGTGACATGACCGTTCGCTAAGTGTGTTTGGTCGAATTTGCTGACCTATGTAGTATATTATCTATGGAAATGCTAATGAATTGACTGAACGTGCGAGGCGAGTCGCGGCCGCCGCGGGAGCCGCAGCAGGATCGTGCTGTTGAAGGCGTACGCTACGTGTTGGCATTGAGTTTGAAACAAATAGATGTATTTACTTCAAAACTTAAAGAAAAGCTGCCTCGGTTGAATCCTGGTGCGATTTCTAATACGTACTAATATTTCTCCGGCCCAATTTTTTGGAAAATTACTTATTGGAAAAACGTACTGAAGAGGGTTCTTGCCGTAGTATGATAATGCCGCAAACATGTCTGGTGTGTGAACAATGGCTAAAATTCAAAGCCAAGCACCTTTTGCTTTTTTCGTTCAAAATTTAGTGGCAACTGCGACTGCTGAATGTTGCACAGAAGCTTGTCGCTTCTTCGGTTCTTTGTAGCTGAACGAGAAAATTTTAAGTATTTTCAAGAAAAAGTGATCGAAATAAGCTTGTCGGAGTAGTATACAAAAGACGTGGGGAAAATACAACCGGAAAGGAAAAAAATATATGATGAGACACCTGATAAAAAAATGAGAATGACTTTAAGTGATACTTTCAAGGCTAATAGATTTCTAGTCCTCATTGATAGACTCGTATCTGAATTAGAAAAACGGTAGATGTTGCTTCAAAAAAACTTTTCATTTCGAACCAAAATCAACAACATCATCAAAATCATCATTAGAGAAAAAGCCGTTTTCTTGGAATAAATGAATCCTAATGATTTAGAGACTGACTTAGTTCAAGAATTCATACATTTTCAATGCCACCTTTCATCTGAAAGAATTTTGGTGAAACCAGATTCTAGGTCAATGGAAACTTTATCTTCGTTCCTGCGAAATCAGAATTTTCAAAATGTTTATCTAAACTTGGATATAGCAGTTCACATAGATGTATATACACTAGTGAAAATTTTTCCGCTTTTCTTTCTTAAAATGGCTGAAAAATTATCCAAAATCTACCTAAAAGCACGCCGGGATCACTCCCCGAAGTTACTTGCAACATTTGAGGACCGTTGAACTTCTTCAGGGAGATTTCATGGCTCGAATAAGTACATTATTCCCGCCTACACGCAAAATACGCGCTTAGACGTGGAGTTACAGAAAACAGCCCGTCGTAAACTAAACTAGGTACCTAAAGACAAGAAAAGCTAAACACAAAAGTCAGAACTCAAAATTAATGATCAAAATTTCATTCGACGATTGATGATTATTTTGCAAATAGAAAATTACGCAAAAAGGTATTGTAAAACTTTCATAACGTAATTAATTGAATTTCATCGTTAAATTGAATTTCATCGTTATTATCAGCCGGATTGTTACAAAGTAATTGAATATACTATTTTTAAACTGTAAGTAACCGCTAAACTAAAGATAATCTGGGAACCGACACATCAAGTTACTAGTTCACAACAATTATATTAATGGCAAGTAAAGGGTGGTGTGATTAGAACGATAATGCACAAATCATGAAGTTACAATTTCATCAACAAAAACATTGTAATTAATGTGATTGTGAACTAGGGCATCGAATTGTAGAAGATCCGTAGGGGCGGCAAAATTAGAACTGGCGGCAAACGTCTAAATCATATTCCGTATTGTATATATTATATTCATATTCATATTCCGCCACTGTACCTAATTAAACATGAAATAACACTAATATTTCAGAAAGAAACGGTAATTACCACACTTGTAACAAATTAACTTTTTCCGCCATGAAATCTGTCAAGTATTTCACCTCAGGCCTAAATGGCGCCGCCCTGGTGGCAGAAAAAATCGAGGATGCTGTTTGTTTCGCGCGACAGTTAAGTTTGCCAAGAATTGCCTAAGTTTATTGCTCACGTGATTAATATGAAAACCTCGATTTAGTTTAGTATCCATGTGTAATCCCAGTATGTATGCTTTTTTATAACTTCAATTACAGGACAGCTACAAAAATTAGAGGAAGAAGCATGAAGGCAACTATGAGCCAGGGCATGTATAATTTTTCTTTTTGTTATAATTTTAGATATGGCGATTTAATATGTAAAAGTTTTGGTTTTGCTGGCATTTAAGACTAGGGCCGCGTCATGATATAATTTTGCTCAGTTGTCGGAATCAGTCTGTAATTGGTCCAGTCATAGATATATTCTTTCTACTAATAACTAGTTATATATTATAGTATTATCGGCAAACTGATAACATGTCCTGTATTTAATCTGACTATGCATGTCATTTACGTAAGACAACAAGTGTAAAGGTTCTAAAACTGATCCCTAAGCCATGCCATGAACAGCTGTGATAGTATCACTGCAAGTGTTACTTTCAAAAATTAAATTATAAGGGGTACATACAGATTTACTCATTTTGATTATGATATACTTTATACATTAATCGCCATTGTCAAATCTTGATTTTGTTGGAAGTACAAAACTCTTATTGTTTTTATATGCTTCGTCTAAAATGAAGTGTTCATTTAACATTAATTTTAGAGAGGGATATGAGGTAAAAATATCATATACTTTTGTTTAAAAACGCGACAAACCTTTAACAATGTAGGCCTAAGTAGCCTATTTACAAAATTTTAAGAGACAACTAGCGTTGGGCAGAATTGCAACCAAAAATAGTCACAAATCTAATTAAAAAAAAAACGGCAAGAATCCGTTTATGGGGAGATTTGACAACCCTAACGATGAATTAATTTTTGCTCGATAAATTATAATACCAATTCAATTTAATGGCTTATTTACAAAAAAATATTTTTATTATAGTGATAATTGTAAAATAATTCATTCCAATATAACTTTTATACATAATGTTCATTTACTTTTCGGTATATTAATTTATTAAGGCTAATATTGTAAAGTCTGAAATTGATAGTATTATGTAGATATTATATTACAATTCATTCACAAAACTACAACTCATTTGTTTTTGCTATTCCAATATTAACACAAAGCTAATTTATACAGATATCACTGTTAATTAATCAAATGTTAAAAGTTTATTACATTCAAGTGTGAAAGCTTAGGACATAGAATTTTTCAACATTATAAAATATCTTTGATCATAATTATCAATTAACAATTATAAATATACAAATAGTATGAAATGTCCCAATAACAATAATTATGTTATAATCACAAAACATTGTCTATGAAAGTGGTATAAAAATGTTTTCTTTTTAATCAAAGACTTTTATGTACTTATACTACTAGATGGACAATACGGTAGCAGTACATTGCGCACTAAGTTACGGTCAATTCGCCGTAACACCTTTAGTCGACAGAGACTAGTCTTCTTTATTTCTGGACAATCTAACGCACTGATATTGTTTAATGTGACTAAGTAAGCGCATTATTCATGTGCGGGCTTTGTCAAGGTGCTTTTTTATTTCGCATTTGCCTAAAATCATTAACTGTCGTAAATGATAATAAAACTACGCGGCATATTTATTGTGCCAGCTACCCATCCAGCCAGCGCCTGCGTGGTCCACAGCGGTTTTTGGTATGAAATGCTGCTCTAGTAGCATACATAGAAGTCTTTGTCTAAATGTACATGTTAAGTCAAATCATAAATCAACTTTCTACAAACTTGCCCCATTTTTTTTTATTGCCCTAATTTTAGAAATTTTTACATTTTACATGATCAAAATAGTATGGTATGATAAATTATTTTAAAAATATAATTGAATTTATCATAGATAATACACTATAATATAATACCAGGAAAAATTAATCTTTGGTTAAGAACAGACCAATTGTTTTTTTAAAGTATTTTTTTTTTTGTTTTCAGTTTTATTTCCATAAGGATATTTTAAACAACACGGGACCAATACTTCTTTACTTCAATTAAATTAGTTTATGAAGTTATTAAATGATGACGATGTTGATGATAAAATAACTTACATACTTTTAAGATTTACTAAAACTGTAAGGAACAAGTGTTGTGAAAGTTTGTATGACTTCATTTATATCAAAATAAAAATTAGATACAAGTTTTTTGGTGATATATTACTAATTTCCTTCAATATTATTATTCTAAAAAAATAAAATATCATTATCACATTTATCTGTCTTCAGATGTTTCTAAAAATTGAGCATAGACATCTCTGTTGCATTCACCTTTGTCATTAAATTTGTATTTGTAATATGAACCATCGGCACAAATAACTGAAAATGTATATTTCAGATATGACATCATTCAAATTTCAAATATTATTTATTATCATAATTATTTTTAAATTATATATGTATAATATAGGTTTATTTTGCAGAGTAGCCAAATTTTAAACTTAAGTTAAAATATATAAATAATGATATAACGTTATTGCAGTTTTTGAAAATACAAGTAAATAAGGCTTTTATTTTTATTCCAAATTATCCCAAATTGAACGTGATTTATGGCCAATAACTACTGATAATAGTAGGCCTTAGACATCAGTTAAAATAATGCATTACCACGCATTTTGAACTTAAAAGAATGTTCCACCCCTTCAACATTCGACTGTATTACTTATTCTGAACCTTCTCTGCACATTTGACCGGTTATTGCAAAATAACCCTATATAATATATGTATATATATATATGAGGGGTGATCCAAGTGTAATGATAATAAATATTAAACACGGTGATTATAGTTTAAAAAAATAATTTATTTTCCTACATAGTCTCCTAACAAGTCGCATTTAGTCCATCTTTTTCCTTGTCTTAAAAATCTTTATCTTGAATCTCCAAAAAAAGCCTCAACAGTATCCACCACTTCGCTATCATTTGCAAATTTCTTGCCTCGAAGGTGATCCTTGAGACAAGGAAATAGATAGAAGTCACTGGGAGCTAGATCTGGCGAATAGGGCATAGAGCAGTTCAAATCCCGTTTCTTGAATGGCAGCCATCGCAAGGAGCAGGCTTGATGAAACATTACTCCAACTCGCAGTTTGCCGCGTCTTTTTTCCTTAATAATAATAATATAATAATAATAAAGTAAATTTTTCCTTAATAGTCTCCCGCAATCTTCTTATTTGACTTGCTAGTAAGAGCCCGAAATAGTGGCTTCCTTTTCCATATATTCCACCGTAATTATACCTTCAACATCCCTAAAAACAGACGTCATAACCTTTTCCGCCAAACTTGACACTGAATTTCTTCGGCGTCGGTGAGGAGGCTTGTTCCCAAACCATAATTGTTGTTTAGTTTCAGCATCAAAATAGTGGATCCAAGTATCGTCCATGGTCACGGAATGTGACAAAAAAATTCCTGATCTGCTTGGAACATTTCGAGGTTTATCCTCGAAATGTCGACTTGTTTTTACTTTTGCTCGTCGGTTAACATTCTCAGTACTCAACGCGCTGACCTTTTTCATATGCAATTTGTTCACAAGGATTCTTCGAACACTGCCATATGAGATCCCTTTGAGCTCAGCTATATGCCTGATGGTCACTCTTAGATCTGCTAATACGACATCTTCGACTTTTTTCACATTATCTTCAGTAAGCGATGTTCATCTTCTGTGGATTTTCTGCCCAGCTTTAACTCCTTGGCCCAGCGTGCATCTGTGGAATACGTAGGACCAGTCTCCCAATGTTTCCACCAAGTCGCTGTGTATGTCTTTGGTAGACATATTCTTAAACAGAGGTACTTGATGACTGCTCTAATTTTGTTTTTCTCCATTTAAATGTTATCCATTCGATGATTCGTATTCAAATTAATGTACCTCGCGGGAATCGTAGCTTATATATATGATTGTTTATGTTGATCTAATGGGTATGATACTTTTAATGGGTTGATATTTTTATGTGCACTAGAAATAACTGATTATAATTACTTTTGGAACAGCCCTCATATATATATATATATAAATATTAATTGGAAGTTATTTTCCATTTTCTTAATACCTAAAATTTTTTTCTAACTTCAAGGCTACACATATTACTTATTTTATATTTTTAAGGCTACTTATTATACTTAAGGAAAATGAGGCATTCCATCTTAGTCCTCACAGGTGACAACGCATCTGCATTTTGATTTGCAAACGAGGATAGATGTAGCTGTCTATGGGCCGCAGCAACCACTTACCATCAGGTGGACTGTGTGCTCGTTTGTCACCCTTATCCTACAAATATATATATATATATATATATATATATATATATATATATATATATATATATTTAAAGAACAGAAATTTAAAAAGCGGTTGATATCGTGCCATGTCACTCATACATGGTTTGAGAACTTAAATCAGTTTGAATGGGTTTAAATTAGAAATTGTAGTTGCAGTTCACTTTCAAAATGTGTCTATTTTCTTTATTTTTATAATTTTTTAGTGTTTGTCAAAGGTATAATTTTGAGACCGAAACACAGTAGTGCAGGCACTGCTATTTGGTAGCAGAAAGGCCGAAAAGTACCTGGTAATGATGATCAATAAGAAATTAAACTATTATTATGCTGTCCATACCAAAAAATTACTTTCCACCATTTATGATTCTATTCTTAAATTTCAAAAGTTATACTTAATTTTTACATGTTATTATATTTGTCCTAAATATAATATAATATTTGTTTGTAAATATTAAATCATTTCCAAGCTTGCATAATATATTTCTATAATAATAATGTATATATGATTTATCTAACATTACCATCTACCAAATTTACTTAAAAATACTTGAAGAAAGTTAAATAAAATTCAAACGCATAACTTACCAATTATAGAGCTCTTATCAACTCCAAAAGCGCAAATGCAAGGAGGGCCATTTGGTATTGTAAATTTGCAAAAACTCCAATTGCTGGAAAAATATTTAGGCAAGAAATTAACAGTTGCCAAAGTGGATTGCTTATTCAACTTGTCATCCTCTAAACTGAAAATGTGCACTGTTCCATGATCAGATGTTACACATAAGTTAGTACTTGTGTGATTAAAATTAATACAATATATAGTTGCCTGTAACAAGAAAAAAAAATATTTTATGGATTCTGATCTATGCAACATATGTAGCATTATTAATAGGTTATACAGGGTAATGAGCACAGTTCACCTATCTACCTGAGGGGGTCTTTAAGACAAGATAGAGTCTACTGCAATCCAGTACTTGGAATGTTTTTTTAAATTTATTAGACATACCGGTTTCCTTATTCCTTTACCACTGAGCAGGATGTTAATTAGCACATAACATTGTAACTAAGATTTTTCTGATGATGAACAACCATGGTTTTTTGAAAGCAGTTTTGACTTAATTTAAATACAAATATTTGGAGCATTCCCTTCAATTTAGGTCACAATTCCCTTTGTGATAAGAAATTTTTTTTTGTTTTTTTAAAAACACGTTACCCCCATACTAGGATTTTCTCCTGTATTGTGTAGGCAGTTTACAAACATAAATTGCACAAGGACAAACATCCAGACCTGGAACAATTACTTGTAGGCCATACAAATACTTGTTCCGTGCGGAAATTATTACAATTATATGTGCTGCTATACATAAACAAAGGATGGAACATTCTTAGTGTAGTTTCCTAATGGAATGGAGTGTAATTATAAAGAAATTTTAAATCGATTCATCATCCACAAATTAATTTTAGCAATTTAATTTAGTTTAAGAAATATCCAACTTCACAGTACCCTGCAATGAGCCCCATCAACTAATATTAGAGGAAAAAAAAGCTCATCCATTAATCACAATTAATCATTATGTGGCATAGATTTAAATCTAGATAGTTTGAGTAAGAAAAAAAAGAAATACTTCCATATTATGTCCTTGAAGGAAAAAAAAAAATAAAAATTAATTAAAGCATAATGAATTTATCACCTGATGTGCACCACGCCTAAGTTCTGCTAACTTCTGGCCACTATTTGTATCAAAAACTCTGATGAGAGTCCCTTTAGTAGAGGCTGTAGCCAATCTTGTTCCCCCTACATTAAGTGCTAAGCAACTGAGTGGAGCTTCATGAGCACTTATGAGATGACCTTCAGGAGTATTACTTGATCCTGCTTGATTACTTAACTCTACAAGCTAAAAAATGTATGTGTTTTCAAAATTTATAACAAGTAATATTAATTTTAATGCTAAGTTTACACGCTTGCCAAATCTTAGCAAGCTTCCATAAGTCCGAAGGCTATAAAAATGCTAGGCTCGCGTTTAGGAATCATTTATATGCTTGTGATTAGAGGTCGCAAACTGGGATACCCGACTGAAATGAAAGTTTTGAAATACCGGGATTGAGTGAACGGAAACCAGTATTTACGGTTTTTTCGGTGTTTCATTATAAATCTATGTTAAATAATATTATGTCAATAAAAAATTGAAACTAACCAGACAGTTTTTCGTATGACAGCTTTAGATGGCCTTTCATTTAGCCATTTTGTTACATATATAGACCAAAAGCGCATAATAGCGTTATGTGTTACAAAATGCCTACATCCTCAAACTCCATTAAACACATGGTGTTAAAGCACAGTGAGATGGTGAAATTATCTTTGATTACAAAACTGCATCAACTGAAAGCAGACGGAGTGAAACTATCTTTGACACTGGATGAATGGACGAGTTTGGGAAATCGTCAATATATGAACGTTAATATCTACAGTCCCATATTAACCAATAATTTTGCCAATCTTGGCCTGATAAGAGTGTTTGGTAGCATGCCGGCCAGTTATTATAAATTATCCACATTCAAATTGTCTCTAAATGAGGATATAGTCTGTACATCTACTGATGGTGCCAGTGTAATGATCGCATTTGGAAGACAAGCAGCACTTTTCCACCAGCAATGCCTTACTCATGGTATGCAGCTAGCGATATTAGACGTGCCCTATAAAAAAGAAAACAGTTCCCAGACTCAACTAAGCGAACTGGAAGATGACGATTCTTATGACTCTGCTCGGAATGTTATGAAGAAGATTACTAGAAGAGGGTTTTTATTTGACTGAGAGCATAAAGATCAACAGTTAGAAAGATTTGTCAAACTCAAAATTCGTATTCAAAAGGTGCTGATAGATTTAAATAAGGACTTGGAAATATCTGAGAATGAGTTCAAAAAACTAGTTGATCTCAGTAATGTATTTGAAATCCTAAAAGCGACAGTCGAATAACTTTGCAAAATAACGTCAACCTGATGACCCTGATGTCTAACGCGGCTTTGATTTGTATGCTCAAAAAATTAGAGGCTATGCATCATGAACCAGTTGCTCGTGAACTTCTCCGATCTTTGAAGCGAAGAATTAAAGAGCACCGATTGTTGGTGGCTTCAACTCTGAATTATTTGCATGATCCTAAGTCATATTTTAATTCATCAGATGATGACTACTCCGACATCTTTCTAAGGTCAGATGGCGACGAAATGCGAAAACATATTGCAGACCTACATCAGCTTGGTCAGACTCAGGCTACAGAACGTACGATTGACATTTCTGTTTCTACTACAGACGAGGAGAGTATACACAAGAATGATAAATCTAAAACACTACCGCTCAAGAAGCAATTAGAAATAGTAGTTCAAAAATAACTGCGGACTTCAGATAATGTATCTAAAAATACCCCAGGCGATGTAGATCTGGATGCATTGACCAATATAGAAATGCTGTATATGAAAGCGGCGGTTCTAGGGGAAAATATTTAGAATTAGCATATCATAATTTTTTCTAATCATTTGCGCTCAAGATTAAGTGACAAACACTAGATGCACTATTATTTTTACGATCTCACTAATTAAACGAAAGACTGACTGAATCTCGTTCCTAGATCTTACGTAGCATATTTAAAACTGTTAAAGAGAAATGTATTATAAGAATTAAGTTTAAATTTATATAGTGAATGTAAATTGCGAATAATAGTTTCCAATTTCCATGAAAAGAAACATTTACGTTTTTGTTTAGGAATAAGATGAGTCGCCAAAGAGCATTTTATGTTTTGTTAAAGCTGAGGATAAGATTAATAAATGTTACGATTTCGGTTTTTGTGTTTAGTTATGAAGAAGTTACTTAGCAGGAATATTTTTTTTTTTTTTTTTAAGGCTGATTACTAAAAAGAGGTCTGGTATTGCGACCCCTACTTGTGATGCATCAGTGTGCTCTGAACAGACAAGCATGACGGACATCGAATTTATTTCAGCTGTCATGTTTCATTTTTTTATGTTTGAGGAAAGTTGTCATTATTATTTTTTGGGGGCGGCATAATCACATCAGCGACAAAGCCCTTTGTTTATATGTGAATAAAAAAATAAAAAAAATATTTTTTTCAGCTTTTAATTCTTTTACTGGCTTTGCATGAATTTGGTAACACTACTCTTTCTTTTTATCTTTATGGTTGACCTAATTGGGATTACAGATTGTTAATCTAGTAATATTCCAGAAAGGTTCGACCAGTCAAATATATTATAATCTAGGATTCACTACAGAGAAGATGGTTCATCTGTTGCAAGATCACAAGTGTTACTAAACACACACCAACATGTGAATTTGTGGCAGGCGCCCTTTGATTTGTGTATAAAAACCAACCTTTGACCAGAACAACGACAAGCAAGCTTCCCAAAGTTTGCACTAGCCAAGTTAGCACCCCTGTTTACACGTTTGTGCCTGTGGAGGCTTGCTGAGGCTTGACAAGTGTATAAACCCGGAATCAAAAATTATATTTATCCTTACCTGAACATGTCCAGTTTTACGACTAGGGTAAGCAAGCAAAGCATTATTACTGTTGGGACAAACAACACAAAGTCCACGAGTATTTTGACATGTTTCAAATACATGAAGTAATAAAGGTTGTGCAGTAAAAGTATACACCTTGATCAAGTTCTCTGAAACATTGAAATTTTAGATAAACAGTACAATAATAATTTTCTCATATTCTTTGCAACATAAAACAAAAATGTTACCTAAAACCACAACTATCCTATCTCTTCTTAGTTTTACAGCTTTAACTGGGCTATTAAAATCCAATGATATTGCTGAATCTTTTTTCAAATCATCCCAAATTATAACTCTATTTGGTGGATATAAAGGAGTTTTTCCTCCACCGACTAAGGCCATATAATTGCATCTGAATAGCATTTCTACGTAGGATAGACCACCTTCAGCAAAGTTCTGTCTTTCTTTTTCTTTAAGTGGGTCACTGTTAAACACTCTAAAACCATTTTCCGTCCCACAGGCAAAGCAACCTGAGAAATCACAAAACGTGTGAGTGTGACTGACAAAATAATACACCACTACTAGAAAACAAGACACAAAATGGAATACACACCTTGATCTTGATTAAATCCAACATATAACAAGCCATTCGAAAAAGTGTTTTCTTCTGACAGGTTCATCGTACAGAGATATTCTCTAAATCAACAACAAACAATGGGATCTTAATAAATAACCATAATCGACTTTGCGGCTAAGCGGCTATTTCCACACAAACACAAAATAATACAAATATATCATAATAAAAAAATTATGTTGACAACTGACACTGACATATAATAACCACAGAACAGATTATTATATATTACTTCTAGCATGAATATAAAATACAGGGCACAGGCCATAGATAAATAAATATGGTACAGGCTCAAAACTCTTAGGTAGCACAAAGTAGCACAAAGAAGTTGGCTTGGAAGTATGACTGGTCAAATTAATGAATAGGTGCACAATTTTGTACTTTTAATTATTAATAACTAATTAAATAATAAAGTAATAACGTGAACAATTGCAGATTTGATTTGAGCATTTAGTGAGCAATTATGAGCACTTATGCATTAATCTGAGTGGTTTAGGAAAAAACAATTTTGTAATTTAAATTTTTAATAAGTAATTAAATAATTATTTAATAGTGTGAACAATTGCGGATTTCAATTAAGCATTTTGTGAGCAATTATGAGCACTTATTTATTTTAAAATTGGTTTATTGGTTTTAAGTATGATAGACAAAAACAATTCTGTATTTTAAATTATTAATAACTAATTAAATAATAAATTAATAATGTGAGCAATTGCGGATTTGAATTGAGCTTTTACTGAGCAATTATGACCACTTATTCATTAATCTGAGTGGTTTAGGAAAAAACCATTTTGTATTTTAAATTATTAATAACTAATTAAATAATTTATTAATAGTGTGAACATTTGCGGATTTAAATTAAGCATTTTGAGAGCAATTATGGGCAGTTATTCATTTTAAAAAAAGTTTATTGGTTTAAAGTATAATAGACTAAAACTATTCTGTATTTTAAATTATTAATAAATAATTAAATAATAAATTAATAGTGTGAGCAATTGCAGATTTGAATTGAGCATTTTGTGAGCAATTATGGGCAGTTATTCATGTAAAAAAAGTTTATTGGTTTTATGTATAATAGACAAAAAAATCTGTATTTTATATTATTAATTACTATTTAAATAATTAATTAATAGTGTGAGCAATTGCAGATTTGAATTGAGCATTTAGTGAGCAATTATGAGCGCACATTCATTAATCTGATCGGTGTAGGAAAAAACAATTTTGTATTTTAAATTATTAATAAATAATAAAATAATTTGTTAATAGTGTGAGCATTTGCGGATTTAAATTAAGCATTTTGTGAGCAATTATGGGCAGTTATTCATTTAAAAAAAAGTTTATTGGTTTTAAGTATAATAGACAAAAAAAATCTGTATTTTAAATTATTAATAACTATTTAAATAATAAATTAATAATGTGAGCAATTGCAGATTTGAATTGAGCATTTAGTGAGCAATTATGTGCACCTATTCATTAATTTGACCAGTCATACTTCCAAGCCAACTTCTTTGTGCTTCATAACGTCTATGCTCTGGGTCCTAATATAGACGTAATTATATGAATCGATTCTTTAGATTTCGCTTCGAATCGTTTTTATGTTAGTGTATAAACACGGCCGGCCCTAACCATCTAAGCGCCCTGGGCAAATGATTCCTCTGGCGCCCTTTTATATCCTGCTAATGTTATTAACGTAAAAGTTTGTAAGGTATGTTAGGATGTATGGATGGACGTTTGTTACTCTTCCACGCAAAAACTACTAAACGGATTTTGATGAAACTTTCTGATAACATAGTCATTC
This sequence comes from Parnassius mnemosyne, assembly GCA_963668995.1. NCBI lineage: Eukaryota > Metazoa > Arthropoda > Insecta > Lepidoptera > Papilionidae > Parnassius > Parnassius mnemosyne. Next base: position 28,119,805 of record CAVLGL010000093.1, on the reverse strand, counting down.
TCATCAGAATAACACATAGGCTATAATTTATAATGATATTATATAAATTATACTGATTACGAGTGGGTCACAAGTTTGATTATAATTAAAAACTTTATTTACTTTAATAATTTATTTACTTTTTTAATTTTTATTGAATTAATAGACAACTACAAACATTTTTTTATAGGATAAGGGTAACAAATTAGCACACAGTCCACCTGATGGTAAGTGGTAGCTGTGGCCCATAGACATCTACATCCTCGATTACTAAACAAATTGCTAATGCGTTGTCATCCGGGAGGTCTAAGATGGAATACCTCCATTCCAGTAATAAGTGTCTCCGGTTCTCTACAGTCACCATACGGAACAAAGTGTTAAGCTGCTATTTTACGCTGGTATTCTGTGAGAGCATGGTCCTTCCCCGGCCGAGCAGATCCATTCGTGTTACAACTATACTAGTAATATAGAATCTTTTTTAAAATCAATAAGTTATCTTCTTTTTAGCGGTAGTGCATATTTTGTATGCGCTAGATTTTCATTATTTATATTTTTTAAAAACACCGACTCCTTACTAACGACCTCTGGTATATAATCAACGTAATAAAGTTAAGATAATTGAGAATCACACGATAAACTATGCCGACAAAATTCCATCCGAACAATCTATCTAGAACAAGCTTAAATGGCAATATAAAAAGTATGTTTTTAAAGAAAACTAAAAAAAAACTAAACTTAAGTATATATTGTGAATAAATACTCGCTAAAAATTAAAAAGAATACTAGTATTAGGATACGGTCGTGTTCCGATATACACAGCGAGCACTGCTCAGTGAACACTAGTTAAAAATTCGTTCCATTAAGGACTGCCAGTATACTGATACAGTACCCTAGGGAAATATATGACGTCATTAATCGCCGCCATTTTTGTACTGTGAGCACTGGCGCTTCGAGGTAAGGTGCTCTTAGTAACCAAAAAAAACATAACAGCGCCTAGAGATTTAACAGCTTCTACGAATGATTGTTAATTAATATTGTTATTAAATAAACTCGGACATTAAATTTTAAAAGCAACAACATTAAATAGTAACGTTTCTTGTTGAAGGGAAACCCGTACATGATCACAGAATACTTTACTCCTAGCGGAGATACATGATAAATATTTTCATTTGCAAACAGTGTCGAAAAATTGGCATGACACTGGTAAACTGGACTACGTTCCGTTTTAAACAGTATCCAGTATATCAAACTAAAAAGGAACGGCTTCACAGTATACTGAATTGATTACAGCTGCATCATGGTTCTACCACGTAAAAAAGATATTATTATTAATAAATACAATATTTTATATATCCATTGTAGTGGACTGTATGTATTTATTTGTGTTAGGGTGATTACTGCTAGGGACGTTATTAAAGAAAAAGTGGTACACGTTACAATTATCATCATCATCATTACAGCCCTTCACAAGTCCACTGCTGAACATCGGCCTCCTCCAAAGAATGCCACAAAGCACGGTCCTGAGCCACCTGCATCCATCGACTTCCTGCATATCTTACCAGGTCGTCACTCCATCTAGTGGGGGACGCCCTACACTTCGTCCGCCGGTACGAGGCCGCCACTCGAGAACCTTTTTTGCTCAACGGTTGTCGGTTCTTCGAGCTATATGTCCGGCCCATTGCCACTTCAGCTTACTAATCCGTTGGGCTATGTCGGTCACTCTGGTTCTACTGCGGATATCCTCATTTCTAAGTTTATCACGCAGAGAAACTCCGAGCATAGCCCTCTCCATAGCTCGCTTAGCGACCTTGAGCTTCCTCATCCAGCCAGCAGTGAAGGACCATGTCTCAGTACCATAGGTCATCACTGGCAACACGCACTGGTTGTACAGTCTTGTTTTCAAGTTTTAAGGTATACCTGACGAGAAGATGTGCCGTAATTTCCCGAACGCTGCCCAACTGAGTTTAATCCGTCGATTGACCTCTCGGTCGAAGTTGGACTTACCTAGTCGGACTAATTGTCCCAGGTAAACATACTCTTCAACAACTTCGAGCTTAGTGTCCCCAACATATACCGGCATAGGTGTGACATGGACATTTAACATGATCTTTGTTTTGTCCATGTTCATCTTAAGACCTATCCGTTGGGAAACACTATTGAGATCATTGAGCATAGTGCTTAGGTCCTCCAGCGATTCTGCCATAAGGACTATATCGTCGGCAAATCGAAGGTGAGTGATGTACTCGCCATTGATGTTAATACCATATCCTTTCCAGTCCAGAAGTTTGAAAACGTCTTCCAATGCAGTGGTGAAGAGTTTCGGGGATATCACGTCACCCTGTCTTATACCTCTCTGCAATTGGATAGGTTTCGTACTCTGGTTCTGTACTCGGATAACCATCGTAGCCCTACTGTACAAGCACTTCAGCACTTCGATATACCGACAGTCAACTTGGCATCGCTGAAGGGACTGCAGCACCGCCCAAATTACGACGGAATCAAAGGCTTTTTCATAGTCCACATACGCCAGACATAGTGGCAAATTGTACTCGTCGGACTTCTGTACAATTTGCCGCAGGGTATGTAAGTGGTCTATGGTGCTAAAGCCTTTTCGGAAACCGGCTTGTTCGGAGGGCTGGAAGTCGTCAAGTCTGCGCGCGAGACGATTCGTAATGTGACTCTCGAAAACAGCACGTAGACGCGGCTCGGAAGGGAAATCGATCTGTAGTTCTTCAAGAGAGCGTTGTCACCTTTCTTGAAGAACAAGACCACCGCACTTCTGCTCCACGCCTCCGCTGTAGTGCCACCATGGAGGATGGAATTAAAGAGCTTCTGAAGGACTTCAAGTACCGGTTTTCCACCCGCTTTCAGAAGCTCCGCTGTAATTTCATCCTCGCCTGGGGCCTTGCCGTTTTTAAGGTGCTGGAGAGCCATTCTAATCTCGCTCAGACTGACGTCCGGGATTTTATCGGAATAGTGTCGGATAAGACTCGCTCTTGGATCGTTACTCACACTTACGTGTGGCTCCAACGATGATGTGTACAGCTGCCCATAGAACCTCTCAATCTCACTCAAAATCTCAGGTGTCCCGGAAACGACGCTGCCACACTCGGTCTTCAGCTTCGTTACAATTATATATTAAAGTATTTACACGAGTGACAATTATGACTATTACTATATATTTTTTTATAGGATTGGGTGACAAACGGGCACACAGCCCACCTGATGGTAAGTGGTTGTTGTGGCCCATAGACATGTACATTTATCCTCGTTTGCGAATCAAAATGCAGATGCGTTGCACCCGTGAGGACTGAGATAGAATGCCTCTTTTCCAGTAAAAAGGGTCTCCGGTTCTTTACACTCACCATACGAAACGAAGCTGCTATTTTACGCTGGTATTCTGTGAGAGCATGGTCCTACCCCGGTCGAGCCGACCCATTCGAGCTACAACGACCCTTGTATAACGCCTTTAGAAATTGATAGGGGCTCCGAAATATCAGCAGTACCTTCAATATTGATGCATTTTACTTTTTTACTACGCCCGCGGAAGTAAAACTTAAACGACATGCCGTTTCGGAAAAACCAACGTTTTTTAATTTTGTTAGTAAAAGTGGTATATTAATGCAGTCGAAAGCCCAAGTGAAATCTAGTAGAACTAGAATGGTACCTTGTCCATTATCAGCGGCGGTAAGAATATCGTCCGTTATGTGTAATAATGCTGTAGTTGTACTAAATTTTTGCCAAAAACCCGATTGGAAATCTGGAAGGATGGCATTCTCTTTCAGATAGCTAGTAATTTGTGACTGTGCACACTTCTCAACTATTTTTGACAAGACAGGCAATATACTTATTGGCCTGAGGTCGTCAAAGCTGTCTATCTTCTGTTTCTTAGGTAAGGGTATGATCAATGAGCACTTCCAAACATCAGCAAATACTCCTTTTAACAATGATTTATTAACGATGGCTTCAATACCAAAGAGTAGGGTAATGTAAGCTTAATCATATTCATGCTAATTTCATCACATCCTTTAGAGTTAGAAGAAAAGGAATTAATAATCTTATGTAGCTCTGAAGCAGTCACTCTATTAAAATTGAACTCAGATAAGTTACTACGACAATGACTTTCAAATTTTTCAAACTGTTTTAAATCAACCGGTAACACAGGAACGCTATTTATAAAATGTCTATTGAGTTTTGTGGAATCCAAAAGATGTACAGGAATTGATTTACCTGCACCGTTCTTAATTGTTTTATTAATATGACGCCACATTAAGGACGGAATTTTAATATTATTCTTTAAAAATTGGCTAAAATATGCTTGTTTCTCAACACGAACAGCGCAATTATATAGTTTGCGCATATCCTGGTAGAATTTATAAGCTGATTCGGAATTACTTATTTTAGCTTTACGACATGCTTTATTACGAATATTTCTCATTTCTATAAGGGTATTGGTCATCCATGGAGATGGAGGTTTTTTAAATTTACGTGTACATACAGGGGCAAAAGTATCTACTAAGTCTAAGATAAGAAAGTTGAACGAGTTAACCATTTCATTAAGGTCATTATATTCCAGTATGAGGTCCCAGGGCGTGAATGCAGCTGCTTCATTAATATATTTGGCATTATCTGCCAGTGGTCTATACTGGACGGTGCGAGGTTTTATATTAGGAACACTAATAGGAAATGTTGCTATTACTAGTCCGTGATCACTTAAATCATCATTATGTACTACATCTACCGATATGGGTTCCAGATCAACTCTAGTAAATATGACATCAATAAGTGACGAAGTATGTGGCGTGATACGAGTCGGCAAGTTAACAATTTGATGTAGCTTGTAAGAGTCAGTCAGAACTTTGAAACATTTAGGTAGGGTTACCAGATTATTACGGTCTACACAGTTTATATTAATATCACCTACAACAAATATGTGCTCGTATTTAGATCCTAGTACTGATAAAGATTCATGAAGAGAATCAATTGTAATTTCATGACTTACACACTCAGGACGATATGCAATTCCGATTAATAAACTGTGTCGCTTAGTTATAATATCAATCCATAATTGTCCAAGTATGGACTCGGGGTGATTAAGTTCTTTTACACGCATATTGGACCTCACATATATACACCGCCACCACGACCACAACGTGGCTTATGTATTAGATTATAGCTAGGAATAGTATAAGCACAAATATCAGAGTCAGTTTTTAGCCATGTTTCGGTTAGACAGACGACATCAAAGTTAGCCAACCGAAATGACGCCACAAATTCATGCCAACCTGTATTAAGCGAATGAACATTTAACAAACCTATAGTAAACTGTCTAATTTTGTTTTGTGAATTGAATTTGCCTATTTTTATGTACGCGACATTGATAGTAAGAGAAATAAAAATACTATAGTTTACACCGAATTAAAATCCAATTTTTTAAAAATATCTTTGTTAACAATATGAATACACTCAGATTTTTCTGTTTTCCGCACAAAGATATTTCCATTTTTAACCCAGACAAACCTGAAGCTCAGTTCTTTTGCACGGGCCCTTGTTGCAGCATGCAATTCTTTGTTATCCGCGGTCAGATGTTCTACTATGAAAATCGGTTTTGGTGGATCAGATGCAATTCCTAGTAGGCTAGTGTTGAGTTTACTCTTACTTTCTTTGTTATATTTGCTAGCACTGGCAATGAAAGAATCACGTATACGCTGGTTATTAAATCTTACTAGCACAGATCTTGGCCTGGAACTTTGAGGATTTTGTTTCGAAATTCTTATACAGTGCGATGTATTAATTTCGTTAATATTACAATTTATGACTTTTCCTATTTCAACAACAGTATTTAATATGTTTTCCTCTTTATTTTCTGGAAGACATTGTATCTTTTTTAGCTTCTGTCAACAAGGTCGCTAACGTCTCTTCTTTTGGGCTCTTCTGGTGAAGAGTGGCTCTTCCAATGCTGCTTTAACCGAACACACGAGCCGCTCCCATGCGCCTCCCTGGTTGGGCGCACCCGGAGCGATGAACTTCCACTCGGTGCGTCGTGTCAGCGCGAAGTCCTTCAGTAGTGGCGCCCACTCTTCCATCGCCCGTCGTAATTCTGTGCCTGCTCCATGAAAGTTAGTCCCATTATCCGAGTATATCACCCGAGGCCACCCGTGCCTAGCCACCATGCGCCGCAATGCTGATATCGCTGAGTCTGTCGTTAGGGTGAAAAATAGTTCTAAATGAACCGCGCGCGTCGTTAGACATGTGAACAATGCTACCCATTTCTTTTCGTGCCGTCGTAATGTAAACGGTCGCACAAACTCCCCTAACCGATCGGGTGGTAGGTTGCCTATAACCGCCGGCCGTGGTGTTGCCTTACGTACCTTACATCGTAGAAATCTTTTTTCTACTTTTCGCACGGTCGGTCGTAGTCGGATGATGTGGTATCTTGTTCGTAAGTCGTTGACTACCCTCTCCCTATTGGCGTGGCTTGCTTCTTGTTGCGCCTTTTCTACCAGCAGCTTCACAAATCGGTGGCGTCCATTTAGTACTATGGGTCACTTCCTTCATTCGTCCACGTAGGCCGCGTTGATTTTGCCTCTTGCTCGTAGTACTCCATCCTTGATTATAGGGTCGAGTTTCCTTAAAGCGCTGCTGGTGACCAGATTCTTCCCCTGCTGAAGTCGGCTGATGTCTTCAGCAAAGCTGTCGAGCTGACTGCGTTCCACCCACATCCGCTCTGCCCTCTGGATGTGCTGTAGCGTTAGTTCTCGAGCCCGTCCTCGCATGGCATCGACGAACTGTAGTACTCTTGCTGTAGCCCTGATTAATCTTTCGTATGAAGAAAAGCGTTCTATCTGTGGCAGGTGTGGGGCGTCCTTGCTCTCGATGTAATGCGCCACAATTTCTTCTAATTCTTCATCTTCTCCTGCCTTCTCTTATTTTCGCTGTGGCCATTTGCTTTTTCTTCGCAGAGAAATGACGGCCCGGTGAACCATTGGTCGCTTTCTCCCTTGCTCACGAAGTTCATGCGCGTTACCTGGTCTGCTATATTCTGTGCCGTCGGGAATCGGGATCCATCTCCATTGATCGGGTGATGTTTTCTCGGCTATCTTCCCGAGTCGATGAGCTACGTATGGAGTGTAACGCGCTGTATCGTTCTGTATCCACTGGAGCGCCGTAGTAGAGTCCGTCCAATATATGACCCTATCCGCTCTTACTCTGTGTTCGTCCTGTAGGAATTCCGCGAATTGCGTGCCTAAGTTCGCCTATAACTCTAGTCGCGGTAGGCTTTGCGCCTTAATTGGGGCGACTTTCGCCTTGGTCGCTACTAACGTAACCCTAACCGTATCGTCGCGATATTGTATACGCCAATATGCCGCGGATGCGTACGCACGTTCACTTGCGTCGTTGAAGATGTGAAGTTCTACCACTCTCCTCGTAGGAGCATAGCATCTCGGAAGTCGCAGTTGTGACACCTCCTCGACGACTCGCAGCCAACTCTGGAACTCGTCCGCTGCCTCCTCGGGTAGTTCATCATCCTATCTGACCTTCTTCATACGCCACAAGTCCTGCAGCAGGATCTTCGCTGTGATGGTGAGGTAGCTGAGCAGTCTGAGTGGGTCGAAAACTGACATCACTGCGTTCAACGCCTCTCTCTTGGTCGGTTTTCGATGGAGCGTCTTCACATCATACGGCACCCTCTTCATGGACGTATTGGTGGTTAGCGCGTCCACTTCGGCCATCCATAATAACCAAAATATCTAATATCTAGATATTAAGTCCTTGAGCTTTCGTGCCAGCAGCACCTCTGGTTTACCTAGAGGTAGTAAGGCTGCATGGGTCGAATTCCATCCCGCTAACGTAAGCCTGCCTTCTGGTGTACCTCGGTGACCTGCTTCGTTATGTCTAATGACTCCTCTACGGTCGCGTAACTGTCTAGGTAGTCGTCGATATAGTGATTATTCACGATAGCGTTAAGAGCTCGCGGATATGCTTCGGCGTGTGCTCGCATGTTATAGTCCCTACCGGGTAGGTTCTGTAACAAGTCGGGGCCGTCGAGCAGGTAATCGTTCAAGCATTTGCCTGATGCGCGAGCTACTGCGTCGAATACTAATCGCATCTTTCCGGGCTTGTTCGGGTTCCTAACGGCGAAGTGTGGCAGGTACCAACTCTTGGGATCTTCCTTTTCTGACCCGTTGGCTTCACTAGCATAGCCCTTCTCTAGGAGGTTGTTCATTTGCGTCGTGTATGCATCTCGAAACTTCGGCGACTGGTCCATCCCCCGTTTCATGGTTCGGAGTCTTCGAGTTGCCATCTCGTAGCTAGGTGGCATCCTGAAGTCGTCCCTCCACGGCAGTCCGACTTGGTATTGCTCGTGGACCCTCTTGACGGTGCGCTGGATGTTGACAGTGCGCTCCTCTTCCCGTCTTGGCCTACTCTTGAGCGAGATAGATACCTATCGTGTCGATCTTGTACTGCCTCTTGCCCGTTAACGTTTGAAATGTTTAAAACTGTTTCACCGTCTTGTATACACATTACACGCGGCGCGGTCCTTTGTATTATCCATCCTAGCAACATCCTAGCGGCGATAGATTGCTTAAGACGTCCTATCCGTAAGTTGCGCGTGATAATCAATCATCACGTGATGCCAATTATCTGACCCTATTAATACTTTAGATTTCGCATCTTTATAGCCTATTTCGCTTGGTAAATCGCGTGATTGTCTTAATAGTAAACACTCTTTACCGACCGACTGCGATCCTACTGTCAAATTATTTATCATTCGCGCACTTACGTTATATGTTTTGTTCTTCGTTTTTCCGCGTAAACTTATTATGACTATTCGACTATTAGCCTCGCGTTGACTATTAGATACGCCTCGAATATTCAGTGGCTTCGTCGGTCCTTCCGCGCCTAACTCGCGAGCTAATTCGTCGTCGATCAACGATATCGTGGACCCTTCGTCGAGGAGTGCGTAGGTCTCAATCTGCTTACTACGCGGTCTACGCACGATAATCGGGCAATCTTTTAAAAGCATTGACGCACTATTAGTTGTATTCGACGCGACGAGCACTGTTTCCTCTAGTTTGGCAGATGTTTCCGGTGTCCGAATCTTGTGGGAGTGAAGTAACTCGTGATGAGGGGCGTTGCAGCCGTCAACATCGCACTTCTTGGCTTTACACCTCAGGCGTCAATGCTTGCTCCTTAGGCACTTAAAACACACCCCCTCTTCCTTCACCCACTTCCACCGATCATCCAGGTCCATCTGTACCAGTTTCCTACATTTACCAATTACGTGTTCATACTCACAACACAAACACTGGACACTTTCGTTGTCCTCTTGGGTGGTGAACGTATTTACGTCGCGGGGCCGATCCTCTACGCGGTGTGTGACTACAAACTTTTTCGACGGCGGTGCTTCTCTTTTTACAGGTGCTGCTCTAGTCGGCGCTGCGGACGTACAGGCGTGACTTAACGCACGGTCAGCCTCTCTCATCATAAATCGGGATAGTGTGATGATATCCGTTTCGTCAGCACTTCCGTAGTGCTCCGCATAATCACACCAACGCGACCGTAAATGAGGGCTAAGCTTACTTGTGACCTCCTTAGTGAGCATCGGATTTTGTAAATATCCTTTACCGTCGACGTTCTTCATAATACAAACTATATTCTGTAATATAATTGCGAACGCGTTTAACTCCTGAACAGTTTGATCCGGGCGCGGAAGGCGTTTCAAGTCCTCTAACGCACGATCTATAATAATTTCCTGGCGGCCGAAACACTGCTCCAGTGTCCGCATAATATCTGTTGGATCCTTTGCGGTAAACAACAGTACCGATACTGCTTCCCTAGCCTTACCACGTAAACAGTTTCTCAACCTTGCCATATTTTCCGTGTCTGTGAATCCATATAAATGGGTGGATTCTTTCATCGCGGCTTTAAATTCTAACCATTCCGCTGCTGAGCCGTTGAAAATAGGGAAGTCCTGCGTTTGCTTCGCGGCAGCTAGTCTAAATCGTACCATACTCTCTAATACTTCCGTTAGTCGTTCGATACCCTTATCTTTCCCTCACGGGGTGAGCGATCTACCTCTATCCCTATTTCCCTCTAACGATACACGACTCTGGGATGTATCGCGATTATACGTTGACCGTGACCTACGTATAACTACATCGCGACGATACGGCGACGATAATCTACGTTCCTCGCGGCGTTGTGGCGATGGTGACCTATGCTTCGGCAATAGAGTGCGCCGTTGGGCGCGCGTCGGCGACGTAACCCCTACATGACGATTCACTTGATTCGATTCTATGGCGACTCCATTATCCCTCTGTGCTATATTCGCGTGACGTGGCTGATCATTATTCGTGACCGTCCTCCCCTGGGCATCTTCGACATACACGGGTACCGCAGGAATGTAATCGGTCCCCAAGTTCGGCGGGGCCTGCACTTGATCGATGCGGGGCGCGGGCTGAGACGGGCGGCAGGGCGGCTCCCCCCGCACAGTCTCCACGTTATCTAACCATTGGTCGACACGATTCCTATTTTCGACTAATTTGTCTTGGTTTAAACTTTTCCTATCAGTTTCTTCCTGTAACTGCGCGATGTCCCTAGCATATTTCTTCTTAATTAATTCTTCCTCGATTTGAAGCTGTTTTCTTCTAATCGCGGCGAGTTCTTCTGCGGTGTTATATTCTATTTGCTTTAACTTCACGATCGCGCTAGCTGTTGACCGGGCTGAACAGACTGACGGGGCGCGCGGCGCGGGCCTATGTACAGCATCAGTAGCTACGGGCGCGATGATACGTACTGTCGAACTCGTTTCAACAAACGTTGGTCGTAGACACGGACATAGCGGAGCGCGGCGGCGCGGGCGCGGGCATAGATACAGGTGTCGGCGTGGGTGCGGCGGAGGGCGCATGTGTCAACGATAGATAGTTTGACGGCTCCCGCGAGCTTCTTCGAATATACGCATTCCCACCGGCATTTTGTCGTCGTTCTGAGGCTGCTAGCTTCTTGTCTTACGCATGATGTCCCACGTTGTGGCTTCCGATCGTCTTCAAAAAGACGCACGTATTGGTTGCCGTTCCCGCCACAAGTGGCGTTACCAGGAGACTACAGTTTGGCACCGTTAGGGAGTAATCACCTGGCCGCGTAAACGCGGTAAGAAACTAGAAAGTGTCGTATAGACAATTGACGTTGACGTTGACGAAGACGTAGTATTGTTAGAAACAGACATTTAATTATCCGACAATCTTCTTTCTTCGTCGATGATCTTCTTTATGACTTTGCTTTGTCATATGGTCTTACACAGCTGGTTACTTCGCCTACGCGGATTCCAGACGTGGAGGATCACGCACCTTCCCTGTTGGACCTTCAGCTGACCTCTCATCCGGACGGATATCAAGTTTCCGTCGACGCTCCTTTAGGCTTGTCGGAACATTGTCTTGTCCGGAGTGTGGTGCCACTCACACTAACGTCGCGGTTGCATTCTCCAGGTTGCCACCGTGTTTGGCACTATAAGTCGGCCAATTGGGATAGGATGCGGTCTTTTTTTTGCATCCTACCCTTGGGGGCGGGTTTGCTTCTCGCCGGGAAATTCCAGCGTTGTCGCTCTGTTGTTGTTGTTCTGTTGCTGATGTGGTACTTCAGGGTATGGAACTTTTATTCCATCCTCTGTGGTGCCCATTGGAGGAAGATCCCAGTCATGGTTTGGTCACTCCTGTAAAATAGCATCACGCTATAAGCAGAAGTGCTACCGGGCCTGGCCTGACACGCTCACACCAGCGCTCTTAAAAAGAAGTATAATTCGGCCCGCAGGTCCTTCAAAAGAGTCATTGCCATGGCAAGATCTGAGGACATCACATCAAGACTTTTTATTTAGAATCAGGGTAACATATTGTCCCCTGATGGTAAATGGATTCTCTGGTACATATATATTTTCATATATCTTCACCTTCTATTAAGAATAAAAGTGCAGATGCGTTGTCACTACTGAGCCATTCCAGTAAAAAAGGTCTCAAGTTATTTTAGTCTATTATCTGTGAAAGCGTGGTCTTTCCCCAGTCGAGCTGACTCAATTCGTGATCGTACCAATAATAGTTGTAGCCCGGCTCTACCACGTTTATAAGTATATTTTTATTACTATTATCACAGAAAAAAAATATTTTTGAAACATATGCCAGCTTTGAATAATGGAACATTCTTTTCCCAAGGTTACAAAATCTTTGGGATCCCGTGGAAAAATGTTGTGTGTTTGTGTGTTGGCGACACTGAAAAAGTAACTGTCAATGTTAAGGTGACAACTGACAACAAGTGAAGCTGTCAAGATCAAGTTTACTCAATAAAAAAAATTGTTTTGTTAACTTTTATAATATTTGTTATCAATTATAATTTGTGTTTGTTATTTATTAACTTTTATTATTTGTTATAATAAATTACAATTGTAGATACTGTTACAATTTAAAACAAATATTACCCTATTCACTATGCTAAAACCAAAAGCGTTAACGCAAGTCTTAAGTCAAGCAAATACAGGAGGAGTAGAAAACACACTGTAATAACATAAAAATTAAGACTAAGATAAATATTTGAGTTTTAAATAGTTCTATTTTGATTTTCTTTTTTAGATTGTTAAATCATCAGGGTGCTTTGTTGGCGTATTCCGGGTACAATGATAAAGACGCCAGGGTAACAGCTGCAATAGCAAGCAATGTTTGGTCTGCTTACGAAAAACAAGGCAGAAATGTTTTTAAGGAAGACAAACTGCATCTTATTTTAGTGGATTGTTTAAATGGTAAAATAGCTGTTACACAAGTGGCAAATTTATTGTTATGCTTGTATGCTAAAGAAACTGTAGGTTTTGGCATATTGAAGGAAAAAATAAATGCAATTGCACAATATTTGGAAGGACCATTAAAACAAGTTGCTAGTTCATAATGTTCTGTACCATTATTCTTTATTTTTGTGATACCATATTTTATTAGAGACATGTATGTTTTGGTGAATATGATTTAGAAAGTTAAAGATTGTATTTTAAGAAATAATATGTGTTAAAATAAGACATGATAAAGTAAGATAAATAATGATAGTGTTTTTGTAATAATTTAAATCTTAGTTTTCGTTTTCATTTAATATCCATTCCCTTCCACTGTAGAAAAAAAATTACACACACTGTATTAAAATTGTAATCTTTGGAGTGGTTCATGTCAGGTTTTAAGCCACAAGTTCTGAAGTCTGTCACTTAATCTTCAGGCTACTGTTGCTTACTTTAGTATCTTTATTGAAAGTATTATATATATCAGCTTCACTACTATATATAATAGTCCCTCACATGTTAGTACCTATGTTGGACATAAAAGAAATACTTTTCTTACGTACATGTAATCTGGTTGTCTATTGTAAGCTGCTTCTTCTCAGTTCAAAAGAAACAAACCAACACATTTTGAATATCTCTATATTTAAAAATCAATTGCAGTCTGTTAGTCTGGCACTTGAAAATGGCTGGACTGATTTTGATGATTTTTTTGCATTTGAGCCTCTAGATGATCTAAAAGATTCAGAATTGTACCCGGTGGGTGGTGCTGTTGTTGAGATCCAGAAATCACCCGTGTGAAGTCGGGGTGGATCGCTAGTTTGTAATAAAAGCAATGGCAAAACATTTTTAGTTTTTAACAAAGGTTTGCATCTCTCATGAGGACCAATACCACAAAAAAAACTGTATATGAAATAGCTTATATTATACAAAATTGTTTTGCCCTGGAAACTTTATGCCAATCAACTAAATGTCTCCCAGAGTGTGAAACCCTATTGTAGTATGGATGAGCTGTAACCGTGATATCACTGCAACTTTTTCTGATACAATATTTCTTAGTTGAAGCAATGCTATAATAAACTGATTTTTTGTTCATAAACTTTTAGTCCCTGGGGTATCGAGCTTTGTTCAGAATAAATAAGAAAAATATATGTAATAGAAACATCAATCCCTAATAAAAAAAAAAACTAGATACACAATCAGTGACAAAAAATGTCCTTACCGAATGAGCGCCCACTCAAACATTTGTGTGCGATTTTATTTTGTACGTAGCTTCGTGAATACAACTTTAGGCAATACATGTAAGGTTGAATTTATATTAATGTATATTTATTTCAACTAGAATTACGTCAAAACAATAGGCGACAGTTTTTAGAGAATTTTGATTGTGTATCTAGTTTTTTATTAGTGGTCGATGAGAGATCGATAAAATTTTCACCTGACAGATTAAATGTGAAAGTAAAATGATTTTTCACCTAATATTACAGATTCTTATGTAAACAAAATGTTAATAAAATGGTAATATTCCTATCATTTGCTGTACCAGATATGGCAAACTTAAGTTGAGCTAATTAACTGATGGTAAAAACAATGACTAGGTTATATAGATATTATCAATTATAAGCAAGTCAATTGTCTGTAATAATATCTTGGTTTTTATGTGAGGCTAATGGCGCGTCTCCACCAAAGTTTTCCACATTTGTCAACACGTGTTGCCGACAAATGTCACCAAAAATGTTGACAACATTTATGTTTCCGACATGTTGACAAATCAACAAAAGTTGACGACATTTGTTTCAAAATGTTGCAAATCAAAGGAATACGCTTGTTGCCGACATTTTCCTCGGTGGAGACGCTTCTTGCAACATTTTGAAAGAAATGTCAACTTTTGTTGATTTGTCAACATGTCAGAAACATAAATGTTGTCAACATTTTTGGTGGAGACGCGCCTTTATGTTCAACCATCAACCAAGGCTTCATACACACAAGATTGCTAAAGGCCTACGCTGCAAAGATAGAAATACACTATTATAAGCACAATTATATTCGGGTTTATGTTGACTTTGTCGTACATTACCTGACCTACTACTCGAATAACTACATAGGTACTACTAGTGCATAAATTGACAGAATAGAGTATTATACTGGTAGCAGAATTCTTCTTCTTCTTAGAATCTAGATATAAAGACATAATGATTTTTATTTGTATGAGTAGTTACGGTGTTTTTCAAACTGATCGAAGCATTATTGCAACATCTCGCGTTAATTATCTAAATTTACTCGTCAATTCTGGTAATTTTCTAGATTAAAAGAAGTAATTAAATGTTAAGCCGTATTAAATTTGGGTAGCCGCAAAAAACAGCATTTAAATCATTTAGTTAGCATTTAGATTCTCTTTGCAATAATAATAAAAAAGAAAATTCGGCAACTCTTGTTTCGCAAATAATTTTGATAATGTTCAGTAATTTAATCACAAATAGGCAGCTTATAATAATATAAGTTTTACCTAGCAAACAGTTAATCAGCAAAATAACTACATGATCAGCAAGATTCACGATTGGTTACTGCTAACCTTTTAAATAACACCCATTATAAAAGTTAATATTTTGGTATTTTATTTGGTGCAAGAGCAAACGAAGCAAGCTCGGGACTTGGGGCATCCCGACTCGGAGAGGTTAGGTTAGGTTAGAAGGGGATAGTGGGATCGAACAACCAGATCCCTCTATCCCCTTCGTGGTTATTTTTTATAAACCACCCAGAAATAGGAGCCAAGAAAAGAGTAACAAAATGTTTATTTATATTTATTTAACAATATAATACAACAAAACACACTATCTCATTTTTTTCTGTTTTATTAAGTAGTTTCTGAATGCAATTTGTTTTTCTTTAAAAGACCTTTTAACTTTACCCTTAGCTTTATGTTTCACCATTTGATAAGCCTTTGTCTTTCTTTTTTCTCTATTAGTTTTTGAACAGTTAATATTTTTTCTTCGATCTTTATATCCATATTTATCTCGGTCTTCTCTCCCTTTGTGTACAGATTCTAGTCTGGCATTTTTATCGTGCTTCCTTTTCTTATGGATATTTTCAATAGCTGATAATTGTACAAGTTCAGTAGATTCATTAGCTTCTTCTTCAATAATATTTTTTTTTCTTTTAACTCCACTAACACATTTCTTTATTTGTGCTGCTTCTATTCGCTTAAAGTCTTCATCGGTAAATATAGTGTCCATTGCAATTTTACGGGCCGTTTCAATTTTTTCTTCGAGTTCTTTTGGTGAAAGTTTTCTTTTAGCCTTTAGTATTTTTCTATTGTCAGTATTATTTTGATTAAGGTTTTCTTCAGATTGTTTACCATTATCATTGTCTACTTTTATTTCCTCATTTTCATCTTCACTATTGCTTTCTCGATCTTCATCTCCACTATTGTCTTCTTCATCTGTAGAAATATCGATTTCTGAATCTGATGAAGCAACATCAATCCATTCTTCTTCATCTGAATCATCTGTTTTCTTTTTTGTTTTTTTATTTTTCTTTTCCACATTTTTCTCTTCTTTTCTTTCTAATAAAACTTCTGATCCTGGTATATAATCCTTTATATCCAATTCCCCATATTGCTTTGCTTTTATTTCTGTTAATGCTTCTGTTGGTCTACCTCTGTCTTTCTTATGTAATAAGTTAGGCATTGATTGTCTATATAGTTGAATAAGAGATCGTGCAGCCATCATAACAGATTTTTCTTTATATGACTTATATTGTACTAGATCTCGAAGGAGATCTTCTCCAACAGCAAGAGGGCATCTAGCACAAATCTCACGAACTGCATTTAAGCCAACAGCCATTACATCAGTAGAATTTCTTTCAGTAATAAAATTATTAGCTATGGCTTTCATCACTGGCTCCATAACCTCTGGTGGTACTAACTCATGTGATGCCTGAGCTGCAAATTGTAAAATCCTAGTTACTTCTCTTTGATGGGGCATAATTAATCGAGCAATAAATGGATAGTAATTAAACAAAAACAGATTGTGCAAGCCAATTAATCTGGAGATTACATCAAGTGTCATTAATTTCACTTCAAATCTATCATTTGATGATTCTATTTGCTTGAATAATTTCTCAGCAAATCCTTGAGGATTGTTTATA
Organism: Parnassius mnemosyne; assembly: GCA_963668995.1. NCBI lineage: Eukaryota > Metazoa > Arthropoda > Insecta > Lepidoptera > Papilionidae > Parnassius > Parnassius mnemosyne. The sequence continues at coordinate 28,102,875 of CAVLGL010000093.1, read as the reverse complement.
AGATGCAACGCGGAGAAATTGAATATTGGTGCTTTTTCTTTTTTCCTTTTTAATTTCTTAGCAATTTTCTTAACTTTATCTACCATTTTCTCTCTTTTCCTTGTTTTCTTGTTAAATTTATTAGATATCATAGTATCCCTTGGATCAATTTCATCATCACTATCAGAGTTTTCATTCTTTTCTTCTTCCTCTCTACTCAGGAAAAACTTTAATGATGCAACCATTACCTTTGTAATCTTGGAGAAACATCCAATATCAGCAATTATGTTAACAGTTTTGTGGTCGTTCCAAATGTTTTTGTGGTATAATTCTATTAATATGTCTACTGCTAATTTAGCTGATTTTGCATTTGTGTCACGAAGCATTGAAAATATAAAATTCTGTAATGTTGAATTTAGTTTCATATCCTTATGTTTCATATTCATGTTCTTAATATCGGTAATTATATGAGTTTTCAAGTATTCTCGGAGGTTTTTGTCTTGACATTTAATGAGCGAGAAAAAAAGCTCAAGTAAATCATAAGATGTTACAAAATTTTTATTTCTTAGCAGAATCAAGCATTTACATAATGAAAGCCGCATATCACTATGAAGAATAGTATTATGAGTTTTTAAAATATCAACAATCTTCTGTGGAAATGTTGTCATTTCATTCAAATAACACTGCGTGACTTGCGCTAAAAACATCGCCTGTTCGTCAAGTTTTTTGCTATATTGGGTGGGATTTAGGTTAAAAATTTCCAACGTTGTATCAAAATGTGCAAGCTGTTGTCGAAATTCATCTTTGTATGATTCAGGATCTCTCTTGATTAAATTTTGCAACTGTGTTAGATTATTCGGTAGCTGGTTATTGTGACGAACCATTGTTCTGTTCTCATACAATTTGCTATTTTACTAACAAAACTACTTTACGTACCACGCGCAAAAAACCTAACCTCATCTTCTATTTTGTCACATGTGACACATGTCAGTTGCATAGATTTTTTCTTTTTATAACTGGCTTTACGGAATTGGATTCTAGCCCCTCTGAGCCTGAAGTTACAATGTATAATTATCCTTCATAGTACAATACTTCACAATATGTTGATGCGTCATATAGTGCAGCCCTTTTGAGATTTTGACGGCAACATGAGCCAGCAGATAGTCGGCGATGGTATCTCAAGGCGCCTAAGGAGACAGACACCTTATCTTTTGAATAACATCAACATCAGAGCACTTGTTTTACCGTTTCCACTAATAGTTTACATGCGCAGACATTTAATACACAAAATCGCACCACTTTTACATATCAAAATCCACTTCAAACCATTATTTAAACAACAATACATAAGCAGCAATCTGTCGCCTGTCAAGTTCCCGCCAAAAAAACCTATGAATAGACGTAGATAGAGGATTGACTAGATAAAGCATTCGCGTATGCTTTTGAGATAGAAATAGGCGGGAGGTACTTTCACTGGGTTACCAGATATTGTTCCATTTCCCACGTTATGGGTTTATTTATATTCACAGCACTTACATTCATACAAAAAACTTAATTGTTACCATAAAAAAATGTTCTTTTATAATTCAGATGATTAATTAATTTCTCTTGAAAATACATTCTGTGACAAAAACTACGGGCGGAAACGGCGTAAAAACAGAATCATCATTCTGTATTCAACGGCGCATCAACGATTTTACTGGACATTCAATAAACTCTTTGGATTTCGACGGCACTAAGTGAAGGCGCTAATAGCACAAAGTGTGATATCGCTAATAAATAACAATATGTTATGTATGTACTTAAATATTAATTGAGAATAAAAATATTAAATATTAAACAAAATTTCCTTGTGTCGAGTTTTGTTGTTTTTACAAAAAAAATCAATAATGTTTTAACATACCATTCCATCACAAGTTCAGTGCTGAACACCGATCTTCGAAAGGAAAGGGTTTCCACTTAGGTTTTGTAGTACAAAACACGGTTATGAGCCTACTCCCGCGATTTCCTGCATGTTTTGCTAAGTTAGTGTCTTGTGTGCGGCAAGTTGTGGCGTACAAGAGAATTTGTCTGTACACAGGATGATATTACCCCGCGTTGTAAGCAATAATACAAGATGGGGATGGGGCAGTAGCACTTTCCCGATGAAAACTTAAAATAATAAAAAACTGCGGTGGCCAACCAGCATAACGCATATTTTCACGCAGGCGCGGCAACTATGGCAAGTAATCCTATGAGGATATCTATGGAAGGCCTTTTTTAGGTGACTTACTTATGGTTAGGTGGCTTAATCATGTTACCTAATGGTTAAGGTGGTAAAATGTTTTAGTTAATATACGTTGTAAAGCATCAACAAAGGATTTTTTTTTGTAATATGTTGGTATATAAAATAAAAACGAATGTTTTATAATATTCTATTTTAATTTACCATGCAGTGTAAGATTATCTGCTACCTCATATCATTCCATGGGTGGTGTAAGAGGCGACCTAGGGAAACATCAAAGAAGATAAACAGCAGCATTGTCCTGATAACAGCTAAATAATGGTTGACAACCCGCTTTCCAAGCGTTGAAACTATGCCAAATAACTATAATAATGTTTATGTTCAACAGTGGACTTTTGATAGACTGTAAAGATATATATTCTATTTGAATGAAAATATTTTGAAATATAAAAAGGAAAAAGAACTAAATTTTGTGTACTTACACAACATTTAGAAATATTAACAATGTTACATTAAGTAAAACAAATGAAAACACAATTATATATTAAATATAATTCAATAAAATTAAAATAAACAAACGATTATTTATTAATTTTTCATCACATTAATAAACAACAAATATAACAAAATGTTTGTCTTCTTTCTAGAGCATTCGTTGTAATTCTTGGTTTGAGTAGCCTTAGAATTTCACACAACAACAACAACAACATACAACTCCTAAACTATACTTAGATAGGTAATACTTATCTCTTGTCAAAAACATCTTTATTACATTATTTTTATGACAATTAAATAGAAATTATCATAATTATTACATTTATTTCTTAATTTATTTACACATTAATGTTTATAGCACCTTTATAAAAGGGATTAAGGGTGGACTAAATGTCCCATTGGTAATAAATTATTCATTTGTATATTTAGGTCAGGACTTTAAATTACTTATTTATATATTTAAATATTTATTTGCATAAAACATGGTAGTACAGATAAAGTTCCAACATTTGTAAATGAGGATTCATGTTTAATCAATACATCTATAAGTAAATATTTTGTCATTGTCATGCCACCCAATTATTACAAATCATAATAATACAGAATGTCAGCATTTGAAAATAAAATAAGCAATGCTAGTCAATTTTTAATACATACAGAACAATGTCAAAAATCATAACTACCAACAAGATCAAACTTATATCACTTATGGAGAAACAACAAGATACAACAAGAAATTATAACATTTAAAAAATTATCTTAATTATATTATAAATTACATAAGTTAAGCATATTTAGTCCACCTAGTGAGGCTTAAAATGTTTTGAGCATACACTGCTAAGTTTTGTTGGTTACCTATAAGCACTACTAGTAGCGATTATCCAACTGTTAAGGATAGCTGATTCCTTAGGAAAGCTGTGAAATAATATATTTAAAGGAAATAATATATTAAATATATAGTACACTTTTATATCAAGGTATTTAACAAAAAAGAAAATCAAGTATGTGTATCTGTGCATAAACACAATACCTATAACAATTAAAACAATATCAATTGATTTATTTAAATAACAAGTATATGTAAATGTAATGATAATATTATTCATACCAAACATTTAAAAAAATTATGTATATATTAAGCTTTAGATATTGTTAATTAATACATTTACAGCCTAACAAATGCCTCCGTTTGTCTCCAAATAACTGCAGTTGCCAATTCTCCTGCCAAGCTAGGCAACTATCACAAAACCTGTAACTTTTGATACTGACTAATGGTAACAGTAAGCTGTGAAATAATATATTTAAAGGAAATTAATATATTAAATATATAGTACACTTTTATATCAAGGTATTTAACAAAAAAAATCAAGTATGTGTATCTGTGCATAAATACAATACCTATAACAATTGAAACAATATCAATTGATTTAATTAAATAGCAAGTATAATATGTAAATGTAATGATAATATTATTCATACCAAACATTTAAAAAATTATGTACATATTAAGCTTTAGATATTGTTAATTAATACATTTACAGCCTAACAAATGTCCTCCACCGCTGAACATAGACCTCCCACACAGTTTGTCTCCAAATAACTGCAGTTGCCAATTCTCCTGCCAAGCTAAGCAACTATCACAAAACCTATAACTTTTGATACTGACTAATGGTAACGGTAAGTATATTATCATGAAATTTTTTCTACATCATTAATTGAGAATATTATCTTATGTTGCTGTGTTATTGTGTACCTTAAGATTAAGACTTATTTATTATTTTATCTATATTTATATTTATTTTTATATTAGCATGACATATTTTTTTTTAATAAATATTGTAATGTAATTGTTGCTAATGTATAATAGAATTAATGGAATGCAATAAAGTTTTGTGCATCTGATTTGAGGCAATACATATTTTGTGAAATTAAATATACTTTGCCCAATATTTATGTACTTGAATCCAAACATGTTTTCTGGTTGATACTTACATATTATTTGTGACGTCTATGTAATATGGAAAATGATTGAAGAGTTGTAGGGCAATAAGGAGTTTCCTTTAAAGCTGAACATAAAAGTGTATGTATATGTATAACATTATGTGATTCATATTTATGGACATAACTACTAATCACAATAACAATTATTATTGAACAATGCGAAAACATTATTGTACTCGCTGATATCCCTAAAGTTTCTATAATCCTACCAAATCAAAAAGTACACGTTTGTTATGACTTTAAGCTTTCGAATGACCGTTCAAATTAAGGAGCATTATCATGAAGAATTTACAATTAGGGAGTCCAAATATTTGACAAAATACATCACAAAGTTCATTAAAAACATGAAATGTTACACTTTATATTCAAAACAATAGATATTAATCAGTACAAGTAGCAAATGTAAGCACAAAACAAACTTACCGATGAAAGGTAATATTATCAATTTTTCGTTGACTGATGCTGTTGCATCCTAAAATGCTACAACTTACCATCTTTTTCACCTTACCTAATAACTAAGATCCACAAAAAACACTAAATTCAATTACCTGTTTGCTTATAATATCAATATTATTCAAAAGAGGTTGACATCGTTAATGTCAAATAAAGGAGGGAAAACAATCAAAAACGCATACGTAGAAAAAGACAAGAAATATAGATTTGCTTCTCCCTTACTCTTATGTCTAACTATATACGTGCATTCCTTTCACACGCTGATGACGTAACTGAATGTTTAGTCTATAAGATACTATGTCTATGTGAATAGATTATTGTCATAGATAAATAGATATGTAGCAAGCTAACTGTATATCTCCGTAGGCATGCGTCAGATCAAAACGACTTTAAAATTCAATTTCAAACACAAATCGAATCGTATCGATTTCTTAAACTAGAAAATCCGATTTTAAAAATCGGCACAACTAAGGTACGATCTTACGATCTGTACCACCAAACGAATCCGAATCGACAATAAAATCGGCAATACCCAAATCCAAACGCAAACTGATGCGTAGAAATCCGTTTTCTCAGTTTCTCTCTTTCTAACCAAACACAACATAGCGGAATGAAAAGGATGGCGTGAATTTTGCGATTCGGATTTCGGTTTGTCGGTTATGGAAATTTATTGCACATTAAAATATGCGATCAATATCGGTCTTATTATTTAATTGTTAAAGACTATATTTGCGTAAGGGTACGATGATTTATTTTTGTTTTTGGTTTAGTGTTTGTTTACTAGAAATAATCTTTTGTTTTCATGTTGTTTTCGTTTAGATGCAAATTTGACCTTGGTAACAAGTGCGTGCGTGTTGGTCAGTCGTATCAGTGAATTACAGGATATTTACTGATGTTTATTGCCTGTTTGTTTAGTACAGTTTAGAGTTAAAAAAATAAGTTAACTAAGTGAATTATGTATAAGTAAGATTATATAACATTTAAATATTCTTTATTTTGACTTAAAGTTTTTTGTTTAGACAAATTAAAAATTGTTAGACGAGAACTGTTTTAATTTTCAAAATATCGCGAAAACCCAGTGATGTATGGACTCATTTTGACAAAAAAGAAAATGCTTCTGGAGTTGCAGTGCGTAAATAATGTAGTCAAAATATATAATATAAATTTACAATGGGTAATCTAGGAGCTCATTTAAAACGATCTCACGCTAAATTTATTTGGGGCAAGACAAGTACCGATTTAGGAAATAAAATAATAATATTAAGAAATCATTGTAAATATGCCGATTTTAAAATGCGCTGGAAAAGTTTTAATATCATATAAAACTTTTCTGCTAGTCCTAAGCCTAGATTGAAGCATAAAGGATAATCGCGCAAATCTGTTTCTGTATTACAATTGCGTTTGTCGTTTCGTTAACTTATAAAATGAAATCTAAATACGCAAACGAATTGGCGTAGCTAAGCGCTTCTGAAAGTGGATTTTGAAATCAATTTTTAAATCTGAAATCGTATAAATATCGGTTTGCGTTCAAATCAAAAAACGCCTATGACTAATGTCCCCCTATATCGTAGAGAGAGTACTCCCTCTACGCCCTATATATAATGTACTCTGTACTGTATATATACCAGTTGTCTCTATAATTTTCATTCCGTAGAATTTTGACATTTCATAAGTATTGCTACTAAAAAAGTTCTCCACCGAAAAAGGGACCAATTTGGCCCATATGAGGGCAATAAAAAATAAAATGCTACGTATTTTTTATGTTTTACCTACAAAAAGGTAAATCTAAATATTTACTTACTCAAGTGACCTAATACGAAAATAACAAATATTTCAATATCACGAACATTATATCGAATTAACTTTAATTACTTTATTTTATTCTTTAGCTGGCATCACTGCCTACTAATTCCAGGTTTAGTAAACCTTTAAAAAAATGTTAGCTGTCACGTCGCGTCTGTCACATTGATTAATTTTCATTCGACTTTGAATGCTCGAATGCGCTCATGTGTTCTCAGTGTTTGCTGCTATTTGTTGTATTATCTTGTTATATTTGTTAAGTTTCTGTTATTCTATTAGGTTTTTTCTTGTCGACTTTTCGTGTTGTCATCGTTTGTTGATTTTTATAAACGTTATGGAGCCACAACCTGGCCCTTCCCGGGAAGCAGCCCCATCTGACAGAGCACAAGACTCAGATTTTCTTTCTCCCAGAAAGAAGCGTCCTCGTGGTGCTTTTACGCCCAACGAAAAGACCATAATTCTAAATATTTACAAATATAATATAGAAAATTGGCCGCAAACAACTGATTGGAATGCAACGGAATGTGCTAAAAAGACTTCTGACATGACTGGCGTGGGTCTGTCAAGTGTATATAAAATTACCAAAGAATATAAAGACACAAAAGAGTTTCAAAAGACGAAAAAGAGTGGACCTCAACTATCTTTCATACAAAAATTTGACGAATTTACTTTCACCGCAGATTGCACATTCAATCTTCACGACAAGCTTTCCTTGATGGCTTGACAACAGGGTTTAAGGCACCTACAGTCAAAGGGAGGCAAGTTATAGTTAGCCATATAGGAAGCGAAGAAGGATTTTTGAAGATGGCTTATTGGTTTTTAAGGCAAAAAAAGGTTTGGCAGATTACCACAAGGAGATGACTGGGGAAGTATTTGAGGAGTGGTTCACAAAAATACTTCCAAAATTAAAATCAAACTCGGTAGTGGTGTTGGATAATGCTCCCTATCATTTGAGGAAGGTCAAAAAAGTACCAACAAGTGCATGGAGAAAAGGCGATATCCAAGCGTGGTTCTTGTGGACTTAAATTTTGAAGAAAAAATGCTAAAAGTTAATTTATTGGAAATTGTGGGTCAGAAGAAATACAAATAACAACAGTGTATTGTAGACGAGATGGCCGCAGTACAAGGCATGACTGTGCTTAGGCTGCCCCCATATCATTGTGAGCTCAACCCTATTGAATTGGTGTGGGCTCAAGCGAAAGGGCATGTCGCAAGACACAACAGAAGTTTTAAAATGGCTGAAGTTAAAAAAAAACTATTACTGGAAAGTATAAGTAATGTTACTCATGATAAATGGCAAGAATGTATCAGCCATACAATCAAAGAAGAAGATAAGATGTGCACTCTCGACGATTTGATTGACACAGTCGCAGACTCTTTAATAAATCATGTCAGCGATGATGATGATGATGAAGATAGTGATATAAGTACTAATGATGATTAAAGATTTTTATAAAAATATGTTATTTTTACTTGTGCGTTTTTTACTGTTTGTGATGAAAAGGGACGTAATTATCACTCGCCGTAAAACCACCTTTAATGTGGAGCACCGCACTTAATAAAATGGATACATTCACTAACAAATAAAATGTATGTATAGACTCGTATTGAAATTGAAAAATGTGCCCGGCCAAAAAGGTTTGTAATCTCTGACATGTCACAAAATGATAGCTATCAGAATGGGTCACACCAACATGTTCTAATTTGACAGTAAAACCTAAAGCTATGTTTATGAAAATAACAATAGTTTTTGTTTCATCCAAATTGGTGCAGAAATACGAAAGTTATAACGTTTTGAAGTTTCGCAATATTTTTTAATTTTTATCCGCTCGTTCTCTGTGACGTGACGTCACAATCCGAGAGAGCGAACCTGCAGTAGGATAACCACGCGCTCGGAAGTATACGGTCACGTTACTTGTTGCAAATCACCTGAAACAAGCAACGTGATCCTTAGAAAAAATACGACTTCTCGAAATAACGACACGTTAGTTTCTGAGGACATATCACTATTAGGCGATACTATCTGTTCAGTAAATACGCAATCTCACGAGCAAATTGAATTGACTTTGCAAAGTGTAACCAACGTGATAACGCGAAGCCTTCAAGAAAATAACAAAAAGATTATAGAGCAGCTACAGAACACAATACAAACAGAAGTACAGAAAGCGATACAATTATTAAGAGCAGAATTTCAACAAGATATATGTATTGTAAATGAACAAAATTAAAACAGAATAATAGAAATACAACAACTTAATAAAAAAGAAAGGAGACTGATTTACTGAAAAATATATGAGCAGTTTTAAAACATAAAGTCCTATATCTTCCAGTGATAACAGAAACAATGAAAATGATTGCAAAAAATTCGTCTTATTTGGCCTAGAACAATATTATAAAGAACCAGAATGCAATTTGTATGATAGAATACATCGACTGTTCCGGAATTTGATGCAAGTGTATCTGCGTGGATACATTGAAGATACCTATCGTATAGGCCGATACAATAGAAATGAAAACAGACCTTTGGTTGTGGAATTGATTAGCAAGAGAATGGTAAAGTTCTTAATTAGCAAAAGTAGTTATATAAAACTGGCCTATCGATTTCAGAATTCTTAGATAGACCTTCACGACTGAAAAGAAAAGCCTTACGTGAGAAAATGCTTGTATTATTGAGTAGGTCCAATGCATCGCTACAGTCAGGGTATTCATTGATATTAATTAGTTTTCCTTGTATGTATAATTGGTTGTTCTGTAGTACTGCATGGATCGAAAAAAATGGACTTCATGCAGTACTACGAAACAACCAATTATACATAGAAGGAAAAATAATAAATATCAATGAATACCCTGACTGTAGCGATGCATTGGACCTACTCAATAATACAGAAAAAAAGAAATTAACACCTGGAAAGAATCAACAGAATATACATAAAAATGTCCATAACCATTCCTTTCGGAAAAACGCAACATCAATTTAATATACTTCATCAAAATATGCAGAGCATGTTCAACAAACAACATACAATAGAAGCATTTTTACACGATAACTCCTTATACGAAGTCGTGTGCATATCTGAAACATGGTTGACGGAAGAAAAGTTAAATTTAATACAGTTTAACGGTTACAAAGTTGTAGCCTCATTTTGCAGGAAAACCCGGATTGGAGGAGGTGTTTGCATATTTTTACAAGAGCATATAGAATACGTAGAGTAGAAAGATATTACAAGAATGTCCTTAGAATATATATTAGAAATAAGTGCGGTAGAAATATGTAAAGAAAATATGTTAATTGTAGTAATGTATTGGAATAGAAGAGAGGAAGAGGTGTTCTTGTGCCAATTACAACAAATTTTAAAATACTTAAACGATAAATACAATAAATATAATATTGTCATAGGCGGGGATTTCAACATGGATATATTAAAACCTAACAATAAAATATCTGGTTTTCTTAACTTAATGTCAGAATATAAATTCAGCCAACATATCAAAACACCAACTCATACAATGGGAATCACATTTACGTGTCTAGACCTCATATTTACGAATTTTAATAATAAATATTTAAATACTACCGTAGAAGAACTAGGGTTTTCTTTTCACTCGGCAACTATTATACATCTGAAAATACCCCGACAAATTAAACAACTAGAATGGTACACGGAAAAACGTATTTATAACAAAAGTGCAATAACACAGTTTAAAACACAATTACAGTTAATAGATTGGAACGAAATAATAGACGAACACAAAAACATAAATGAAAATTACGATAAGTTCCTCGATAAGCTAATAACTTTATTGAACCAAATCATTCCGAAACGACGAATCAAAATAAAATCAAAACCAAAAAAATATTGGTTAACAGTAGGAATAAGGAAATCGTGTAAAAATAAAAGATTGCTAAAAATACTTACAACAAAAACGAATGACCAATACTGAAACTACATTATAAAAAATATGCAAAAACGTTAAAAAAAACTATAAATATTGCTAAAAAAATTCAATATATTAATAAATTAAAACATTCAGATAACAAAATCAAAACTATGTGGCAAATAATAAATGAGAGAACAAATAAAACAAATGCAAAGGAAAAGCGCAATATAAAATTAAAAGTAAATGATGTGATAAGTTCAGATCCAAAACAAGTCGCAAACGCATTCAATAACTTTTTCGCGTCGATTGGTTAGTTCAACCCTGATCCAGCAACAGGCAGCGGCGTTCGCGGCCGCCCTGTTCTCCGACTGACACAAAACACCATGTATCTGAGCCCAGTCGACTGTCCCGAGGTGTACAAAATTGTTAAAAGCTTAACGAATAAAAGAAGCCACGGCATAGATGAACTTTCACCTCATTTAATCAAAGAATGTGCAGACGAATTAACCATACCGTTGACAATATTAATAAATCAATCCTTTAACGAAGGGACCTTTCCAATACAACTAAAAAATACAATTATAAAACCTGTTCATAAAAAAGATAAAGAATCGATCCAACTAATTATCGCCCTATTGCCCTTTTGCCGACTGTATCAAAAATGTTTGAGAAGGCCATTTGTAACCGTGTTATTAGATTTAGTGAAAAATACCAGATATTTGATAATTGCCAGAACGGCTTTCGAAAAGACCAATCCACAGTTTTAGCAATGTATAAATATATTAATGAAGTTGTAAAAATTTTAGATTGCAGTTAGAATTTTACATGACGACGGCATATGATAGGCTGCAACATAATATACTATTAAATAAATTATACGAGTTAGGTATTCGTGGCCCCGCTCATAAATGGTTTACTTTAACTTTACTTGAAGGATAGGCAGCAATTCGTTGAGATCGAACACTTTGATACCACTACCAAAAATATTTCATACGTGCGCTCCGATTGCAAGGTAATAAATGCATCAATACCTCAAGGAAGTGTCGTTGGATGTCTTTTATTTTTGATTTACATCAATGACCTTCCTAAAGCTATAGAAGAAAAGTCTGTCTTGTTTGCCGATGATATATCGCTATTATCTTCATGCCAAAACGATACTGATATTTATGAAAAACTTCATTTACTTATTACCAAAACTTCAGACTGGTTGAATGATCATAATCTAAAAACAAATTTTTCTAAAACTAATATATTAACTTTTCATACCCATCAAAAAACCTCACTAAATTTAAAATTCGATTACAATGGCACAATTTTAGAATCTGTGAAAGGATTTAAATTACTCGGTATAGAAAATAGACATTCACTTGAATTGGAAAGCGCATGTCCATAGAGTGAGGTCTAAACTTTCGAGCTTTTCATATGCATTACGGGAAATTAAAAAAAGTACCAACATAGAAACGGCAATAACAACCGACCATTCGTATGCGCACGCTTGGCTGAGTTACGGCATCATTTTGTGGGACAACAGTACGGATGCAGCCTCTCTATTCACCCTTCTAAAGAAATTAATCCGGATTATAGCAAATATAGATCAGAGTGATAGTTGCAGACCGTTCTTTTTTAAATATTAAATATTAACTTTACCCAGCTTATATATATTGGAGATGTGTAAATTTGTTCGAAAAATAAGCAATTTTATACAAAACGTGAACATTTACCATGCAAATACACGTTACGAAACAAAAATAAATTACTATTGCCAACTTCCCGATTAAAACTAAACAGTTCTAGCACATTAAGTTTCCCATAAAATTATATAATAAACTACCTGTCATATTAAAAAATGAAAATAATGACGTCATATTAAAAAAAAAATTAAAACAGTACTTATAACTTAATAAATTATATTATTATTAAGTTATAGGTATATACATTATATACATTTATTACTTTATAACTAATAAATGTTACTATAGTACTAATGAATATTTTACAAATATGTAATACTTATATAGGTTTTACAAAATGATCACTAATTTAAATTGAATTCTATCTCAATAAATCACAATGACATTCTTATAAGTAGTTAAATAGGCTTCCTCTCTCCTAGCCCCTAAATTGCGTGCCCAACAGGGTCCATAATACTAGTCTCACATTATTTTATAACATCTTGTGTACATTATGGTTTAGCAATAAAAGTTTGAGTTGGAGTTTATATCGAATGTCAGAGTTAATGCCCGGTTGACTGCACTGTATTAGATGACATAATACTTATAATAAACCCAACGACTATATAATAATTTTGAACTAATAATTTATGAATAATCTAATCTAATCCAATGTAATCAAAATTATTTATGATGAATAATTTAAATCTAATAATCTAATCTATTATTATGAATAATGTAATCAATGAACTATTAATAATACTTGACATTTGTATGCCCATGAGGATTCAACTCGGCTGGGCAGCGTTCGGGAAATTACGACACATCTTCTCGTTAGACATACCTCAAAACCTGAAAACGAAATTGTACAACCAGTGCGTGTTGCCAGTGATGACTTACGGATCTGAGACGTGGTCCGTCACTGCTGGCCGTATGAGGAAGCTCAAGGTCGCTCAGCGAGTTATGGAGAGGGCTATGCTCGGGGTTTCTCTGCGTGATAAACTTAGAAATAAGGATATCCGCAATAGAACCAGAGTAACCGACATAGCCCAACAGATTAATAAGCTGACGTGGCAGTGGGCCGGCCATATAGCTCGAAGAACCGACAACCGATGGGAAGAAAGGTTCTCGAGTGGCAGTCCCGTATCGGTAGGTGAAGTGTAGGGCAACCCCCCACTAGATGGAGTGACGACCTGGTAAGACATGCAGGATGTCGAAGGATGCAGGTGGCTCAGGACCGTACTTTGTGGCATTCCTTGGGGGAGGCCTATTTTTAGCAGTGGACTTATGAAGGGCTGTAATGATGATGATGATGATGATGATGATGATGCCCATGAGGCTGATCACAGACTGAACTTTATTTTTGTTTAAATAAGACCTTTATGTAAACTGTGAATCACAAATAAACTATTTGATTTGATGTATAAACTAAAGTATTGAACATTTAGCTTTTATATGATTTTTTTTCCATGAAAATTAAATTTATTTTTATTTTATTTTATTTATTTTCACCAACATTAAACATTCAGAAATCAAAAAATATGTGCTTACATCTGATACAATACTATTGTTAGGTGAAAAACTGGTGCCTAAACCAGGTAAAACCTGTACTTAGGTCACCATTTTATTCCCAAAGAGCGTGATATAACAGAAATTAAAAAAAAAAAAACAGAAAATAAAGGTTACTGATAAATAAATAACATAACAAGAAAAATATGGAGTAATAAATATGGAGAGAATAAGAAAAATATAACCATAAAGACTACTGGTAGCATCGACGTGTCGTTTTGTGACGTCACATCGCGATGCGGAGCAAAGCGGTCGCCCTTACCGTAAAACACCATTTTACTTATCAATATTTCATTCATTTATAAAGGTAGAAAAAAAAATAAGAATTCGTAATTTTTTATAAAATTTTTTGATACCCTTAACAAAATTGGGTGGCCAGACCAGTTCTACGGAAAGAAAAACGATGAAAAATCATACTATAATATCATAGACTAGGTATCAATCCTCTATCAACGCTATAGCATATAATATATACAGTATAGTGCCACCAACTTATCTGTTCAGGTGGACAAAATTGGAACTAAAGCCGCCATTTTGTAAATGACATTTCGCTGTCAGTTATTATTTATTCTGAGCTATCAGGTGAGTGTTTTTAAAAAGTGCAAATAAAATGCCTAAAGATCTTAAAAGTGATGCGCAACAGAATATCCTGAAAGTTTTATCTTTTATGAAAGGCAAGAAACGTGTACAAGCCCCAACTATACCATTTGAAAAGCTGTATGAACGCGTTACTGCCGCGACAGGTTTGTATTGCCAGATATGGAAAATTAAAATCACCAAATAATGTACTTGTGAAACATAATAAAAATTTTATTTCAATCTACTGGAAAACTGTTGGTAAATCTTATGTTCCAACGCCCCAATTAATTGAAGATGCATTCAGTAAAATTACACCGGTGTAGTGGAAAAACATTTGTAATCATATAAAAAAACTTGAAAATGAATACAGACTAAAATACGGGCATTTAGATTAACCCTTTATTATAGCGTGTCAGAGCGATATCGAAAGCGACTCCAGTGAGTGTGACTCAGAAGATGAATTGTTGGAACCAGTAGCTAGCGCGGGTACATCTTTCAAAACACAAATTCCTGGAGTTCAGCCGCTTGAACACCGAGGTCGCGACCACAATTATTTTTATAAAATATAAAAAATATATATTATAACATTCATTCTCATTAATTTTAATATATTAACAAGAAATTTGTTTTATTTTATATTATGTGTAATGAATATGTAGTCACCTATTTCCTCGGTGAATTTCTTAAATGGCAATAGTAAGCGCTTCACTAGCGACGCTGTCAACTGAACAGATAAGTTGGTGGCACTATAATCTATGGTCAGTTGGTTGTCATATTTTTTCTATGGTAATGGATTCGTACGGTTGTACTTTTGCCAGAGTATAATAAAATTATCCACACACACACAAACACTTACGCCTGTCATCCAGAGGGGTAGGCAGAGATTACGACTTCCATTTGGCGCGATCCTGACACACCTCTCTCGCCTCCTTTACATCCATATATCTATGCATACACGGTCGTCGGTTAAGGGTACTCATAATCTGGCCCATTTTCAATGTAGCGCCGATTTGGTCGATAAATTTTTGTCTAGGACGTCCCTTCCCGACATTGCCGTTCACTTCTGAAACATAAATTTGCTTTGTCACTCTTTCCTCGTTCATTCTTTCTACGTGACCAAACCACCGAAGCATTCCTTTTTTAATCCTGGTCACAACGTCATCTTGCAAACCACACTTTTCTCTTATCACACTATTTCTCACCCTGTCATTCGGATTCAGCCCTAGCATATTCCTTAATGACCGCATTTCTACAGCCTTTATTCTACTCTCATGTTTCTTCTGCCAAACCCAACTTTCACTACCATACATTAAAGTAGGGACTAACACAGCATTATGAATTGCCATACGTGCCTTCTTTGACACATTCTGACTCTTCATAATAGCGTGTAGAGCCCCATTAACTCTATTTCCTGCGTTCACTCGTTGTTCTATATCCTTATCATATCTACCATCCTACTAAATAAACATCCAAAATATACAAACTCATCCACTTGCTCAATCAACTCCCCTTCTATTCTTATTTCACATAACGTTTTACTTTCTTCTCTTTCAAAAACCATCACTTTCGTCTTACTTGCGTTCACTTTCATAGACCTTTCTTTTAATGACCAGTTCATTAAAGTAACCATCATTTGCAACTCGGCCACCGACGATGCAAATATGACATGATCATCAGCGTACAAAAGGCATTTGACGGTTAATTCACCCATTCTCAACCCACATTCTTCAAATTTCAAAATTATCCCTAATAATTTATTTTTAAAAAAAATAAAAAATTATGTAATATGTTGAAGCATCACATTTCGTAATTTTTGGTAAATTTGACAGGCCTGTTGGTCTAGTGGTTAGTGACCCTGACTGCTATGCCGGAGGTCGTGGGTTCGATTCCCACCCAGGACAAATGTTTGTGTGATGAGCACGATCATTTGTTCTGTGTCTGGGTGTAATTTATCTATAATATTTATGTATTTAGAAATATATAAGTATGTTTATCAGTTGTCTAGTACCCATAACACAAGCTCTGCTTAGCTTGGGACTAGATGGCGTTGTGTGATAGTTGTGGAATATTATTATTATTATTATTATTATTATTATTATAATTTTAACGGCAGCTTAAGCCTTTAGACAGTCAATGAAGATAGTATCTCAAGGCGCCTAAGCAGACAAACTCAAGGTTCACATCACTATCGGAGCACTTGTTTTGTTTCTATTAATGCCTCGTTCACATAAGAAAACATTTAATACACAAAATCGCACCCCTTTTACATGTCAAAATCCACTACAAACCATAATTTAAACACGATTAAAAGAGCAGCATTCTGTCAAAGGTCAGTTTCCCTCCAAAACTAAGTCACATTTTCAACCGACTTCAAGAAGGAGGAGGTTCTCAATTCGTCGGAATAATTTTTTTAAGTATGTTCACCGATTACTCAAAGACACTTGAACCGATTTCGATGGTTCTTTTTGAAGATATACTTTTTTTGGACGTTTGGGAAAAAAGGGAGAAAAACAGAATTTTTAGGATGCGCGCGCACACTAACACCTAAAAACGACACCATGAAGTTGTTACGATGCGCGCGGATACTGTCACCTAAAAGCGACAACTTCAGTGAGGAATTGTATCTCAAGTTTTTTTTTGTTTTGTTACGCTAAAGAAGTATAACTTCCTACGAGCGTACATAAGTACACACACAATTTTTTTTTATTTGAAAGCTGGTGCTTTTCATGTGGTCACCAAAAACTAGTATGCGTGTGTGAATAGAAGTGAGCCCCAACTCGTTCGAGCAGCATAAAGGGCGATGCCGGAAATTAGTTTTGCGTAAGTCATTTTATTGTCTTAATATCGGTGTTATGATTATGCCCGTCGTGCTAATTCCTTCACAAGTAAAGAAGGATGAATTGTGGAGATGAAACTCCGCTGTCGGTTTACATGCATAAACTGCTTCGGTGTAATCATGTGATGACGTCCATCACGTTACACTTTTGTGACTGTGATTAGCACATATTACGGTATGGTAGAATAGTAGTTGCGCTACGCTGAATGTCGGTGTCCTAAACTGTTTCTTGCTGTTAACGATTAATTTCTTAAGCACTTGCGTATTCTTTAAAATAACATCTTGTTCCTAGTAATTAATGGACGGACTCCATCATATTGTTGTTCGTTATGTTTTGTGTTACTTATTTGGTTTGAAGTTAGAATATAATATGTGTATTCGCCGCTCGTATATTTAAAATTACACCAAATGAATTAATCCAATAAATTTGTTTTTATTCTACTTTACAAACATATCACATATACATATCACTTGTTTAATCCTTAGATTACTTCTTCAATACTTTGCTCTGGAGAATCAGTAGCCTGGTTTTCCTCTTGTGGCTTTTGTTGTAGCGATTTGAGCCGTTGCTCTAGCCCTAAGAAAAAAAAAGTTTACTTTGTATTTCAAAATTGTACATGAATATCTAAAACATTCTACCTATGTTTTTGTACGCATAGTAGTTATCAAATACGACAAAAGTCGGACATTAACTTCCAAATTGGAAATTAAATGTGTAATAAATTAATAACATTATCCTAGATATTATGAAAAGATACATACGTTCAACGTCGTGATGATTGGGGCCATAATGTACCATCAACTTGAGTATTTTTTCTTCAGATAGCAATCCGGGTCGACCACTAATAGCGTGAATTAGTTGCTGACCATGGGCAACACCTTTAAGACACAAGAATAAATTTATATACAATAGTAGACAAAATATACATACAACAATTAAATCTTTTTTACCTGCATTTATGTCTCCTGACTCTAACAACTTTTTAACTTCTATAAATCGTTTTAGGAATGATGTCTGTTCTTGAAGAGCTTGCGTTTGAGTACCTAAAAGGAACAAACAGTGTTTTTTTGATGTTGATTATGACCATTTGTTATTTTTACAGTATGCATGAGTTTTTAATATTACCAATTTCAGGATCTGAAGATTTCGCGATGCAGCGAGATGCTTCTTTCAGAGCTTCTAAAGCCTTTTCATAGTTCTGAAAGAATAATATTTCTATACGATATAAAAGTGACAACAAGCTAACAGTAAGTCCTGGTATGTGCATCAAACTTTAAACAAAGAAGGTTCCAGGTGCATTGCTACCCTATAAGGGGATAAGATGGAATGCCCTGACCGTTTATAATTTCACTGGTTCTTTCTCTTCCAACCGTAGCACAAGAGTAGGTTCGCCGATAAACACTATAGTAGTAAGGAGCTCTGCCACTTTTAATAGTAATTATCATCATTATCAGGCCCTAAAAGTACACAGGTGTAATGGATGGATGGATAACGTTGCAGTGTAGAGAAATATAGCTTATGTCATAATTGTCGATTACCATTTGGGCGCACTTCGCGTAGAAGGCGGCGAACTTGTATACGCTGTAATGGCTGGATGGATAACGATGTAGTGCAAAGAAATGTCACTAACGTCATAACCGTCGATTTCTATTTGGGCGTACTCCGCGTAGAAGGCGGCGAGCGTGTATAGGCTGTAATGGATGGATGGATAATGATGTAGTGCAGAGAAATGTCACTAACGTCATAATCGTCGATTTCCATTTGGGCGCACTCCGCGTAGAAGGCGGCGAGCTTAGCGAAGGCCTTGGCGCGCGTGTAGAAGTGTAGGATGTGGCGCGTGAGGTCGGGCCGCGAGCGCCACGGGGCGCGCCGCCGCAGGAAGTCGGCCGCCATCAGCTGCGCCACGCGCTCGCGCGACGCCGCGCCGAAGCTCGCGATGCGCTCCACGTCGCCCGACCGCAGCAGCCAACGCATCGCACCCGCCTGCCAACCACGTCTAATAATGGACTTTTGGAGGGAATTTTATCGCTGCTAGATTGCTACTCGTTTTATCGTTTGAAGTGGATTTTAATACGTAAAAGTTGTGCGATTTTGAGTATTAAATGTCTGCGCACGTGAACTATTAGTGGAAATAATGAAATAAGTTTGTTAAATAAATTAAAAGGCTTAGGAATAAGAGAACTAGCACTTAAATTAATACAAAATTATTTCAATAAAAGAATGCAAGTAACTGTTATCGAGATATTTAATGAATCTACAAAAATGGTTAAATATAGATTTGAAAAAGTAATACTGGGTGTACCCCAAGGCATCATATTAAGGCCCTCTTTATTTGTAAAAACAATATGCAATATTTTAATTTGAAATCTGATTGAAAGAAAAACATTCGCAAACAATATAATATAACTTACCTACTATAAGAAATATGATTTATTATAAAAATACCTATATTACTGCTATTCGTGTATACAACCAGTTACCACTAACTATTGAACAATTAAATGGAAATATGTTCAAAACAAAATTAAAGAAACTGTTAATTGAAAATGTTCTTTAGAATCTCAATGAGTTTTTTTAGTAAAAGTAATGTTAGTAAGTAGTTAATTTTAAATTTATTTTCGTGATTGTCACATATCCAACATGGGTAGGCTGTTGAGCCTAAAACTATATGTTTTTGTATTAAGATCATATTGATATGCAATAAATGTATCTTTATTTTTAAGTGTTCCAAAGGTGATATGAAACTCAAGTTATTGCATCCGCTTTGAGGCCATGATATACTATCCTCATCTGTTGGCTCATGCATCCTTCGAAATCTCCCAAAAATGTCGCAATCACGCATTAACATATTGTGAAGAAATGTTGAAACAAATTATAACATGGAATAATTTCTTATTACTTGACACCAGGGCTCGGAACCGGTTTAAAAAGAGCGGTTAATTTCGATTAATTACCGGTAAATTATTCGCTCCATCAATTACCGGTTAAAAAATTAACCGGTTTTTATTAAACCCAAACGATAAAGGTTACCGGTTACTTAACGGTTTCGACACACAAATTAACCGGTTAATTCCGTAAAACGTAAAGGCAGTTATGAATAGGACACGTTGCGAGGTGCTTATGCGGCATCGCCTCATGCGGGCACACTTATGAATTATCTGCCTTTAAGCGATACATTGTTTTAGTCGCCATCAGGGTGTGTAGTGGGAGTTTGGCGTTTGGTTTATTCGTTAAGACTGGACTTCTCATAATGAAGAAATAATTTATTCTTGTGTATCGGTTGTTTATTTATGATGGGCAGAAAAAAGTAAATAGAATTTATTCCATATTTACGTTTTAACAGTGATAGAGCCACGCGGCAGCTTTTGCTATCGCATGGATGGGCCAGCACGAACCAGGGTAGTATCACGACCTCACAGAATACTAGCGTGAAGTAGAAGTTTACTTCTGCGTTTCACTTGGTAAGTGTAGGTAGTTGGAGGCCCAATCCCCCCCCTCCCTTAAAGTATGGTAGCGGAATCAAATAAAAAACTACCCCAGGAGGGTACCAGAATCTTGGTGACGGAGAATCCTTCGCTTAGCACCCACGCTTAAGCTACCCTACTGTTCCTGAGCATGCGTGTTCAAGCTGCCCCGCGTATTCTGGTATACGGGGGACGGGAGTGGGGGTATCCGCAGAGCTCGTGATCCTTGGCGATTTTAACGACCATCACGCTGAATGGCTCGGTTCACATTTAACCGATCATGTGGGGAAATTTGTTTATGACTTTGCCTTGGCATATGGTTGCACAGCTGGTTACTTTGCCTACGTGGATTCCAGATGTGGAGGATCATGCGCCTTCCCTGTTGGAACTTCTGCTGACCTCTTATCCGGACGGATATCAGGTTTCCGTTGGCACCCCTCACGGCTCCTAGAGCCATTGTCTTGTCCAGAGGGTGATGTCACTCACACTATCTTCGCGGTTGCATTCTGCAGGCAGCCGCCGTGTTTGGCACTATAGATCGGCCGATTGGGAAAGGATGCGGTCTTTTTTTTGCATTCTACCCTTGAGGGCGAATTTGCTTCTCGCTGGACAATCCCAGCAATGTTGCTGATTCTGTCGCTGATATGGTACTTGAGGATATGGAACTTTTTATTCCATCTTCTGTGGTGCCCATCAGAGGCAGATTCCAGCCATAGTTTGGTCGCTCATGGAAAATAACATCACACTATAATCAAGAATGAACCAGCACTGGGCTGACGACATCTTTACATTCCGAGACGTTGATGTATCGAGATGTAAACATCAGCGCTCTTCAAAAGAAGTATAATTCCGCCTCCAGGTTCTTCAAAATTCATTGTCAAGGCAAGGTCAGAGCACTTTGGCGGAGTTGGTGAGAGGCTAGTACGCCTTCCTTCGGTAACCCGTGCATTCTGGTCTCTTGCTAAGGCTGTCTAAGGGAACTTCTGTCAGCCATCTTTGCAAAGAGAGGGCGACTCACTGAGTCCATGCCGTAAAGGAAAAAGCCGATCTGTTAATCTCTCTTTTTGCGTCCAACTCGACTCTCGATGACGGAGGAATACACCGCCGACCATCCCGCGGTTTGAGTGCTCCATGCCAGATGTGCGGCTTACACAGCGCTCGGTTCCCTCCATTGTGCTGAAGACGTGTGCTCCGATGTTGGCACCTGTTTTAACGCGTCTCTTCCGGTACTTCTACTCCTAAGGCGTTATCCCAAATTCATGGAAGACAGCTTTGGTTCACCCGATCCCTAAAAAAGGCGACCGCTCAGACCCGTTAAACTACAGGCCTATCTCCATCACCTCCTTGTTCTCCAAAATAATGGGATCCATTATAAACAGTTTTCGTCGGGGTTGATCAGTTGGTGATCTTCTGGTCTATCTAACTCATAGATGGGCGGAGGTAGTAGAGTCCAAGGGGTAGGCATTGGCCGTTAGTTTGGACATTGCGAAGGCCTTCGATCGGGTTTGGCACAAAGTGCTTCTTTCGAATTCTTCCTATAGGCTTCCCGAGAAATTGTGCAATTGGATCACCAGTTTCCTTGCTGATCGGAGCATCAAGGTCGTGGTAGACGATGCATGCTCTGATTACAAGCCTATTGACGCTGGTGTACCACAAGGCTGCGTCCTATCACCAACGCTGTTTCTACCGCATATCAATGATATTTTGCAAACTGGTAACAAGGACAGCACTGGTTATGGAATATATTATGGAATATATTTTAAAAATATTGTGTTCTGTTAAGAAAGTTCATCATTTATTGCGATATATTACTAAAACTAATGACATTGAAATAAAGATGCATAGCGTAATTTTAATAGAAAACGTTAAATATAATTAAAGTCAATTTAAATATATAACGTCAAATTAAACTTGATATCGAAACTTAATTTTAAAGTGAAGATAACGCATAATTAATTGAAACAGAACTTACATCTGTTATTTATAATACGATCGTTGCTGAAAGATCAAAAAATATGAGGGAGTACGTCACAAGGTAGTCGCGATGATGCAATGAATATATCGTGCATGTGTCTAAAAACCTCGGGAATTAAACAGGGGCAGCCGTACAAAGATGGGTGCAAGCGGGGTAAGGGAGAAGGGTACATTACAAAACTTGGTTTTAACCGGTATGAAAACCGGTATTCCACAAAAACCGGTTTTGGGGTCAATGGCCGAAACCGGTTTAGAATTTCAACCGGTTTCCGAGCCCTGCTTGACACTGACAAGAGTACAACAGAATGAGTCATTGCCAAAGAAAAAAGAGGGCTAATAATCTCCGCTCACCAGATGTCGCTAGTTGTTACCGAGGTAATTTTTATTGTAAGTGAATGCCGCTGCCCATAAACAACTGCACCAATAAAGGAATTGTCGGTACGTTGTAGGCCTTTTAAAAAGTTGCGTTTTATATATTACATTTGTTTCGTATTCTATTGCGCCTCAGTGGTGTGCTCTTAATTTTTTTCTGCACATTTTTAACTTTTTTCAATTCTTTGCTTTATGGAAACATCCGTTCTTTGGTATATCCATACTTTTCTAATTAATAAAGATTTAAGAAAATTACATTTTCCTAAAAATTTTACTTTCCCGCTATGAAATCTGTCAAATATTTCATATCATTCTCTTTTTCTAATCATCATTAGCTTTTTTATAGGATAAAGGTGGCAAGCGAGCACACAGTCCACCTGATGGTAAGTGGTTGCTGTGGCCTAAATACATCTACATCTACGCTCGTTTGCGAATCAAAATGCAGATGCATTATCAGCTATGAGGACTAAGATGGAATGCCTCTTTTCCAGTAAGAAGGGTATCCGGTTGTCTACACTCACCATGCGAAACACAGCAGCATTAATCTGCTATTTTACGCTGGTATTCTGTGAGAGCGTGGTCTCCCCGGTCGAACCGACCCATTCATGCTACAATTATACTATTAATATTGTGGTAGCTCTCATTCGAAGCGTATTGTAACATATCAACACCACCCTTTGGAACTAATTATCTAAATTATTATAACTCTTAAAATAATGATTAAATCTTTTTACTTTATGGGAGCTATTTTTAGTATAGATACTAAGTGCTGTCTTTCTGTCGGCGTGATGAATGAATGAATAGGTAAAAAATTTACAAATTGTACATTTTTTTTCAAAGCTTAAATGTGCTGTTCCGGTTTTGAAGAGTAAGGTAAGAGCTAAACTGTTAAAGAAATAACAAAACACCACTTGCATCCATCGAATACCTACTTCTCGCTACATGTCACGAGTACGAGTCTGCCACTGAGTGACAATATTATATGCAAAGAGAATATAATCACTATGTTTAATTATATGAACGTAACGTAATCCCCATACATACAAATTGTATATTTATATATCTTTTTGTATATCCTTAAAAGCTTTATACACAATCTCTTTTGGAGCAGTTTTTCACAGCAAGAGTTTAACTATCAACATGATAATAATATCTATATATGAATGATGATAACTTGATAAGAAGATTTTAAAAGCAATTAAAATGTAATCTCATATTTTAAATTACCTTATCGCCGGCGTGTGCAAGTCTCTTGGCTGCTTGATGGTAAAGACCTCGAGCGCCCAATACATCGGCGAGGCGTCTTAAAAGTGCCACTCGCCCGTCTGTACCTGCTGGCGCCGCCAAACGTTCGCTCAGTTCCTCCGATAGAGGAGCTGTCGATTCTTCGACTATGTCTAACGCTTCTTCGTACTGTTTTCCATATAATAAACATAAATACCTGTTAGAATATTCTTTGTATCAAAATATCTACTATCTATATCTAACTACTAAACTATTATTACAGTCTTAATACAACCGCCGTATTGTTTTACTAATATTCTCCTATTTCAAAAATCTTCTTTATAAATAAAAGTGAAAAATACATAAAACAAAGTTCATGTCGTCCTATTGGTCGTAAAAGACTATACCTTTTTTTATAAAACTGAAGTGACAAACGAACTTACAAAACACATGATGGTAAGAGGTACTTGCGTCCATGATTCCTGCAGTCCACTTCAAACAAAGGCTACAGCCGCAGTACCTCATAGGACTAAGATGGAATGTCTCACAGTCTGTAATTAAATTATACTAGCTCTCTATACCATTCACGCCGAAACACACAAACACTGCTATTTGGCGGCAGAAATTTGTAAGAAGTTTGTATCCGGCCCGACGGACCACCTAGTAAATTATGGATAATGTCATAATGATCATATGGTTTTCGACAGATGGCGGTATAACTATCCAGTTTTAACCTGGATAAATATCCGAGACGACGAGTAGTGGCGTCAAATCAGCGAGATGTCTGGTACCAAATCCTTTCTACAAAGATCGAAGTCTATACCCAGCAGTTGACTTTTACAGGCTGATAAAATGAAGAAGAAAAGTTTAGTTTGATACGGGTATGACGGTTTCAAATCTATACAATATAAATAAAATTGAAATGTCTCTTTGTATTGTTACAACAGCGTTTTACTATATACATTTTTTTTTATACGACAAGGGTGACAAACGAGCACACAGTCCACCTGATGGTAAGTGGTTGCTGTGGCCCATAGACATCTACATCTATCCTCTATTACAAATCAAAATGTAGATGCATTGTCACCCGTGAGGACTAAGATGGAATGCCTCATTTCCAGTAAAAAAGGCCTCCGGCCACCTGCACTCACCAAGCGAAACGCAGAGGTAAACCTCTACTTCACGCTGGTTTTCTAAGAGGTCGTGGTACCACCCCGGTTCGAGCTGGCCCATCCGTGCGACAGCAAAAGCTGCCGCGTGGCTCTACCACTGAAAAATGAAAGTATATAGGATACTTATAACAAAAACACAATTTTAAAAAAAAATGTCTGTCTGTCTGTTTATTCCGGCTAATCTCTGAAACGGCTGGACCAATTTTGACGCTACTTTCACAGGCAGATAGATAATGTTATAAGGAGTAACTTAAGCTACTTTTATTTTAGAAAAGGAATTAGGGTTCCTCGCAAAAAAATTAAAATCCATGAAACCCAATCGTAATAAATTCCACGCGGGCGAAGTCGCGGGGAATAGTTAGTAAGGTAATAAGACAGACATAGTTTCAGACAAATATAGGTTGATCCTGATCTAAATGACTATGTATAATTTTTAAAAGTAACTAACCTTTCCTGCCGTTGCGAGCAAGGCAGCTGCGTGCGAATGATGATTCGTTCTCCTCAAATGTGCGGCCAGCGTATGAGCGAGCTCCGGGTCGATGCGATCACCGAGGGCCTCGACAGCGGTTATTATTGCGTTCGTATCGCCACAGCTTAGCGCAAGTTTTAATGCCATGTGGGGTTTACCTGTAATTAAAAGTGAATAGTGAACACGACGCTGAGTAAACCTGAAAGTCTGAGAAATCAAAAACAATTATAAAACGCATTGAGGCAACGCGATCTTTTGTTTGCTTTAAAACCATCTCAAAAATGAGGAGATGTATGTGCTCGCCAGTGTGACGAATAGGAATACTTCTTTTCCACTATTATGTGTTTGACAAATATTAACTTACTTAAAAAAAAGCATGGCAGGGACAATCTTAATCCTTTTTTCATAGTAATATAATAAAACCGTATAATGACATTGTAAAACAATCCACTACAGTAGTGACACTACTCCACATAATTCCATGCGTGTCATAAGAGGCGAAAGACGGAAACTTAAGGCGACACCGAAAAAAAATGCACCTCCTTTCATCGAATAGTACAGGAGTATGATACGACTAACGAAACTGTTAAATAGGTAAATTAATGTCTTTATGTTCAATTTGCTTGTTCAAAAACACAATTGTAAAATTTTGACTCGATCATAATTATTTGCGAAAAGATCTCTAAAAAATCACGATAGTAGAAATTACAACGAAATTACTTAATCTATATACTTGGGAACCACTCAAATACATTCATAACATCAATATTCGTAATTTACTTGCTCATTATTTTGATTACTAAAATAATAGTTTTTTAATAATATTTTAAGATTCTAAGCGAATTTTAGACCTTATGACGGCGTTTTTGAAGTTTTTATAGAAATTGTTTCACTCGGGTCAGTCCGGCGATAGCCCGCTTCAACGGTTTTCGATGTGTCGCCTTAACACTCACTGTCCGATTTGCAGATAATAGTGAGACAATAGCAATGAACTATATGTAGTAAACGGGACAGCGAAAAGGTTAAATAGTAGACGGGCAGTAGAACTCGATAATTGATGTAAATTGTTTGTACAATTGTTTCCGAAATTACCCGCTTTTTGATACAAGGCTATTGCTTGCTCATTCTGACCAGCATTTTCTAGAATTGAAGCAGCGTAAAGGGAATGTCTAGAAGATGCAGATCCTGCTCTCCATACTAAGTTCCAAGCGCTGGCCTCCGCCGCAACACGAATGGCCGATGAAATCGCCCCACATTTTATATACATCTGTACCAAAAAACAATAACATTTTATTAGTCCTAAATGTAGTTTACAAGATGTGTCTAATTTTATAGAAAGCCACATTTGATACAATAAGCAAATTATTATTATTTGAATTGTGGATATATTCTAAATGTTTCCATGACTCTTGATACGTTTTGGTTTTTAATTAGACGATTATTTATAAATGGGTAGACATAATATGAAAAAAAACTGACAACCGATGTGGAAAAAAGTTCTCGAGTGGCAGCTTCGTACCGGTACCCTCCACTAGAAGGAGTGACAAACTGGCAAGACTTGCAGGAAATCGATGGATGCAGGTGGCTCAGGACCGTGCTTTGTGGCATTCCTTGGCAGATATGGCCTATGGCCTATGTTCAGCAGTGGCCTTGTAGTGGCTGTAATGATGATGACGAAATTTTATAAGTTTAAATTGTAAATGTTGGGAAAAAATAATCTAACTGTGAGTTTCCTGCTGCTTCTTCTCAGACAAAAATACAAGTAGGAACTTGTTAAATTAACCAACTGAAAAAGAGTGTCAAAAAGAGTTTGTTGAGTTGAAGTGATAGCGTAGTTTTCTAAAGAAAAAGTAAACTTTTAAAAGGTGCTTTAAAAGGACAATTATTGTATAAAAATATTTTTGACTTTGACTAGGTTAGGCGGGTAGGGCTCTTTTTGTTAATGGAAAGGTGATAGATAGTTATAAACGGTAACTGCCAAATAGTTTATGAAAACAGCTAGTCATAGGCCTTGGGTTATGTGACACTTTTGGAAGATACCAAGCCAAAGCTATGCCCATTGGTAAACTGCCGCATTGATGATAATTGAGGAGAGGAACAACAATGTAAATTTTATAATATTATAGTAAAGTAAATTAGATTATCTCCTGAATAAAAATAATACCTTAACAACAGCATCAGGTTCTTTGCAGTTCATTTCTAAATAGCGCGCCATTTGGTATAGTGATGAAGAATTCTTCTGACACAGTTTTTCTGCTTCTTCAACCCTATCCATATGACATAACAACCTTGTTTGTTCGCCAAAATCGTTTGCACGACCGTACGCTTCTAGAGCACCATCCAGATCACCTACACTTTCCAAGTAATGGCCCCACCAAGTTATAAGTTTGCTGTCATTTGAGTTATTTACATACTGTGCAAGTACAGGCGCCTGTCCTTGCGCTATCAACATTCTAGGGACATGCGGCACTAAAGTTCCCGCATTTTCAAACAATTTCAATGCAGCTCCAGTCTCGCCATTAGCCCACAATATTTTTGCTAGTTTGTGTTGTGCACTTTTGACAAGCAGCATATTTTCTCCCTCATTGTCTCCATTTATTATTTCACTAAGTCCGCCCTCTTTAGCTGAAATCAATCGTGTAATAAGATCAGGTCGTTGAGATTCTCTAAATAGTTGTTCAGCCTCTTCAATCATTCCTAGATTAACAGCCAGTACCGCTACTTTGCAAGTATCGTCCATATTATCATCGTTCATAACTTGTCCCATCATTAATGCACCTTTGATATTGCCCATTTTACTTAAACATATAGCGCCAACATCAGCCCGTTTAAGGGATACGCAAACTTTTGCTAAGCTATCCCAGATCATTGAACTTTTACTACCAGACGAAATATTGGTTCCAATCACAACAGCCTTCTCTAAATGACCAGTTGTCATGTAATATAAAAAATTTAAAACTTGCTTAAATTTTGCCTGTTCCCAATTATTTCGATCTTCAAATCCACTTATCAATATCCTCTTTATATTTTGTTGAGTTAATGTAATGACATAAGGTGCATTCAGTGAACACAGTATGAAATCAGACAGGTAGTATTCTTCTGATGATGAGCACCAGTTTTTATACTCAAATAACTTACCCTCCTGACAAAAGAATAAGTGAATGCTATCTAAGTCTGCAGAACGCATGTGAACAGCAACAAGTCTTGGATCATTACTGTCCCACAGCATTGCGATAGGGACACTTTGATAAGGTGAAATTTTCTCTGATATCAACATGTTTGTAACAACATCATTAGCTACATCCCATAAATACACTCTTGGGTCAGGTGCTAAACCAGAGTTAGCAACGCTAAGGCATATATATTGTCCTGAAGAATTCACAGAAGCTCGCATAATTTCACCGAAATCTTCTATCATTTGATAACAATTTTTTGGAGGGTAAGGCATTTTAAGACCTTTTTTTGTTATTTCAGCCAATTTGAGGGATCCATCAATGGTTGATATCACTATGAATTTATTTGTATTAGTTATGCCAATGGGTTCTCCTTCTCCTTCAGTACAAGGTAATATTCCCAATTTATTTCCTGATAAATTGTAGCTTTCAACATGGGGGCTAACGACCCCAACAAGAATATCACTGTATATTATAAGAATATCTGTTTTCCATAAAAATGTGCGTACAAGAGAAAATTTAACATCATTTTCCTTATTGGACATCCAAATCTGTAAATTTACATACACATATGTATTAAATATATAGCACGTATACAGACCCATGTTAGTATGTTTATATATTTTTAGGTACAAATTTATACAAATATATCATGATGTTATATTTGTCATGTAAATAATGAAATCTGTTGCCAGAGTTCATTCTGCATGTGTCATAAGAGGTGACTTTGGGAGACATATTTCAAGGATGCATGGCAGTATCACCATCTCATAAATCTTCATTATAATCATCACCAGGCCACTAAAGACCACCGCTGATAGTCCTCTTCCATTATAGGATGTGCAATAATCATTATGTTTGGCAGCTGGATTGAAGTTGCCTTTCTGCATATTTCACATCTGACTCTCATATTTATGTTGATGCACCTAGACAGGTGATTTAATTAGCACAAATATTATGGGAGATTGCCATGTCTAATCATATTATGGGTTGATGATGGCCAGTGCCTATTAGTGGGAGGTAGGTATGTAAAAGTAAAGCAAAGCTAGGTATATAGGCTATATAAGTCCCACCACTGGGCACAGGCTTCCTCTCATTTTTGAGAGGGTTTCAGGGCATGGAAAGGAAAGGAAGGACAACTTTTAACTTACTTTATTTACACTGTGATAATTATTCACTTTATAAGGTAACAAAAGCTTCAATTGGTAATTGTTACAGCCTATTAAAGATTTTTGCTAATCATAGCCCCCACCCATAGATTGCCTCATAGGGGGAATATTTGCTATAGTTGCCACGTTTAGCAAGCGGGTTGGCAAATGTAGTTTTTAATTTTTAGTCATTATTAGGATGCCCATTCCCTAATTTCTTTCCGTCTGTAGCATCTTATGACGCCCACGGCATGACATAGGGTATTGGACATTCTTACACCACCACTACATGGTCAGTTCAATTGGAAAAATATTAATAAAATCAAATACATACTAAATTCATAGTCAACATAGGCACTAACTACAAAAATAAACTTAGAAGAGAACATAATTAATTTAATTTTTACCTGAACTTCATTCCCATCTCCTAATGCAATATAATTGTCCCTATACGCAAGGGCTTTTATGGTTATTGATGAATTAATTATTGATGTTGCATTATCTTTATCAGTAACTGTTATTTCATATGCTGATCTTTGAACCATCCAAACATTATGTGAGTATCCCCAGCACACACGTTGTTCACGAAGAATAAATGCATTTGTGATGCAATTAACATGCAATAAAGGATTCATTAATCCTTCGGATCCCCAACTTACTTCTTTTACTGTACCTTTTACTGAAGTGCTGCTTATTAATTTCCAATTGCCTCTATGATCCCGTCTCCAGAGGTACAGGCACCCCTGTGAGGTTCCACAACATAATGTGTCGCTCAGATTACAGTAACTAATGCTAGTAAATGTACCTCTTTGCAATATATCTTCATTTTCGTTTGGTAGGACATCATTGTCTCCAGTCTCACTGTCCCAAATTCTTATTAAATTATCACCAGTTATCACCGCCACACAGTAATTTCCTGCTAATACAATGCACTGACCATTTCTAGCTGTCATTCTGACATGTGTATCAGTTGTTAATGCACCATCATTGGATGTAAGAAATCTAGTTAGACTTAGCGCTCCACCAGACTCACAAGCTACAAGTAGATACATATTACCAATGATATCCATAAATACAACATTGCCTGAAGTATTCAGCACTTCTGAACAAGCACCAGCATGATCAATGTACAAAATAACACCATTATCTTGAGCAGCATAACAGGCATGGTTATCTGCCTGCAAACCATCCCTCATTCTGGCTGTTGTACGAGGTCTCCAAGCAGCTAAAGCATCTAATGCATTTTCATCACCTGCCACTGCCGCTTTTGCTAGGCCTCTAATAGATGATTCAGAATTGGGATGTGAAGAACAAAATTTCATGTGAGTTATAACATCACCAAGCTGGTGATGAAAAGCTGTTAGTGGGGCACCTGATCCAGATTGCCACCCTGATAGTGAACCAGCAGCATCTGACGCAATTAATCTACCACCACCAGAACTAAAATTGACTGTTGTTATTGCAGTATTATGTGGTGCTTCTAGTCGCGCCCAAGAATATTCTAACCATATGTACAGTTCTCCACCATCCCATCCTACAACAAGTAATTTCCTGGTGGGATGCCAAGCAAGTGTTGTTACCTGATTAGACAACAGAACAGGCCAGTCACAATCTTCTAATGCATGGCCCTGTAACATTTATGTAATAAGGTTTAGTATAAATTGTAAAATGGTAGCAAGGCTTTACTAAAAATACAACTTACATTTTCTTGGAATATAGTTACAGAACCACCTTTTTCTTGATTATATGAACCAACAGCTAAAAGCGGTAGAGAAGGATGCCATGAACTAAGTGTTGAAACAGTATTACCATCGGTGAAATTCAACTTTGTATCTATATACAAAGTCATATTCGTTATGTACTAGGTACTTTTATACATAGTATGGATGCTATGCTATCTATTGGCTTACCGATGTTAAAGTCACTGCATTTATTATTTTAAAGTTTAGTAGTAAGGTATTTTGTTGTTTACTATTGTTAACAAATTCTTAGAACAGTAACTTCTAACTACATCAGAATTATATTTTTTAAACTTATTATTAATATTTTAGTGCTCTTTCATTCCAAAGATAAAGTATTTGTAACTTAAAACGTAGGTAATATAAAATTAAAAATACAGAACGCCAAACCTATGATTTATTTAGAAAGTATTGAGTTTAGAAAGTTTATGTTTTGAGACCTAGTTTACCCTTGGAGTCTCTAATATATATAATAATCCAAGCCTTGGACAAATTGTTAATTTTTTAATTGAATTCAATCAAAGAGTTTAACCAATATTCAATTATGTTTACATTTAAGTTGCCATCAGTTGCCATGGAAACTCCTTAGAGTTGGCGAACTGAGATCGATTAATCGAAGAATCGATTTTTCAGGATTATAAGATCGGTTTTTTAAATCGATATGTAGTACTTCATCGATCCAGTGAATCGATTTTTCACCCTAGAAAATCGCCAGTTGATTTTTTTTGTTATGGTAAAAACCATAAAATTATTTACACTTAGTTGAATATATCCGTGATATTACGATGTTGCCGGTAAAAGGGTTAATTATTCAAAAACTCGCGAGATGGCTGTATGCTTAGTTGCTCACGCCTGCATTCAATAAAAAAAGTAACATTTGTAGTCTATGACGCTTTGTATTTGTTGATTCATATTGCGTCAATCATTTGTTTATATAAGCAAACTGTGAAGTAATATTATACTGTGATTAGCAAAATAAATACTTATTATTGCGTATATATATTTTTTGTATATATAAAGCACAGTTATGCCCTTGTACTGAAAAGTCAGGACTTAAACGAAGAATTTAAACACTAATTATCGCAGGCAGTTGTGCACATGAATATGATCCTATATTGTACTAGCAAGAACAAAAAAACTATTTATTACGACCTTCACTCAATAGCCATGATGTATATGAGTATAGTGGGATCATCTGTTCCTTGTGAGCGCCTTTTAGCAAATGCCGGCAACAACGCAAGTGATGAGCGGAACCGCTTGGATCCCAGTAGACTTGACAGACTATTCTTTTTAAAAAGTTTAGATATGAAGCATTGGGAACTTTAACTATTTCGAGTAATAAATACATTTTGAAAATAAATGTCTTCTTGATCTGTCTTAGATATGGCAATAAAAATAATTGTTATTATCGAATTACCTGAACTAAAAAAAACTGTTTCTACTGATAAGAGATCATTAATTATGGTATCTTTTTTGTTTTTCATTAAATGGATTTATATTTACATTATAAATGCAAACATGAAAAAAATCTATTATTTAGGAATTGATCTTTTAGTCTTCGATTTTTGTGAACCGACATCAGCTTACGATTTGAATCGATTTAAAAATCGATCTTTTTCGAAAAGAATCGACATCCCTTAAACTCATATTAGTATGTGCCATAGACAAATAAATATGTAGCAAGCTACAGATACGACAGTTACTTTGAGTCAAACTTCCCAACTACGCCTTTTGGCGCTGCAGTCGCCTATTTTGACAGATGAGTAATAACTATACAAATTCAGTATAGCAATGTTATGGAGTGTAGAGTAGAAGGAGGACCATCTCTATATATGAAAAGTGTACCTTAAAACGTGTCCAATAAGGGTTTTTTTTGGGTTTATGGCCTGGTATCTAGACCTTTAGGCCAAGTCTTAAGTATTTTTATTCGGTTTATTGTAATTTCCCCACTCCTTCATAGTATACTGCTTCACAGTATGTTGATGCGTCACATTGTGCAGTTCTTGGGAGATTTTGGCGGCAACTTGATCCAGTAGACAGCTGATAGTTGGCGATGGTATCTAAAGGTGCCTATGCAAACAAACAGCTTATCTTGAGAATCCATCACCATCAGAGCACTTGTTTCACTGTTTCCACTAATAGTTCACATGCGTAGACACTTAATACACAAAATCGCAACACTTTTACATATCAAAGTCCACTTCAAACCATTTTTTAAACAATAATACAGGAGCAGCAAACCGCCGCCGGTCAATTTCCCGCCAAAACTCTGTCCAATAAGGGTGGCGCTGCAGTAGCATAGGATAAATTAAAAAAAAAAGCGCCAAAAGTAATTAGAATAAGATGGAGAAATAAACAAGGACCGACTAATCCGCTTGGTTTTGTACTACGTAAATAGTTGAGATTTTGTATACTGGCATTTTACTAACTACTCTAGTCATGAAATTTTTTAAATATTTGAATTCAGCTGACTTCACTCCGTTCACAACAGCTATCTTCATATCGTTGTTTTTCAGACGCCAGCGCTATTGTGGTAGGTTTTGGAACCTCTATTTTTAGTAAATAGTAGGACACTTTTTCAACTTTCGCCCCTTATAAGATGGTTCTCCTTGTACTCTACACTCCATAAGCCATGTATAACTTAGTGATTGCAAGCACACACTTTCAAATCATCGATATCGATATTTAGTGATGTATTATTTTATCGATATCGACGTAAGGGTGCATTATATTTATATTAAAATATTACTTAATGAAACAATTATAGTATATAAACATTTATTTTTTATTCAAGCACACCAATATCATATACATACACACATAATCTTAGGATTAAACTAAAGGTACATTAGGTTATATTAAAAATGTACATAACATTGTATATAGGTACAATGTGACGAAAACAGAGCATTATATATTGTTCATTATATAAAGCAAGTAGCAAAATAAATAAATTAAACCACAGGAATCATATTTAATCATAGTGCTCAATATTTTACTTTACAAGTTACTTTTTATATTAGTTTTAAAACAGCTATAATTCAAATAGTTATGAATTAAGTGAGTACCTTCCCTGTATAAGATAAAGAACTTTTCGCTAGGGTATGCTAAATTATTATTTGGTCTATATAACATTAATTTGTTTGTTAGACAAGACAAATATTTTTTTCTATAAGTTTGTAGTATTTGGAGTTTTGTTTCATTAGTAGAAACCCTATTAATTTTTCAACTAGGGTAAACCTAGCCATTTTGTTTTTTCAAATTGTTTTAATTAGTTTTAAAAGTTATTTGTTTAACATTCAACTTCTCTATACTTTGACGGAGATTGGACATTAATCAAGCCTTTGTGAGGCACCTAAAGGTTCAGTTGCAATCTTTGTCAAAAATTTAATATTTTTATTCACCCTTCAATATTTTATTATTTATGTTCCACCAATTGTGCCCGTGTAACGTAATTACAATATTTATGAAAAAGTTTATTTTATAATTAAGGCGTGCTTATTACACCCTAGCCAGGAAAAACTCAAAGTGCTTAATATTTTTTTTTCAAACTACTTTTTACATTACTTCCAATACAGCTATAATTCAAATACTTATGAATAAAGTGAGTACCATGCCTGTACAATTTAAGTAATTTTTCGTTAGGGTATGCCAATCTTATTCTTACAACGAATACCTTTCGATATTTTCCGACAAAATGTATCTAGCAGTGGAAACTGAGCAGTGGTCTTTTTTTTTCCATGACTACATCACTCACCAGCAATTTTTCTCTTGCACTTGCTAGTAGAGGATAGAAGATCTCGCAAAACAGAATTGTTTTCAGGGTAATTTTCTTTATTATTATGAACATTTTTGAAAAGTACACTAACATTTAATAATGTGTCTCCATAATCCTTGTACACGCCCCTAGCTGTCCCGACAAAGGTCGATCACTCAGCGGCCCATAGCTGTAGACTCGACGAACAACTAAGGACGGGGCCGAATGGCCTAGTGGAAATGTTCTATCCTACTACACTTTAAGGGGAAGGCTAGTCGAATAGAGAGTATTTACCTACTAAGGTACTTACCTGCTTCGGAAGCGGAGACTGGTCACCAGGATCTGTTAGGCTGAAGGTGTAGTGCATGTAAGTAGTGTTTGTGAGTGTCTGTGTTTAGGTGGTCTGAACCAGATGGCACGATGCTCCGGGGCCGGAGGCAGTATTCTCCTGCGGCGTCCCCGGTGGCAATTTCTTTCTTCAAGGCACTAGGTCAGTCTATTCACGTTATTGTACATTCAACTAACTTCAAAAAGAGAACTAAATCCGTTGATCACAGTCAAGACCCAACACGTGGCGCGACCGACAACAGTGGTACAAAGTTCACCTCAGTTCGCGACGCGGCAAATTAAGCAAAAAAAAAAAACAAACGTCCGCTACGATCGGCAGATTTTACAATGAATTGCCTCGACGTGACCCGTCGACACCGCTCGAATGGAATGTGCGCTGTCGGGGGGCGGTGTGACCTCGCCACGGTGCTATGCGCTTCGAGCGTGCGTTAAGAATTAAAAAAAAATGGTTAATATTTTGCCTAAACAATCTCCTTCGCAATTAGAGAATTTCGAATGTGGACTAACCATGTTAGATAATATCAGATATTTAAAGGCATATATAAATATATTTCCATCTAGGTCAACATTTCTATAGTTTATAGTTATTACACATCCAAAAATAAATTTCTAAAGGGTCTTGGTTAATATTTTTTGGATAATAATATTCTACATTATAGTGTTCAAATAATAATTTGGAGACCCTTATAAAACTTTCAAGTTATCTATCCTTGCCGGAATGGCACTAGCACAAGTCGAGGTTTTCCTACTTGTATAGCATGTTTGCTACTGGTGTCTACAAAAACCATTTTTTTTAATTTTATTAATGGCTTCAATCCAAAAAGTGTGATGTTGTTAATTTTGTTTAACCACTCGTATTAACCTTTCCTCTTTGCACACCACCTGAGTAGCCATTAATGCTGTCAGTGTGTCGAAAAATTCCACAACTTCTGCTGTTGAGGCCATTGTTGCTTTAGAATTGAAAATCATCTAAAAGAAAGTACTTTTTAATTTAATTACTTTTTTACAGTTATTGCACCTGCAAGTCTTTTGCCAAAAGACACTTCTTATTTGCTTACAACAACAGACTTTGTTAACCTTTATACAGTTGTAGTGTGGCTCACGGTATCCATTAATGTAATATCATTTAGAAATTTAATGTAGTAACAAACAGGACTTGGTAGATACAGGTTGTCTCATTTAATAACGTCATTACATGGCGACCTTGCCAGGCGAGCTCGCCGCCGATAGTAATAAATTCATAATAAATATAAGACTTAATAAATACACACATTACCCAAATGAGGAAAATATCATATAGAGGCATAAAAAGTTTTGGAACAAGTTGTAAATAAATATTTAGAAAATAAAGTAAAAAATATAAAATCATAAGGTAAGAGTCAGCTAAGAACACTTGAGACCAGAAAAGAGGATTTTTTTAATAGGATAAGGGTAACAAATGAGCACACAGTCCACCTGATGGAAGGTGGTTTCTGTGGCCCATAGACATCTACATCTATCCTCGATTACGAATCGAAATGCAGATGCGTTGTCACCCGTGAGGACTAAAATGGAATGCCTCATTTCCAGTAAAAAGAGTCTCCGGTTCTCTACACTCACCATATGACACACAACAGCGTTAAGCTGCTATTTTACGGTGGTATTCTGTGAAAGCGTGGTCCTTAACTGGTCGAGCCGAATCATTCATGCTACAACTAAACTATTAATATAGCTGCAGCATGGCTCTACCGCTTAAAAAATGGATGACAGAGATTACTTTTTTTTACTCAGGTTAAAAAGAGTATTGGTTGAGAAGATATAAATTGAAGTATTCACGTAGGGAATTTTAACATTATCAAACCAACCATGGAGCAAAACAAATAAGAAGATAATTATCAATTACGTTCCTAAAAAATTGTCGAGAATTTAATCAAGTGATCAGTTTTAGGAGGACTGAATTTTTTGTGTATTATCTATAAGAAAACAGGAAAAATGTTAATTTCAAGGAAATCAAAAAACAATAGAGAATAATGTGAAAAATATGTTTGATGTATCTACTAAATAATTACTGTAAAAAAGCAGATTACATTTTGTATTATACATATTTTGAAATGTCAGGTGAGTAATCTTAAATATAAATTATCTAATATAAAATTAAAAATGTAATAACTATAGTCTTCAATCTTATACCATTACTCATTTTATAGACGGAAAATTATTAACACAAAGCAAGTGCTACTTGTATATTCATATCCTTATTATTTAAGCGTGATTCAGGCTGGTGCAACTTCCATAGTAAAAATTATATGTACTACAGGGGTCAAATTTTAATGACGGTTATCTCTTCTTTCTGCTTTTCGTAATATGTCTATTAACGACATTGTCAAATCAAATAGGTTCAAATGTCAAATCAAACAACTATATTTGTATATATTTTATTTAATAAGATTGCTTTTAATTTTGCTATAGGAGCCGTTGTTCATTAACTGCTAACATTCTATTTGTTCAATATGAATGTGATTTTATTTATATTACTTTTTCAGATGCAAGCATTGGGTGAAATAGCTGGCACATGTACCAATTGAAAAGATTGGCATTGAATTTTGTGACAAACATTGCTTTTGAACCCAACTAAAATGAACTGTTATTTCATCAGTGGCCTTAATTTAAACTTCCACAATTATGTGTTTGTTTAGATTTCATTTATATGTAGCAAAAATAATATCCCTCTAAAGTGACATTTTGGTAGAATTCAATAATATAAATAAACTCAAAGTTATTTGTAATTACCTGGTTGTAAATAATTTTTTTATAGATTCATCTATAAATATTAGCTATAATGAGCACTCATTTTGAAAGTGACAATTAGTAAACGATCTCTGCGAATAGTATGTAGATAGCTACCTCTGTGAAGAAGCCTAGCGATTTGTACATAGTATTTGTTACACTTAAAAGCAGTTTAATCCAATCAGTGTGAAAAAACCTAATATTTTTACCCTTAAAAAAACTAACGTTGAAAACAAGCACCCAGTCGCAGACTATTTATTTTACAGCATAGCAATACTTGTTCAGTGGGGGAACGAAACCTCAGTCTTGCAGTGCCGCAGCCAAACGCTTAGCCACTGCAGTACGGAGTCGTCATTTATTTTTTACTTAATTAATTACTAGTATAACAGTGTGTTTCTATACATATTTTTGTATCTAATAATTGTAGAGATATACTTACAAATTGCTCTGTGTAAAATATACTGATTTCTTATCCTAATCGGCATTTTTACGCAATCCCCACGTTAAAAATTTTATTTTTCCTAAATAATTATAGAGATCCAACTTTTATTATGTTAAAATTACGATAAACAATAGATCGATAAAGGTTATATCGATAAAATTATTCGAGTATATACATTACCGCACTATTGTAATTCGTCAATGTTGTCAGCACTGTTTGTCAAAACTAAATATCATATCTTGATGTTGGTAGAGTAGTTTGCCGTACTTTTATATGTTTATTT
This sequence comes from Parnassius mnemosyne, assembly GCA_963668995.1. NCBI lineage: Eukaryota > Metazoa > Arthropoda > Insecta > Lepidoptera > Papilionidae > Parnassius > Parnassius mnemosyne. The sequence goes on along the minus strand of CAVLGL010000093.1, from coordinate 28,063,058 downwards.
TTACTATGAAAGTCCCGCCTCTTAAACGTAGTGATTATATTCTCTTTGTAGTGGTTATATCACAGAACACTAATACCCTTAGGCGGGAAGAATGTCAACTTCAAACAAAGAAAATGGCACCCATAATGCACGCCATCTCTGTCGTGCCCCCTAAAACTTTTTGCGCGGGAATTTTGACACGTGATTTTTTTTTAGTTGTCGTCTTGGTTGTTTCGTTTCAAAAATGGCTTAAGAATGTAAAATACCATATAGATAGATATAGCTTGTAGTTTTTCGTTTCAATGATATATATTGCTAAATTAAAACGAAAACAAAAGCACAAAGTTATTTGTAAATTATGGTACTTTACATTCATAAACCACTTTTGAAACGATTAGCAATCATTTTAATATAAAAAAGGAACTATTTTTCAAATAAAAGTGGTTTTTGAAATACATAATTTTTATTTACATTACATACTTGTCTACATTGGTACATAGAAAAACCGTTGGTACATTGATGGACGTAAGTGACGGAGTAATTAACTAATTTTTAACATGGCATATGTAACATGACATTTAAGCAAAATGGAAAGTAAAGGTACATTGGTTTTATATAAAAAAGATTAGACAATCTAATATAAACACTTTTTTCTAACAAGAAAACATTATTTACCTTCACATTCTACAAACAAGACAATAGCTTTGCAATATTATGTCTAAACTCCAATAACCTGATTATATTATAGATGCCACCAATAATATTACATTTGTAGAAATTATTTTCGTTATGTTATTGTTATTGACTGCATTAAAAACTAATAAGTCAACATTTTCATGTCCTTAATTAGCACTCCTGCTGCAAATCCATCCACGAAAAACAAAAAGGATAAAGATATGTTGATAAAAATGAAATATCATCTGAGAAAAATTAACAGGCTTCAAAAAACTGTAAAGCATCTAAAGAATGAAGCATTTCTCAAAGTATTGAGCAAAAATGATTCCATAAATGAAATATTAAAATGTAAAATATCCCCCTCTTTTGCAAACTGCTCTTCAAAGAAAAACTGATATCCAGCAGAATAAATAAGATGTTACATGGATATATACGTAATTAACTAATTTTTAACTTTATGCATGTAAACAGTTCTGAACAGCTCTTAACTAAATATTGATTTAATAGTTAAGTAGTTATTATTATTTTTCGATAATACAGGTAGATGTCTAAGTGTCACAGCATTTACTTGCTAAATTCTATAAAAAATACAAATGTATGCGTTATCCATATCCCACAGTAAACTTAAAAGTTAGTTGCATAGCAATACGATTGTTTGTAGGGTGACTAATAAACTATCCGACATTAAACGATAAAAAGACTGTAAGGTATGATTCGCACCAGTAAAGTGATAGTTTCGAAAATACTATATTCGAAATCCAAAAGTGGCTCTATATGGCAAATATTTAAAAATAAAACTTAAATTTAAATCCTACCTGCCTCGCGGAAGCAAGGAATATCTGACCCACTCCGACTAAAACTCTCAGATGTTTCATCTTCACCACTTATCGGCAGGACTACGGGTACACTTTTACACACATCCGTAGCCTCATCAGCGCTAGTCACTCCTTGGCAGCCTCTCTCGAGAGAGGACAAATCCTCCCTCTCCTTTTATCTCCTTATATAATGTCACCACTGAAGTGATTATGACTGTACATACAGAAAAAGTAGTTCCATGTAATATCTTATTTATTCTGCAGGATATCAATTTTTCTTTCAAGAGCAGATGCAGAGTACTCTTCTGCAAATTGCCGATTTTTCAAAATACAAAATCTCTTCATACAAATGTGAAATACGCTATTAAATAAGTAATCTATATTCATATCTTTATGTTCTGGACATTCATCGAGAAACTCCCAATTTATTGAGTTTTTGAACAAAACTTTAATTGTCCCTTTTAATTTTTTTTTATATGCTTCTGCCTCAAAAAAATCATAAATCATCGTAGCACTACTTTCAATACAGTTAATGAGGTTTTTAGAGGCGTATTTAAGGGACTTTTTTAGATCACTATATTCTTTAAAGTCAATAAAAGTATGTGATCTCTCTTGTGTGTCAGATACAAAAATTTTTTTACAAATTTCACATTTGTTGAGATTATTTTTTACTATAAACCCACAGACATAGGCACATGCTTGTATTTCGCCACTGCTTTCTTCCAAGCTACATTCAAATGTAGAATTTACACTTTCTTCTAACTCATCGGTTAAAATTGTGGCATAAGCAGTGTGTGTGTCTGTGGGTGGAGACAATAAAGATTTAAAATTTGTCAATATAACTTGATTTTGGTCTTCTTCACAATTTCCTGTCCCAATAAAAGATAAGTTGCTAAGGACAGCCGTTTTAAGACCCGCAACAAACTGCCCAGCAGTGGGATTTGAATTGCAGCCGCAATTGGCCCGAATGCATCCAAAAAGATTTTCTAACGGGTCCTGCTGGAGCCTTCTTGTTTCCAAACTTTTTATTGATTTATGTTTAGAACTGAGATTTCTCCAAATTCGTTCTATTCCATTGATGGACCATATCCAACCTTCTTGGGATGGAGGAGCTCGTTTGCATCCCAAAAACGTCATTTCTTTAAAAAATTCTTCATTAAAGTGAAATGTGTGAGATGTGGTGTATTATTTGTCATGTTTGTCGAATATGGTTTCCCCCTTCTTATGTCTGGTGTGCATGCGTTGACACAATCAAACAGCTTGTCCATATTTGCAATAACATTAGCTGTAGTGACAGCCTCTGAAGAGAGTTCCCCTGTAAACAACACATAATTTAAGATCTTACTATTAGGATTAAAGAAACATGATTTAAAGTATGTTACAAGACAACTCAAAAATAATATCACATATCAGTATCACACAATAAACAATAATTTGTACTTGGGAGAGCCTAGTTCCTTTTTAAGTTAATAATTATTTTAATGGGTGGACATATGTTTAAATATTATACTTTAAATTATAAATTTAATTTACCTTGTGAAATTTTAGCATACATTCCTGCAGCAACTGAGTGGCTTAACACTTGTGCAGCTAGCTTCACCTTCATCTTCTGCTTCGTATTTGGATTTAAATGTTCTTGTTTTAAGCAAGGTGCAAACACAAAATTGGGATTGGTGTTATCTGTTTCATAAAACTCCTTTATATGGCTCCATTTACCAACACCTGTAAAAAAAATTTGTGTAAATATCCAGTAAATTGGAAATATGTATAATATTATGATTGTAATAAAACAAAATATCTTACCAAATCCAATTTGATCATTTGATGTTATATTTGTTGGACATTTAATGTCATATTTTAAAAACATATTTCTAAAGCATTTGAGCAAATGCGGAGTATCAAAAATGGTAACCACTTCTCGATTATTTAGCAGAATATATGGCTGTTCTACAGATGCTCCCAAGATACTTAAAGCTCTCTTATTCACACCATCCATATCACACACTGTAGCTGAAATATTAATTCCAGCATCAAAACAATGTTGCAGGACCTAGAAAGATAAAAGGGTAAATTAATATGGTAAAAAAGTATTACTACATATATTGACATAATAACAAATAAAAGACCATAATGCTCACCTCCTTAGAATAATAATAAGCAATTGGTTGTTTCAGCTTTTTACGGATTCCGCCAATCATGAACACGAGGGCATGTGTTGCCATTTGTGGTGACCTGCCCTGCAGTGCATGGTCTTGATAACCCTCAATTATGTCCTCCTTTTTGTTGTAAAACAAATTCTTTTTTATTGACATCTCATCAAACATAAGGATATACTCATTGTCTGAGGGAGTCTGTTTTTTTTTCAAAACATTAAAAATTTGGTCATTAATACCAACTTTCATGTGAAACTTGCTTAATAACGCTTTTAATGAACTAGGTGTTGGCAGGCAAATCATCCTTCTTAATAATTTGTAACACCTAGGTGACCTTTTATACAGTCTTAGTCCTATTATTTTGGAGTCCATGTTCCATCTTCGACCTTATGATTTTTTTTTATAGTTTTGCAATTCTCCTTGCAAAAATAATGCAAAAGAGGAGGATATTTTACATTTTAATATTTCATTTACGGAATCATTTTTGCTCAATACTTTGAGAAATGCTTCATTCTTTAGATGCTTTAGTTTTTTGAAGCCTGTTAATTTTTCTCAGATGATATTTCATTTTTATCAACATATCTTTATCCTTTTTGTTTTTCGTGGATGGATTTGCAGCAGCAACAGGGGTGATATTCTCAGTTACTTGAGGAATATCACTAGTTATGTCAGGAAAGGTTTTATAATTTACATTCTCACACAAGGGTTGTATAAATTTTGACGGACCCGCAACAGGCTCAAATACATTTGAAACAGTTATAGTCTTCTGAATATTTTCAGACAGTGGTTGTTTATTGGTTGATGGACCTGCAATATGTTGAATGACATTCCTTTGTTCCAAATTAAGGTCAGCTAATGTGATCTGAAAATTAGAGATTATCAAATCATTATTTATATCATGTATCCCAGCATTGGTCAACCAATCTCTAAATTTCAAACAGCCTTATAAATTTATAAACATTAAATACAACTTGTTTTTTTTAATGAATGTAGCTTTAACACCATTACCACCACCATCCTATTTTTAAGACACTATTTTAACAATTTCTTTTATTTGTAAATATATTCTGTAAGTAACTAAATTATAATCATGTCATTTAAACAACATTGACAGCTCGCGGAGCAGTGGCTAGCATTGAGTTGCGGCACTAAAGGTCACAGGTTCGAATGCTGCACGGAATAAGTATTTGTAAGGGGGTCAATTTAAAATTGGTTGCAGATAAAGTCGTCCCTGAGCAAAAATATTTTCTTCTCGTTGATATTAATTAAATTGTTATAATGTTATTGAATTTGTCAAATATGGGGCGAATTACTAAGCTTATTCTCAAGAAAAATGAATTTTATTATTGATTTATCACCACTTTTATCAAGTAACAGAGTGGTCATTCTTGGTAACATAGTTGTTTTCCATACAAAAAAATTCTGTCCCATATGCAGTGCATCATGCGAAAATCATAATATCTTTCTATCAATTCAATGTAATTGTTATGTTTGAAAGCTAGTGTAATAAAGCAATCATAACACATTTAAAACATACTTCATCCATATTAAATAAATTAATTGAAGATTGTACGATTATTTTAAATTTTGTCCCAAGGTCTTCAAAATATTAGAGCTACATTCTGTTACTATAGTAAACCGGATAAATACCAAGAGATGGCGCTATCCATTCTTTGGCAATTGTTTCATCATAAATATCTACTGTTCTATCCGTACGGTTTGCGGCGGTTGAGGCGCGGGTACACGATTCATTTATCCAATGGCTGCGGTGTGAGGCTCGTGGTTTTATTCTGTGTGTACTCTGTTACCGGTGTTTTCGCGTAAGTATTCAGATATTTGCATATAGTTTTATATTATTGAAGTAGCTCTAGTGTAAGATATATCGAATGTGCTTTTCTTTGTACATAATAAACTTTCATTTCTAAAAAAAATGTCACTAAAGTTAAATTTACCATTCTGTTACTGCACAACTATGTTACTAGCTACTGGTAACAGAGTTGTAGAGAGGTAACAGAGTTGTTATTACTAAGCTGTTACAAGCCATCGTTGGCGTCTGTATATCCGTATCTCTGCTTCTATGTTAGTAGGAATCAATATTATATAATAGCTATCTAATAAATTACATCATTTGTTCTAGATAATACATAGTACTTCGCTATGGCTCTCACCGCTGCTGAAAAGCAGCGGCGCTATAAAGAAAAGTGCAAATAAAACCCTGAAGAGGTAGCGGAAACTAAGAAGAAGGATTTAGAGAGATATCATAAAAAGAAACGCTTAATAAAAGACATGACTCAACTCAGTATAGAAACTACAGATCTTGTATAGATGGATTGACAGAAGAAAAAATAGCGCTACACGTAGACTTCAGCGAAAATTACAATTGCAAGTTCCATGAAGTGATACAATCACACCACTTTCGTGATACTCGTAACCAGGTATCCTTACATACTGGCGTATTGTATAAGCGAAGCTTGGAAAATCGAAACATAGAGGTGAAGTCTTTTTGTACAGTATCAGGTAACCTCTCTCACGGCCCTTCGGCAATCTGGAGTCACCTTCATCCTATACTTTCCTCAATTCAAGACCAATCCCCTAAAATAAAAGTGATACACATATTTTCAGATGACCCGCTACTCAGTACCGCCATAATCAAAACTTCTGCTTAATATGGACAAAACTTTTCTCAAAGTACAACCTCACCAAGCCTACATGAAATTTTTTCGAGTCGGGACACGGCAAAGGAGCAGCTGTTGGTGTTGGTGGCTTTCTAAAACGGACTGCTGACCAGCTTGTTGCTGTTGGGAAAGACATTCTGATAGCGTCTTCGTTCTATCAGTCTCTGAAAGATAGTAGTAGAGTTAAGGTCAATCTTGAACTGATTATGATATTGAAAGAATCGCGAATGAAATTCCAGCAGAAATTGTTCCTTTCTATGATATAATGAAAGTACATCAAGTGTACTACTAGTGTATTACAGAAGAAGTGGGAGCGCTGAAATATCGAGAGTTGAGCTGTTTCTGCTAGCTTGGTTTCTCCTCATGAATGAATCCAAAAAACTATTGTCCACTAAAGGATACAGTCGAAGAATCAAAGGAGTAATTCTACTAATCTAGCGGATATAAGTAATTTGATTGAACAGAAAAGGAAATCTTTTTACAATGTAATTTACAGTTCGAGTTCGGAATCAGATGATGATAATCCTGTGCTACGATTAAAAGATAAGGCATCAGATCAACCCTGCTTGTCTAAAGAAAAAAATGATGAGAATCACTTGATTCATAAAGAAAATATTCATCCAAGTAAAATCAAAGAAGGAGTCTAGGTCTTAGTTAAAGTTTACAATTCTGAAAGTAAGTGTTTATCTAGGCAAAGCATTAAGCGAAGTAGACGATGATGGTGAAGTAAAATTTGTCTTTTTAAATTCTGTTGACGATACTAGAAAAACATACAAATTAGTTTAAAATGATATATCATATGAACAATATGAGAGTTTCATAAGAGTTGTTTCAGTACCTAAAAAGTAAATAAAGGCAAAAGGGTATATTACCAGTTCCATACTCCACTAGAGATATTTGAAAAATAAGTTATCAGCTTAGGTTTAATTTGATCTCAATAAGATTTTTTAGCTTTTTCCCCTTAAGTTTTATAATCTAATTAAGTTTCTAAACTTCTTAAAACAATTCATAGCCAAAAATATTGTTTTTGTGATAGTTGTTCATAAATTTGTTGCGAATAGTACAACTATGTTATTGTTCCTACAAGTTTGTTACTTTTGTGTCCCTAAATATATAAGAGTAATGTCTCGAATTTTATGAAAAGCTGACACCTGACTCTATGCATTGTTTATTAATTATTTAATATTCTCATTTATACACAACATCATCATTATATTTTAATAATTTAATTCAATTTACATAGTTTATAGTGAAAATTTGATCATTAAAACAAAGGAAGTAACAGAGTATATTTAACTTCCATTACTGTTCCTACTTAAGAAGAAGTATTGTGTAATTTTGCATGTTGAACATGAGAGTAAAGACTTAATTAATGTTCATAACAAAGAATGTTTCTAAAAATAATTGTTTGTTGTTTAAATATGAATAAATATATGATGGTAACAGAGTTGTAATTTTTTTTACCCTGCACTAGTAAATTCCTTGAAAATCTAAAAATAGTGGCAAGACATCGCGCCCAAACACGATATTGCATTTAACAATAATATCTACATAGCATAAATACCTATACAACTAAGTTAAACAGAATTTTATTTTCTTTTGTTTTCGAAATTTACAGTCACATTTTCTGCCACCGATTTTAAATTGACCCAAGGCCTATAAATAATTGTGCCGGGGGTTGTTTGTCCTCATCCAATTTATGTTTGTAAACTGCCTCCACAAAGAGGAGAAAATCCTAGTATGGATAAGGTTTTTTTTTAAAATAAAAGATAACTTTTTTTTAGTTTGTTTTTTTATGGTTGAGAAGTAATGGTAGGTTACGTCGCATACCCTTATAAATCACCACTCAATCTGCTACCACCGTTTGTTAACTAGATAATATTTTCACTGTAGTATGAGAAAAGCCACACAAAAGTAAAAAATGTAGATAGTAACAAAAGAAAGATTAACTAACCTTATCACATTCCTCATCAGGTACTGCAGATTTGACTAGCCTCTTTCCAAAATTATCAATGAATGATGATTTCTTAAAATGTTTAGTACACAACATTAAATGCCTAGAATGAAGATTGTTTTGAAATTCTGGTGACCACTAAGATTCATGAGGAAAACAGTACTTCGCCCATAATTCACATCTGAAAAAATACAATTAGATAGTAATATACTACTGAGGTGCTAAAAACGTGCTTGGAAGAAGAGTGCAATACAAGAAGATTGTTCCTTTCAAACAATGTGATTGTATTGTATACATATATAAATATTATTCCACAAGTTATTTCTATGTGTACCAATACATCTAGAACTTTTTATTATGTTATGATTTCTATGTGATAAACCTCATGCTGTTCTGCATAATTTCTCTAATTTTCAGATTTATTTGCACACGTTTTTAAATCGCTTAATATGTATCTTAGGTTTTATTAGCCGATGCGGCCCATAATAATTTTTATTTCTGCTACTTTATTAATTCAGTGGTTCAAATTTAAACATTTTAAAACTGTTTTAATCAGTAATCAAAAAGCTATTTAGCATACGTACCGTACGCTATTTGTTCTCCCAGGCTTAGGAAAACGATGCAAGGTGATGTTACGATCATGAGCAGGAGAACATCCACACTTGTAACATTTCCTTTCGTTTTCTTTCATGATGAAAGATAAAATTGAGTCTCTGTCTCTTTAGCACAATGCACAGCACTTGTTTTTGAGTCTCTTTCTCACTGTAAACACTAAAACGGAGGAACGGGATGTTCAAATCAACGTTAGTAATGTAAGAAATAAGTTTATATCGAAATATAAACTTAATTTGCAACACAAATAAACAAGAACGTAACAGCAAGCGCAACGGATCTGCCATTTGTAATTTTGTTTATTTGCCGTTGCCATAACTTGCCTTTTTATTATAGTATGCAGTTTCATATTTATACATTTTGTTACTTCAATAAAGACGTAATAAATATATGTTTAACGAAATATATTATATAATAAAGTATTATAATTATTAAATAAAAAAATGATTAAAATGATGTGTCATTTAAAATAATATTTCTTTCATGGCAATATAACATAACGTGCGAGGGAGATAGATATTATTCCATCTCGCTTCTTTAAAGCCCCCCAAGGTCATCTCCCGGTGCCAATCTGCTATTAGGAAGTTGACCGGCCCTGGGTTATATTCTCTTTGGCGTGATTATTTTGATTTCAATGCATTTCAATGTGTAATGAATGAAATGTGCCAAAGAGAATATAGGTAATCACCGTAGATCGTAGAGGGAGTAGTTCATTCTCTCTCTACGCCGTAGACATAGACATAGTATCTTATAGACTAAACATTCAGTGACGTCATCAGCGTGTGAAAGGAGTGCACGTATATAGTTAGACATAAGAGTAAGGGAGAAGCAAATCTATATTTCTTGTCTTTTTCTAGGTATGCGTTTTTGATTGTTTTCCCTCCTTTATTTGACATTAACGATGTCAAGCTCTTTTGAATAATATTGATATTATAAGCAAACAGGTAATTGAATTTAGTGTTTTTTGTGGATCTTAGTTATTAGGTAAGGTGAAAAAGATGGTAAGTTGTAGCATTTTAGGGTGCAACAGCATCAGTCAACGAAAAATTGATAATATTACCTTTCATCGGTAAGTTTGTTTTGTGCTTATATTTGCTACTTGTACTGATGAATATCTATTGTTTTGAATATAAAGTGTAACATTTCATGTTTTTAATGAACTTTGTGATGTATTTTGTCAAATATTTGGACTCCCAAATTGTAAATTCTTCATGATAATGCTCCTTAACTTGAACGGTCATTCGAAAGCTTAAAGTCATAACAAACGTGTACTTTTCGATTTTGTAGGATTATAGAAACTTTAGGGATATCAGCGAGTACAATAATGTTTTCGCATTGTTCAATAATAATTGTTATTGTGATTAGTAGTTATGTCCATAAATATGAATCACATAATGTTATACATATACATACACTTTTATGTTCAGCTTTAAAGGAAACTCCTTATTGCCCTACAACTCTTCAATCATTTTCCATATTACATAGATGTCACAAATAATATTATGTAAGTATCAACCTGAAAACATGTTTGGATTCAAGTACATAAACATTGGGCAAAGTATATTTAATTTCACAAAATATGTATTGCCTGAAATCAGAATGCACAAAACTTTATTGCATTCCATTAATTCTATTATACATTAGCAACAATTACATTACAATATTTATTAAAAAATAAATAAATATGTCATACTAATATAAAATAAATATAAACATTGATAAAATAATAAATAAATAAATAAGTCTTAATCTTAAGGTACACAATAACACAACAACATAAGATAATATTCTCAATTAATGATGTAGAAAAAATTTGATGATAATATACTTACCGTTACCATTAGTCTGTATCAAAAGTCAAAGTTATAGTTTTTGTGATAGTTGCCTAGCTTGGCAGGAGAATTGGCAACTGCAGTTATTTGGAGACAAACTGTGTGGGAGGCCTATGTTCAGCTGTGGAGGACATAACTATGTTAGGCTGTAAATGTATTAATTAACAATATCTAAAGCTTAATATGTACATAATTTTTTTTAATGTTTGGTATGAGTAATATTATCATTACATTTACATATACTTGCTATTTAATTAAATCAATTGATATTGTATTAATTGTTATAGGTATTGTATTTATGCACAGATACCCATACTTGATTTTTTTTTGTTAAATGCCTTGATATAAAATGTACTATATATTTAATATATTAATTTCTTTAAATATATTATTTCACAGCTTTTCTAAGGAATCAGCTATCCATAACTGTTGGATATTCGCTACTGGTAGTAATTATAGGTAACCAACAAAACTTAGCAGTGTATGCTCAAAACACTTTAAGCCTCATTGTTTTAGGTGGACTAAATATGCTTAACTTATGTAATTTATAATATAATTAAGATATTTTTTTAAATGTTATAATTTCTTGTTGTATCTTATTGTTTCTCCATAAGTGATATAAGTTTGACCTTCGTAGTTGTTATGATTTTTGACATTGTTCTGTATGTATTAAAAACTGACTAGCATTGCTTATTTTATTTTCAAATGCTGACATTCTGTATTATTAAGAGTTGTAATAATTTGGTTGCATGACAATGACATAATATTTACTTATAGATGGATTGATTAAACATGAGTCCTCATCTACAAATGTTGGAACTTTATCTGTACTACCATGTTTTATGCAAATAAAGATTTAAATAAAAGAAATAAATAAATAATTTAAAGTCCTGACCTAAATATACAAATGAATAATTTATTATGCAATAATAATTGTAAAACTGACTGGGAATGCCTACCAATGGGATATTTAGTCCACCCTTAATCCCTTTTATAAAGGTTTTATAAACAATAATGTGTAAATAAATTAAGAAATAAATGTAATAATTATGATAATTTCTATTTAATTGTCATAAATAATGTAATAAAGATCTTTTTCACAAGAGATAAGTATTACCTATCTAAGTATAATTTAGGAGTTGTACCTTATTATTTATACCATTAAAATGTATATATATACCCTTCTAATCCGATTCTAACAACCAGCACCCAAGAATTTCTGCCATGTAAAGTATAAATCAAGTTTACAAATGCATATTTTTGAGAAATTCTAAAGCTACTCAAACCAAGAATTACAGGGAATGCTCTAGAAAGAAGACAAAAATTTTGTTAAATTTGTTTATTAATGTGATGAAAAATTTATAAATAATCGTATGTTTATTTTAATGTTATTGAATTATATTTAATATATGTGTTTTAATTTGTTTTATTTAATGTAACATTGTTAATATTTCTTAATGTTGTGTAAGTACACAAAATTTAGTTCTTTTTCCTTTTTATATTTCTATATACATTCATTTGAATAGAATATATATCTTTACAGTCTATCAAAAGTCTACTGTTGAACATAAAGATGCTTATAGTTTTTTGACTTAGTTTCAACGCTTGGAAAGCGGGTTGTCAACCACTGTTTTTTTTATTTAGCTGTTATCAGGAAGATGCTGCTGTTTATCTTCTTTGATGTTTCCCTATGTCGCCTCATACACCACCCATGGAATGATATGAGGTAGCAGATAATCTTACACTGCATGGTAAATTAAAATAGAATATTATAAAACATTCGTTTTTATTTTATATACTAACATATTACAAAAACAAACCCTTTGTTGATGCTTTACAACGTATATTAACTAAAACATTTTACCACCTTAACCATTAGGTAACATGATTAAGCCACCTAACCATAAGTAAGTCACCTAAAAAGGCCTTCCCTAGATATACTCATAGGTGACTTTTACCATAGTTGCCACGCCTGCGTGAAAATATGCGTTATGCTGGTTGGCCACCGCAGTTATTTATTATTTTAAGTTTTCATCGGGAAAGTGCTGCTGCCCCATCCCCATCTTGCATTATTGCTTACGACGCGGGGTAATATCATTCCGTATACAGACAAATTTTCTTGTACACCACAACTCTCCGCACACAAGACACTAACTTAGCAAAACATGCAAGAAAACGAGGGAGTAGCCTCTTTACCGTGTTTTGTACTACAAAACCTAAGTGGACAGCCTTTCCTTTCGGGAGGTCTGTGTTCAGCACTAAACTTGTGATGGAATGGTATGTTAAAACATTATTGATTTTTTTTTGTAAAAATAAAACTCGACACGAGGAAATTTTTGTTTATTATTTAATATTTTTATCCTTAATTAATATTTAAGTATATACATAACATATTGTTATTTATTAGCAATATCACACTTTGTGATAGTAGCGTCTTCACTTAGTGCCGTCGAAATCCAAAGAGTTTATTGAATGTCCAGTAAAATCGTCGTTTCGCCGTTGAATACAGAATGATGATTCTGTTTTTACGCCGTTTCCGCCCGTAGTTTTTAGTCACAGAATGTATTTTCAAGAGAAATGAATTAATCACCTGAATTATAATAGAACATTTTTTTATGGTAACAATTAAGTTTTTTGTATGTATGTAAGTGCTGTGAATATAAATAAACCCATAACGGGGGAAATGGAACAATATCTGGTAACCCAGTGAAAGTACCTCGCGCCTATTTCTATCTCAAAAGCATACGCGAATGCTTTATCTAGTCAATCCTTAATCACAAATTATAAAGTTGTATCCTCAATCTACGGCTTTATCTAACCAATCCTCTATTTACGGCCGTAGATAGAGTCTATGGTAATCACAACGATTAATGTTTTTTGTAACTGGCTTTACGGCTCTGGGTTCTAGCCTTTCTGAGCCTGAAGTTACGTAGTATAACACGCGTCACGTAAAAAGAACGCTGGAAGAAAGTGGTGGGAGTGTGTTTGCGCATGGGTACAGTCTCGCACGAAAGTTATGTGCCTATTAATTTATTTTTTAACTAGGCTTTCGCTCGCGGGTCGTGGCTTCGTACCTATATATTTGTTATTCTTATTAGTTATAACATTGAAAAATATATTAGATAAAATATCAATAAAATGAATTAAAAACATGTTTGAATTATGTATTATAGAATGTTTAATCGAAATAAAATTAAAGTAATGTTGAAACTCCTTCCATTAAGTCATCATGCGTGACGTGAAAACCAGATGAGGACGCGGTGTTGGTGCTAGAAGTGGCCATTTCATCGTCGTCGCTGTCGTCACTCGAGCTTCCATCCTCATCTGAGTCGGAATCATGATCCCCTATGTGGATAGCAAATGTTTCTGTCATCATGTCCACCACATGATCGCTTTTACAGTAATCAGCCTCTATTTCTTTTACCTTCGTGCATAGCTTCCCCCATTCTGTTGCTCCCATTAAATTTACTTTTTCATGAATCAACTCAGTTATACGTGTCAGGTTCCAAGTTACATTTTTACAGGCAACATAACTTTTTATTTGGGACCAGGCCATTTCAATAGGATTCAGGTCCGGGTGATATGGGGGCAAACGAAGTACAGAATGTCCTGCTTCGTTCAAAATAGCATCGATATTAAATTTCTTAAATTTATCTTTGCATTTTTTTATTAAGTTGTACAACTCCGGCTTTAGCATGGTCTCTTCAAATTCAATACCTTTTTGACGAAGCCAGGTTTGCATGTCTGCTTTCTTTGAATTGGACGTTGGTGCAGCATCGAGTTGTTTATTATGGTACGATGCATTATCGACTACCACGACTGAATTAGGCGGTAAATTTGGTATCAGTTGAGTACGGAGCCACCGCTCGTAATTTTCAGAATTCATATTGTCATGGTAGTCGCCGCTTTTTGTACCGGCTTTAAACGTCAGTAAAGCATTCGGCACAAAACCTGCATCGCCACCCGCATGCACTATGACTAAGCGGCTACCTTTAGATACAGGTTTTTTAATGCCCTTGGTGGAACCGTCTGTCCAAGCATGGTGAGACGCATGGGAACTATCGACGTATGATTCGTCAGTGTAAATGATAGGTCTTACTTCCTCTCTATATTTTTTAATCTTTCTCAGATATTCAATTCTTTGAAATCGAATTTGTGACTGCTCAATTAAGATTTTTCTATTGGTTTCCGTTTTTTTCCATTTAAAACCCAAGTTTTTCAATACTCGCCTGAGACTTGCTGCAGATCCTTGGAAATGTATGTCATCCTGTAACTTCCTTTGCAACTTGCCTATGGTAGGCAATTCTTTTTCAGTAACGTGAAAATTATGGATCATTCTTTTTATAACACTCTGGTCAAAGCTGTCAATGTCTGTTATTGGTTTTGTTTTTTTTCTTTTATTTTTGCCGGGAGTTCGGAAAACAGTAAGAAATTCCTGTTTTTGAACCCTTTACTATTCGTCTCACTGTCGACTCGGAACATTTTTTGCCTCTGCGGTCCGTTTCATACATTGTTTTAAATTATTAACTACATTATTATCAGCTTCCCTCTTCATAAAACAGTATACGTCATAAATCATTTTTCTCACTTCTCTATGTAAAACCATTTCGTAATTTAAAACTTTTGTGCGCGATGGTATTTTTAAAAGGAACGTAACGTGGATATACGCGGGAAGCAAAGCTCAACTGATGAACCAATAGCGCATCGGTAAACATGCGGCGCGTGGCTCACCCGCCCCGCGCCCTACCTCATACTACCAAGTAGACCGATAAATCGCCTATGCGCAGCTTGACCGCCAGCGTTCTTTTTACGTGACGCGTACTATATAAATTATCCTTCATATTATAGTGCTTTACAATATGTTGATGCGTCACATTGTGCAGCCCTTAGAAGATTTTGACAGCCCCCCAGCCTATGAATTTGGAGTATATATATATATAAATATATAAAAATACTGGGAGACGTATTTTAAATAACAATCTACCACTTTGCCTGGCGTATGTGGACTATGAAAAAGCCATTGATTCCGTCGAAATTTGGGCGGTGGTATAGTCCCTTCAGCGGTGCCAAGTTGACTATCGGTATATCAAAGTGTTAAAGTGTTACAAACACTATTTGGGCTACGATGGCTATCCGAGTACAGAACCAGAGTACGAAACCTATCCAATTGCACAGAGGTGTAAGAAAGGGTGACGTTATATACCCGAAACTCTTCACCGCTGCATTGGAAGACGTTTTCAAGCTTCTGGACTGGAAAGGATGCGGTATTAACATCAATAGCGAGTACATCACTCACCTTCGATTTGCCGACGATATTGTGCTTATGGCAGAATCGCTGGAGGACCTAAGCACTATGCTCAATGACCTCAATAGTGTCTCCCAACGGATAGGTCTTAAAATGAACATGGTCAAAACAAAGATTATGTTTAATGTCCATGTCACACCTATGCCGGTAGTTGTTGGGAGCACTAAGCACGAAGGTGTTGACGAGTATGTTTGCCTGGGACAAATAGTCTGACTATTTAAGTCCAACTTCGACCGAGAGGACAATCGACGGATTCAACTTGGTTGGGCAGCGTTCAGCAAATTACGGCACATCTTCTTGTCAGGTATTACGAGTATTTTTACGTGGTAGAGCCATGCTGCCGCTATATTAGTAGTATAGTTGTAGCACGAATGAATCGGCTAGACCGGGGAAGGACCACGCTCTCACAGAATACCAGCGTCAAATAGCAGTTTAACACTGCTGTGTTTCGTATGGTGATTGTAGAGAACCGGAGACCCTTTTTACTGGAAAAGAGGCATTCCATATTAGTCCTTACGGGTGACAACGCATCTGCATTTTGATTCGTAAACGAGGATAAATGTAGATGTTTATGGGCTACAGCGACCGCTTACCATCAGGTGGACTGTGTGCTCGTTTGTCACCCTATACTATAAAAAAAAGATATATCTCAAAACTTGAAAACGAGACTATACAACCAGTGCGTGTTGCCACTGCTGGCCGGATGAAGAAGCTCAAGGTTGCTCAGCGAGCTATGGAGAGGGCTATGTTCGGAGTTTCTTTGCGTGATAAACTTAGAAATGAGGATATCCGCAGTAGAACCAGAGTGACCGACATAGCCCAACGGATTAGTAAGCTGAAGTGGCAATGGGTTGACCGTATAGCTCGAAGAACCGACAACCAATGGGGAAAAAAGGTTGTCGAGTGGCGGCCTCGTACCGGCGGTCGAAGTGTAGGGCGTCCCCCCACTAGATGGAGTGACGACCTGGTAAGACATGCAGGAAGTCGATGGATGCAGGTGGCTCAGGACCGTGTGTTGTGGTATTCCCTGGGGGAGGCCTATGTTCAGAAGTGGACTTGTGAATGGCTGTAATGATGATGATGATGATGTCTCAAAAATATTAATTATTTAAACTGCACCCATGTAGTTAAGAAATGAAAAATAGTTAAAAATCGCTCACCTTATAACTTCGATATTACTTAAAATATCTAGAATTGGATACTTTTTGCTATATAAAAAAACTGCATCTTGCTCGAAAATAATTGCACCATCGTTAAAAATGCATAAAATGCAATATTAAGTGCAAAATATTAATAAAACCAAATTTGTTAAATGTCGAATGCACCCCCCTACCCCAGCTTACGAATTTGGAGTATTTATATATATATAAAAAAACTGACATACTTAGTTCTAATATTACATGTCAAAAATATTATTTAAACTGTAAAATCACTTTCACCATTCATTTATAACGTCGATATAAAATGAATGTAAAAACTGCACTGCTTGAATATAACTGCACCGTTAACAATGCATAGAATGCACTATTAAGTGCAGAAAGGTAATATAAGATAATATATAATTAAGATGCCGGGAGGGTGCCAAATACAAATAAGTAAATAAAATAATTATCGCCAACTATTGGACAAAAGTGATGAAAAAATTAACATAAATAAATTAACGCAAAATATTTTAGTCAACTTTTCCTAATAATGGGATATTATTATTATTGTTTCATATTAATATGTGTATTATTACATTTTAATATCTTGATAAATGTTAAGGTAAGAGCAAAACAACCCAACACGACTATATTAAATTACTCCCTGTGTCACTTTTCAAAAGTTTAATGGGAAATAAATGTATTTTTATTTTATTTATTTATTCTATAAAGCTATATTTCTTTTTTTCAGGTCCTTATTTATCTTTGACGAAACTTAAATCTGTATTAAAGCAGCTGAGGGTTTTTAAAAATAATAAGTCGAATTTTAAAATAAAATATATTCTTGCAATAAAATGACAAGAACACATGCATTTGAAATTGTGTCATCAAAATTGTCAGCTACTACAAAAATATGCAAGCCTCTCAGAGTGGCAAGAAAAAGCATGGCAGGTGATTATGCTAGATGATAAAATTTTGGCACTGTCGTTGTATGAGCAACTTGTGCGTTTTACTGAGCAAAAAGACACTGGTAAATTTATTGCACAATTAAATAATTTTATACACACAAATAAATAATATTAAAGGCGTCCCGCTCTGAAGAAAAAAATAAATGGTCACATTATGTATAAATCCAACTATTTTATGCAGTGCGCCTACAAGTGAGGAGAGTGTGTTGTGAATATATTGTGAGTATTCTATGTAATAGCATCGCACGGGTGATTTCTGAATCACGACGACAGCGCCACCAAACGGGTCCAATTATAAATCTAAACCATCCAGGGATCCACTCAAACACATAAAAAAATCATCAAAATCAGTCGAGCCATTTTTGAGTTTTAGGGAGAATAACAGGCAGCAATTGATTTTTATTTATAGAGTTTTAAACGTTTTGGGTATTTGACAACCGGCGCTTCGTGCCGTTAATTAAAAAAGAGAGAAGCTGCTTCTTTGTAGTTTGTGTCTGACGTACGTCACGTCTAACGAATCATTGTTATCTATACAATAAAAGTAAAAACTCTTGAAATGAAGTAGAAATATATTTCGAAACGTGTTAGTGGTTTAATGTTGAGTTATCATCTTTCCACTAATTGAAACTTAATTCTACTGAACCACTAGAGAAAACACAAATATACTCCACGCCACGGTTCGATCGAAACTACCTGTTTTGGTGGAAAATCCACTAAGTTGGCAACAATACTGTACTATATAAAGTTAAACGGATTTTCTCAGTCAGCGACAAAGCAACCAGAGTCTCAGAGACAAAATTGTAACCATAGACAAAAGAAAATTTATTTAAGAATGTTAAATAGGCCATTTTTAAATTTTTTTATGAAACATGTGTGTATCTAAAGCGTCAAAAAAATTGAAAATATCTAAAATAAGAGCCAAGTCACCAGAAAAGACGCTAAAAATTTGAGTAGCTAAATTGCTACCTTGTAATTTCTGGCGACAAAGGCGCTAAGATGGCGGCAACGGCGGATCCAAGGGGGGTCATGGGGGTCATGACCCCCCCCCCCCCTGAGCTGGTTCCAGGACTTAGGTGGGCCACTAATTGTACATAATGATTTTATTTATATATTTTGTCACCATACAGATTTTATGTAACTACATACCTTCAATATTTAATAAATTTAATATAATATAATAACTTTGTATGATTGTAAACGTTAGGGAACGAACGCATCGAAAATTTGAATTGTACCGCGCCACACTTGCGCGCGCTTGTCGACTATGTAACGTCTAGCTAGACCTAACCTCAATCGGAATTGAAACGACTAAACTTCAACATATCATAACATAGTTCTAAGTTAAAAAACTAAAATTTCTTTCTACCTATAATGTGTTTGTAAGTGTACCTTTATAAGTATTCTTAAAAATTATTGCTGCAAATTCATTAATTACAAGAAATGGTAAGTAATCAGTTTCTCATTATTCCAGTGCGTGTGTTTTAACTTAAATGTTATTGTTGTTAATGTTCATAAAGTACTTACCTCATAGGTAGATATGTAGGTACCTACTTACTGAAAGAGTGCTGCGTGACTTATGTACCTACCTATAGGTATATTTTTTTTGGACGAGGGAGATTGAAGAGCATCAAGCTTACTGACCTAACCTAAAATCTTAGATAAATTCACACAATGAAATCAAGTGTATCGTCGTGACCACACTGATTTTAATGCTCTTTAAAAATGAAATAAGAGAGCATCCAACAGAATGAATATAGCATGCATAAACATATAATCTTGCTTAAATTTTTTAAAAGCACCTAGCGAAAACTTTAATGCAAAGTATTGCGTTATATATATATAAACCGAATGTGGCAGCATCGTTTCCGGGGCACCTGATATTTTGAGTGAGATTGAGAGGTTCTATGGGCAGCTGTACACGTCATCGTTGGAGTCGCACGCAAGTGTGAGTAACGATCCAAGAGCGAGTCTTATCCGACATTATTCCGATGATATCCCGGACGTCAGTCTGAGCGAGATTAGAATGGCTCTCCAGCACCTTAAAAACGGCAAGGCCCAAGGCGAGGATGGAATTACAGCGGAGCTTCTGAAAGCGGGTGGAAAACCGGTACTTGAAGTCCTTCAGAAGCTCTTTAATTCCGTCCTCCATGGTGGCATTACCCCGGAGGCGTGGAGCAGAAGTGCGGTGGTGTTGTTCTTCAAGAAAGGTGACAACGCTCTCTTGAAGAACTACAGACCGATTTCCCTTTTGAGCCGCGTCTACGTGCTGTTTTCGAGAGTTATTACGAATCGTCTCGCGCGCAGACTTGACGACTTCCAGCCTCTCGAACAAGCCGGTTTCCGAAAAGGCTTTAGCACCATAGACCACATACATACCCTTCGGCAAATTGTACAAAAGTCCGAGGAGTACAATTTGCCACTATGTCTGGCGTATGTGGACTATGAGAAAGCCTTTGATTCCTTCGAAATTTGGGCGGTGCTGCAGTCCCTTCAGCGATGCCAAGTTGACTGTCGGTATATCGAAGTGTTGAAGTGCTTGTACAGTAGGGCTACGATGGCTATTCGAGTACAGAACCAGAGTACGAAACCTATCCAATTGCAGAGAGGTGTAAGACAGGGTGACGTCATATCCCCGAAACTCTTTACCGCTGCATTGGAAGATGTTTTCAAGCTTCTGGACTCGAAAGGATACGGTATCAATATCAATGGCGAGTACATCACTCACCTTCAATTTATGGCAGAATCGCTGGAGGACCTAAGCACTATGCTCAATGACCTCAATAGTGTTTCCCAATGGATAGGTCTTAAGATGAACATGGACAAAACAAAGATCATGTTTAATGTCCATGTCACACCTATGCCGGTAGTTGTTGGGAACACTAAGCTCGAAGTTGTTGACGAGTATGTTTACCTGGGACAAATAGTACGACTAGGTAAGTCCAACTTCGACCGAGAGGTCAATCGACGGATTCAACTCGGTTGGGCAGTGTTCGGGAAATTACGACACATCTTCTCGTCAGGTATACCTCAAAACTTGAAAACGAGACTGTACACCCAGTGCGTGTTGCCAGTGATGATATACGGAACTGAGACGTGGTCCTTCACTGCTGGCCGGATGAGGAAGCTCAAGGTCGCTCAGCGAGCTATGGAGAGGGCTATGCTCGGAGTTTCTCTGCGTGATAAACTCAGAAATGAGGATATCCGCAGTAGAACCAGAGTGACCGACATAGCCCAACGGATTAGTAAGCTGAAGTGGCAATGGGCCGGCCATATAGCTCGAAGTTATAAATTCTTAGTTTATGCACTACAGTCACAGTCACTTACTTTTTATTTTTCAGGTACTACTGTATCTTTTAAGCAGAATACTGCAATCGAACTCAATTGATTTAAAAAAAGCTACGGACGTTATGAATGATATTTTAAATATTTTACAAAATAAAAGAGAAAATGTGGACGTAATCTACCGACAGCTTTTTGAAGTGGCTAAAGAAGTAGCTGAGCAGCTAGATGTAGAAATTAAATGCCCCAAAATAGTACCAAAACAAATACATAGGGCCAATAACCAACCTGCTCAATCTGCTGAAGAGTATTTCCGCAGAGCTATATACATCCCTCTTCTAGATTCAATAATAAGTGATCTCCAGGACCGCCTGTCTCCTAAAGTACTTAATTTGTTTCAGCGAAGCGTTTTCATACCAAAAAGCGAATATAGTAATGAAGACATTGAAACTGTGAAACAACTAGCTACCGACTTTACATTATTACTAGATAACACTCCAGTTTCTGTCATTGTAAATGTGGAGCCAGGACATACCGCAGTCGATTTCTGATCTTATTTTAAATTGTGAGATCGATATGTATCCTAATATAAAAAAATATGTATTATGGCTACACTACCTGTCAGTGTAGCGGCAGCAGAAAGGCCTTTCTCTACGTTGCGCAGAGTTAAAACGTGGCTAAGATCTTCAACGGTTGAAGATCGCCTAACCGGACTGGCACTTCTGCACGTTCAATAAACCGTACCCATTGACGTAAATGACGTAATAACGCGTTTCGGGAGAAGACGTAAAAGAATAATTGATTTTGTTATTTATTAAGTATATGTATTTTGTCTGTTTCTATTTTGGTTGTTGGAAACCCTTGTCGTACCACCTCTTCACTTTCGCGGAGTTTTGCGTCATATCCCTCGACGTACCTCTAGCAGTTATGACAAATCATTCACCACGGTTATGGAATATAAATAGACTGCCTCATTCCGTGCGTGATAGTGCTTCTCTGGATGTCTTCAAGAGAAGATGGCAATATGTACGTGTATATGTACAAGTTATTGTTTCAAGTGTACAATAAAGAATAAATATTTTTAAGTACAGTGCTTACGTACATTAATAAAATACCTACTTTTTACTTGTATCTATTATTATCAAAATTAAATTATAAGTTCTTGAATTGACCACGACTATGACTGTGACCCCCTCCTGGCGCCAAGGCTGGATCCGCCCTTGGCTGGCGGCACTGGTCAGCATAATCAGTTGAGACCATAGTAATTAATTCTAACGTCTTTTGTTATAACCCTGCAGGATGTGCAGGTTTTCCTCCCTAGAGGAGGAAACGCCTTTACACATCCTGACACATTGCAGACCCTTAATGCGCAAACGCAGCACTCATCTGGGAAACTATATACTTCGCTCAGATGAAGTGAAATTACTCACAGCTAAGCAACTCCTACTATTCATTGAGGACGTAGGAATTAGCAGTGAACTGTAGACATAGCAGCGATCACGACGTCGTTATGCTGGATTTTCGATATAAATAAGTGGACTGTATTGATATTTAAACGTGAAGGATCCCTCGGGAATAAAACACCAATTGTCTTCAAACTGCTCCGTAAGAGTGCAATTACTTTCCCTATGTTTCCTTTCTTGATTATATATATCACTGGTAGCTGGTCCTGAACGAATTACATGAAAACCAGTTTAATAAGGTACCTACCTTAACGCTATATTTGAAAGAGCGACGCGCCCCCTATGCGATTTCACAACACAATTACGTTAAACTTTTACTATTGCACTCCCACGGTTTGCCTAATAGCTTTATTTGTATAAGACATACATTTATACAATTTACTTATAAATAAATTTAAATTTCCATTTAATATATTTTCTAAATGATACGTTTTTCATGCCATTCACTCTTCACTCAGCACTCTTCGCATGCTTGCATTAACTCCTTATTTGCAGCTTTGAAATTCGTCCCGTTATCGCTGTATAAAACGGCTGGTTTTCCTCTTCTGGCGATAAATCGCCTTAACGCCATTATCATTGACGCTGGTGTCAATGATGCTGCTAACTCCAGATGTACTGCTCTAGTGGTTAGGCACGTGAATAAAACACCCCAACGTTTTTCGTGTCGTCTTTCTATAGACACACTCATAGGTCCAAAATAATCTTCGGCTGAACACGTGAAGGGTGGCTCATGATGAGCTATTCTCTCCAGAGGAAGGTTTCCTTGAGGTACGTTCTGGGGCTTTGACCTGTATGTCCTGCACCACTGACAGTGATGTGACACACATCGTACTACGTTACGTAAGTTCAAGACATAAAATTTTTGGTTCACCTCATTCATCACCGTTTGGTGATCGGCATGTCCAAAATTATGATGAACTTCTCTAATCATCATTTTAACGATTTCGTGTTTACCGTCTAAGACGACAGGTTTTCTACTCTCCTCAGTCAAATTAGACTTGAAAGGTAAACGTTCGTTCAAACGGAGTAGGTTATCTTCTCCTAGATTTCTTTCTTTCCATAGATAATTTACTTAAGCGTGAACTTCTTTCAACGCCTTTGCCTGCTTTCAAGCATTTTATTTCCGAATGAAAACACTCGTCTTGAACGAACTTCCAAATTAATAATTCAGCTCTTTTTAAGAGCGTTATGTCCAACACGCCATCGGGTCCTTTAACCGACTTTGCTAAGTTTTCGTTGGAACACATAACCGACTTTTCCGGTGTGTTGTCGGGTCTTTCAACCGACTTTCTCAAACTCTTGAATTTTTCTACCGCTTGTAAAGTGCGTGTGTTGCCCCAAGGAATTTTTTAAAACTGCTAAATCGTCCGTAGTCGAGTAGACTTAACGGCTCTTGCTTTCTTAGCGTGTTTACGTTTTTTGGTGATTTTTCTTCACCCGTTTCTAAGCTATTTACTATGTCCACTTGCTTGGGCCATAAATCAGGACTTTTCCCGAGGAATTCAGGTCCTTGAAACCAGCGATGATTTTCATCGAAGGTGTAAGGGAAACTTCTAGTGGCGTCGTCTGCCATGTTTTGTGACGTCGGTACCCATCGCCATTCACATGGCTTACTGTGATCTTCGATCTCAGCCAATCGATGAGCAACAAATGGTTTGAAAGCGCGAGGATCTGACTTAATCCACGCTAACACTGTACGTGAGTCAGTCAAAAATATTCGTTCGGATATCTCATATTTGCTCTCTTCGTTAGCTGATGCAGGTAATCGGCTGCCCATAAGAGCTGCTTGCAATTCAAGCCTTCGAATGGAAATCGGCTTCAACGGCGCTACTCTTGCCTTAGCGGCGATCAGCGTAATTCGCCTTTCTCCTAGCTCGTCCGTGGTGACGTAATACACTGCGGCGGCGTATGTTTTTTCACTAGCATCCGTGAAAGTGTGTAACTCCCCTGCCGACGCCTTCAGTAACGGGTCTAGGTACTTCTAAATGACCTAATTTCTTCACTTCCGATATCCATGTAACACGTGTAATTCGTGTGGAACTTGATCATCTCAAGAGGTGCCTATCCTCCATGCTTACTGGATCAGCGACTTCCCTTGGATCGTTATGGGTGATGCGAGTCCTAAAGGAACGAAGACTGACATCTCAGCGTTCGTTATCTCCCTCTTCGTAGGCGGTTGTAAACCTTCACCTCTTCCGGTGTATTACGAAGACTTATGGAGAAACTTATCATATCTCGTTTGATATTCCAAATCAAACCTAAAGTGCGTTCTGTGTGCTCCTTATCTCCCAGTAAAGCACTATCGCTCTTATATTTATTTTCCATTTTACATAAAACCTCGGGACGGTTCCTAGCCCATCCCTTCAGTTGGAAAGAAGCACGTTTATGTAATTCATACATATCGTTTACTATCTTTTCGGCCGTCGTCACGTCGGGAAATGCCTGTAGAAAGTCATCCATATAGAAATTGCTTTCCGCCGCGGAAGCTGCTTCTGGATAGAGATGTGCGTTATCTTGCGCATTCCTATTCTTGACATAAACAGCGGTGCATGGAGATGATGCCGCTCCAAAAATGAGTGACGTCATTCTATACCCTTCCGATTTTGCCGCCACAGGAATCGAAGGCTGTCCCTGTCTTCATCGCGAATTTTCTTTTGCAGGAACATTTTTTTAATATCTGCCATTACTGTCACGCTTCCTTCTCTGAATCGTAGCAGAACGCCAAATAATGACTTCAATAAGTCCGGTCCGGTCAACAATGCATCATCGAGACAACGGCCACCGGTCCTTACGGCGGCGTCGAAAACAAGTCTTATTTTCTTCTTCTGCGGATGGGTCACCGCGAAGTGAGGAAGATAACACGTGTGTGGGAAAATGGAAATATGGTTTGCTTTCTCTGCGTGACCGTTAACGATGAAATTTTCAATTTGCTTCTCATATTCTTTTTTCAACTCGCTATTTTTTCGAGCTTCCTTTCGATATTGATCAGGCGACTTTCAGCCTGCGCTCTATTCGACGTCATGCACTCGTCATCTGTGCGTCGTAACAAAGCAGTCTCGTACCTATTATTAGGTATACGACGTACCGTTTTATTCAAAATATTCAAAGCTCGTTCGTCCGGGTCGTTCGCGGACTTACGCACAGATACGCCCAAAGATTCCAAACTAAAATAATCCTTGATTAACTACTCCATATCCTCCTCTTTCTTGGTGGAAATGTGGTTAACGATCTTGATTGGTTTAATGCCACCCGATATGTGACCATGTAAAACCCATCCAAGTTTGTTGAAAGATGCTACATGTAGGGTCTCACCTCCTGAAATTAATTCACGCGTAACTATGAGATGCCAAATATCCTAGCAAATTAATATGGTAGGTCTGGACCTCACATAAACTTACTCGTCTTTAATCGGTGTCAAATGAGGACACCGTTGCAATAATTCTCGGCTAACCGATTGTGGAGAAAGATTAAGTGACTTAATTGTTTGTACACTTATCTCCTGTAAGTCGCTCGTGAAAATGCCTTTAGTTTTAATATTTAAGCGATATGAACTATTGTCGTTAATTCGCTTGCCTCCTACAGCCTCAATACGTAATTCTTCTTTAGGTCCGCGAGGCGCTAACTTCTATGCCATCCATTCCTTTATGAGTGTCTTGGTTGAACCTTCATCCAAAAGAACTGTGGTCTTGACCTTTCCTCTAGGTCCATACAACTCGACCGGTATAATCTTTAAATATGCACATACCAGTGCATTTACTGTGCTCACAGTCGTAATTTGCCCTCTTTACCCCCTTCGACCCCTTGCGGCGAAGTATTTTTATTGGGGTATCGATGTAGCATTCGATGATGCGCCATTCGACATCCTTCTACACCACATTTTTTGGCCCTACACTCTGACCTCCTATGGTAAGGTGTCAAACATTGGAAACATATATCTGCCCTTTTAACCGCTTCCCATTTTCGCGATTATTCATATTCTTAAAATTGTAACAACTCACTATGGAGTGTTCCTTGTTACATATAACATAGTTGCGTGTTACCCGACTTGCAGGTTTATCCTGAGTTATCATAACCACTTGTCGGTCGTGCCCCTTATTATCTCGGCGTTCGCAATGCTTACTCTTAAAACGGTTGCGTACAGACCCCTTTGCGGTGTGTACGGTTCGCTTCCCGATTTCAGGACGTTTCCGTTTTTCAGGCACGTTTTCATTGCTTAATGATGCTCCAAATTGTTCACTCAATGAATTCATAAATTTGACCATCTTCTGCAGCTCTGGCTCCATGGGATGCTGAGCTCGATATTCGAACCATTTAAATTTAACCATAGTTCCGAGCTTCTCCACTATACGGCTCACTAACTTCGGTAAGTATAAATACTGTGGTTGATTCAACGCTTGTATTGAAGCAACCATGTTCGTAATGCGACTTGCAAAAGAACCTATATTTCTGCAATCTTCTGCCAGTCTTGGCATACGCTTTACATTCTCGATCTTGGCTAGAATGAGCATCTCAACCCTACCGAATCTTCTTTCGAGAGCATTCATTATTTCTTCAGGTTCACATAAAGTAAACAACAATGACTTAACCGCTTCCTTTGCGGTGCCATTTAATGCCCTCCTAAGGCGTGCTACGTTCTGCACTCCTGAAAATTGGCTACTTGTGTCTTCAAACACCGTTTTGAAAATTATCTATTCACCTGGGTCTCCATCGAAGACCGGTAAATCCTGGAGGTAATAAAGCGGGGGAAGACTTATCTTTACCCGCTATCTTTATTACACTCACATCGCGTCAGTCAACTCGGACATTTCACTCGCGTGTGCTTTTTGTGCATTTCCTAGGTTGCTCTCGACCTCCGCCCCTTTGCGGCGTGATCCCTTATTAGCAGTCTCGGGTTGCGTTACACTAACCAACGCGCTCATTATGGTCTGTTGAACCCAACTTCTTACGAAAGGTTCCACCTGAGTATTCCGCTCTTCATCATCCTCACTCGAGTCGATTTCCTCTTCCCGGTTGAGACGTGCCAACTCCAATTGTGACTTGGCTAAAGCAGCAGCTGCTTCTGCTCGTTCAAGCTCTGAGCGTTCGAATTTAATCCGCGCCTCCAATTCGGCTTTCAGCCTCGCCGATCGCGATGCCCGACTACTGTTCTTGTCGATGCCGCTTCTTCGGTTCCAACTTGACATACTTTTTCGACTATCGTTTCGCTTCTGGATATAACTGATTTCTGTGCGGTGCTGGTCTGCGTACCACTGGTGTCCGTTCTGATGCTTGTCGTAGCCACGGACGTTCCCGAGTCCCACTTGCCTGTGGATGTACCTGATGTGCCTGTGGATTATCTTGTTTACATTGCCTTACATACAGGGTTGGCCGCAGGAAAATAAAATAAGATATGATTTAAATTTATTAATTAATAACTTTTCATGTAATAATAATTTAAACTTGACATTTAATTGTTACAATTATAATGATAGAATTAATTTAATAGATAAAAATAATTTAATTAAGAAATTTTTGACTAGAGATAGGTATTACATATGAAAATATAATTTAAGACAGATAGCAAATGTGCTATCTTATTATTTATATATTAACTCAGCCAAGGACTTGGCTACACAGACATCTGCTTTTTTTTTAGCAGTGTAATGACTTAATATGCAATTTGGAATCAGTTCCAAGTAATTTAAATTAGAAAATGAGACAATAAAGGTAATCTCTAATCTCTAGCAGTTATAATAACTTAAATAATTTAGAATGTGGCTTACAAATCTTTAATTGTATGACTCCACAGAAAGATAATGAAAATTGTTTACACCTGGTGCATCAAAATATACAAGGCATGATAGGCAATTTTAGATTTATTAGACCCCGCCAATTTTAGACCTATCTCTGTACTACCGACACTGAGTAAGATTTTTGAAAAAATTGTTCTTGATCAAATGTAAAAATTTTTTAATATAAATAATTTACTTCATAAAAATCAATTTGGTTTCACAAGGGGTCGCTCGACAACTGAAGCCGATGTTGAGCTGATTAAATATATCTTTAATGCATGGGAGAATTCACAGGATGCTTTAGGTATATTTTGTGACCTATCCAAGGCCTTCGATTGTGTTCACCATGAAACATTAACCAGGAAACTTCAACACTACGATGTAAGAAGTGATGCTCTTAAATTAATTATTTCATATTTAAGTAAGAAAACGCAAAAAGTTGTCATTAACAATATGAGCTCTTCTGGATCGATGGTACAAATGGGCGTGCCTTAAGGCTCAATTCTCGGCCCCTTTCTGTTTCTTGTATACATTAATGACTTACCTTACATAGTAGGGGATAACCATGGTATAGTATTATTTGCAGATGACACTTCTTTAATTTTCAAATTAAGTCGACAATTACTAAAATATGACGAAGTAAATAATACTATATCTAAATTAGTAAATTGGTTCAATGTTAATAATTTGCATTTAAATGGCACTAAAATGAAATGTATGAAATTCATGACTCCAAATGTCAAACAATTAAATACTAATGTAATTTTAAATAGGGAGAAACTGAGTCTTGCAGATACCACCGTTTTTCTTGGAATCACACTAGATGCGAAGCTTTAATGGAGCCCCCATATATCAAAACTATCAAGCAGACTTAGTTCTGCAGCATATGCTGTAAAAAAGATTAGAAGTCTAACCAGTGTTGAAACAGCTAGACTAGTTTACTTTAGCTATTTCCATAGCATAATGTCGTATGGTATTTTGCTATGGGGACACGCAGCTGACACTGAAATTATATTTGTTTTACAGAAGAGGGCCATAAGAGCAATTTGTGATTTAAAGCCTAAAGAGTCGCTGCGACAAAAATTTAAGGAAATTAATATATTAACTTTGGCCTCTCAATACATTTATGAAAATGTAATGTACGTACACAAAAATAAAAGTAGTTTTACAAAAATAAGTGATATTCATTCTGTAAATACTAGGAACAGACACAAGCTAGTAGTACCAGTTACTCGACTCCATCGAGTCAGTAATTCATTCTTGGGGCGATGTATACGCTTTTACAACAAAATTCCAGAAAATATTCAAAGTTTGACCTGCTCAAAGTTCAAAAACTTTATTATACAAACTTAGTTTAAAGGGTTATTATAATATTAAGGAATTTATGGATGATAATAACCCCTGGAAATGAGGTGATCGCTACCAAGCTATTTCTAATTTGTTGTGTTGTTAATTTGTGTTACATCATGATTGTAAGCTGTTATTAAAAAAAAGTCCCGCTGGGTTTCTTGCTGGTTCTTCCCAGGACAGAGGTTTTTTCCGAACCAGTGGTAATCAAACAAAAGAGTGACTTTCAATAAGTATTATTTATAATCTATATTGAATAAAAAAGTTTCTGATCTGTTCTGTTCTGATGTATCCGTGGTGACCCCACTTGAAGGGGTTGCCCCACTCGAAGCAGTAGCTGTGGTCGCTCCAGATGATTTCTTGAGAACCCTGCCCTTGTCCTGGTTCCCTCGATCCTCTCGTTCTGGTCTTGTGCCTTCTTCATCTTGCAGGAAGGTGATTGTTGGCCTACGGTCCCTAACTGTCCCTACGGTCCCTACAACCCCAACCTACGACCCTACTACCCCCTAACCTATAACCGTACTACCCCCCCCCCCCTCCCCGTGGGCGACTACTTCGGTTCCGGTCGTTGTAGAGATCAGACGTGTCGCGAGCTTGCGCTTACTTTTGTTTTAATTTATTACGTTATTATAGTATTTAGTTGTGTTTTATTGCCTTTTATTATATATTGTTTTATTTTCGTGTACAGTATAAATATCAGTGTTGGGTGTTGCGAATTAACGCTAAATTAGATTGTTTTTTTGTGGGTTCTTTGTGACATTGTGACCTTAGTGGGTAGTGTTTGCACGTGGCTGTCAAAGTCGGGATTCGATTTGACAGGTCGTTCGCATCCCTTCTGGAACCTTAGGTGGCTACTTGCCGCCAGGGGGCGATAGTGTGCGTTTCCGGCACTGCGACGCCATCTGCGGGCGCCGTGTGCACAACCGGCACGGTTTTTGCTATCTGTGCCTGGCGGTGCAGGTGTGGTGACTGTTGCGCCGCGCGCATCTGAGTGGCATCTAGGTGTGACTGTCCGCGCCCTAGCGACACCTGTAAAAGCTAAGTTGGACTATTTTCTGTGACAGTGACACTCTATTTATAGTTTAGTTTATATTTTATTAGTTTAGGTTAGTGTCGCCAGATCTACAACAGCTGATATAATACATACAATAGCTGATAAGTCAGCGACATCTTGTGTTTGGGCTTGTGATAGTGACACTTTTAGTTTTAAGTTGTTTTGAATTTCTTTTTCTATTATTCCGTTTTGGTCCGGGTGAGTCCCGGTAGAGGGCGCTGGTGTGTTTTTACCATACATCTAGCGACCACTTGGGACACTAAAAATTTTTCGGACATACTAGAACCTTTTGCCTCCTTATATACGTGGACCATTGGGAATGCCCCTCCGGCGCTTTAAATTTCAAAGTTGTAATAATTTTTAAATTTTTGAATTTTTTGAGTTGAAACTTTTAAATATTGATACTGGACAGTGTAATTAGACAATTGTGGTGATGGGGGACGAACCCTCCCATATTTGCACCATGAAAATCTCTGGTGCGCACGCCCCCCGGGGGTGCTTCGGCGAAGCTTGCAGGTCCGGGTGCGCAGAACCCGAAGAGAAGTTCAAGCACTACGGCCGAAAAGCGACCGCTTACATCTCCGGACCAGCAGCAGCCCATGGTGCAGCGCCAGAAGCCGGAGTAGGAAAAAGAAAAGAAGAGATCAGGAACTGATATCGGCCGCAGGATATGATATAGGATATGAGGATACAGGATACGATCGCGATGGTGGCGGCGATGAAGGTGCAAGTTATGGAGGCACAGTTAGCCTTTTGTAAAGCAGAGAGGGACAGGGCTTATGCGGAGGCGAAGCTGGCGCATCAGGAGGCCACGCGTGCACCCGCAGGTGACGGGGACCATGCCCCCAGCAGCTTTGTATCCGTACTGAGGATGCCAAAGAGTGTCACGTCAGTGCGCATCCCCGAGAAGGCTGGCCCAGTCCTGGCCTTCTATCCAGCTGGGGAGCAGACACACCTGAAGACGGCAGACGATACAAAGGCGGAATTAAAGAAATCGGTCAAGCCTTCCGAAATAAACATTCAGATATCGAAACTTAGGAAGGTGGGGAATGCTGGGGTGGTGGTCCAGACCACGTCCCAGGAGGCGGCATTGAAATTAAAGACTGCGGCTTTTCCCACATTGAGGATAGCAGAGCCACGACAGCGCCAGCCACTAGTTGCGCTGCATGGCTTTGAAGACGACATCAAGACTGAGGAAATCTTGCCTGCCCTCCACGACCAAAATTTTGGTGAAGATGAGAAGTGGACGGTAGAAGAGATAACTAAGCAGTGCAAAGTCGCTTTTAAGAAGTCGTGGAAGGGCAGCAGGCGAACTAAAGTGGTGCTACAATGCACCTCTGCATTTAGAGACGCGTTGACGGCGAGGAACAGACTGTATATAGGGTGGGACGTGGTCGAACCATGCGACTTTATTGATGCCACCTGTTGCCAAAAATGCCAGCAGTACGCCAAATATTGTAGAGCTAAGGAGATAACGTGCGGCAAATGCGGAGAAGAGGGGTACAATAGAGAGGAGTGCAAGTCCTCTGAGACGTGCTGTGCAACCTGTCGCAGATTTGGCAAGCCGGGCGCTAAAAGTGCGAATGCCACGATGGCGAAGACCTGCCTGGCAAGGATGTACGCAGAAGAGAGGGCCATAAGCACCACGCAGTATGGGTAAGGCGAATCTCTGGTTATTGGGCAGCTTTACCTGTTGCGGGGCGAGGTGGCTACAAAAGAACTGCCAGTAATAGCACGCAGTATGGGCTTGGACCTTATACTTGTCCAGGAGCAGTGGGCCCAAGGTAAAGATATAATTCAGTTTGGCGTGGAGCTCCAGGCAGGGATCTTAATTCAACGTAAACGTATTGGTGTAGCTGGCCTGCCCCATTTTAGCAATTCCCACTGCGTGGTTTGCCATGTGGAGAAGTACGGTCTCTACCTTATATCTGCATACTTTAGGTATAGCAATTCTATAGACATTCATCTGCAATACCTAGAGACCGTACTTGACCAGTTAAAAGGCAAGCGCGTTGTAATAGGAGTGGGTTGCAACGCGCACTCGCCACTCTGGTACAGCGATAATTCACAAACAACGGGCAGAGGACACGAAGCGGAGCATCGCAGAAGAATGATGGAAGATTTTATTATGTCGCGAGGGCTCACCCTGGCCAACGTTGATGGACAACCATCAACGTTTGCTGGAGCCATGGGTGAATCTAATATTGATTTAACCCTCGCAACTAGAGGTGTCTTAGTATCAGGGTGGCGAGCACTGGAATGCGCCAGCATGAGCGATCGTCACCTCATTATTTTTGAAATTGAGAGGGAGCGCCATGCGGAGCTGACGGAGTCGGTGGAGGTGCCTGCCTGCTTTCGGGACCGGGGGGCGCTATTTTCGTGGTACAATTCACGTAAGAATGGGTAATCTGGAAGTTCAACAGCCGGCTGACCGACTCTGCGCGCAGTTCACGGAGATCGTCGTACGATCTGCGGAGGACGTGCTGGGGAGTGCGCGCTCGGGGCGGGACGGTGGCTATGAATGGTGGACGCCTGAACTTGACAGGATGATGAAGAAAGTGTGTAATGCGAGAAGGGAGTGGCAGAAGACCAGGAAAAAGGGAGGCAGGTCTGAGGAATTAGCTGTGGAACGATTCCATAGTGTGAGAGCGGGATACCGACAGATGATGGGGGACACGGAGCTGGCCCATTTTCGGAAAAAAGCGAATACCGGTAACACCGAACCTTGGGGGCGTGCCTACCAAGTGGCGAGTGGTAGGTACCGTCCTCCAAGCAATATCATAAATGCAGTTAAATTTGCGGAGGGGCACTCGAGGAGTGTGAGAGAGGCCATGCGGGATCTGCTCGGGGCGCTGTGTCCGGACACAAAGGTCAAAGGAAACATAATACCACGGGCGGGTACGCCTGATGGCGGCTCTTGCGCCATCTGGGCCGGTTACCGCTCCCCCTACCATTGAGTGTCTGGAGGGCATAGTTAGGGCTTTACCCAACACTGCTCCGGGATTGGACGGAATTAGCGCAAAAGTTGTTAAGAATGTGTGGAAGGCTGCACCCAGGGAATTCCACTGGGTGTATGCCAAATGCGTGGAAGAGGGGGCTTTCCCCAAAGTATGAAAGAATGGACGGCTGATAGTTATTCCAAAAGGTAATGACAGGCCTCTGACGGATCCCAAGGCGTGCCGCCCGATAACGCTCCTCCCCATCTTTGGGAAACTGCTGGAGCATGTTCTGTTACGATATGCCCCGAGCTTGGTGAGGGGTATATTGGATTGCCAGCACGGATTTTCTCCAGGTCGGCCCACAGTAACGGCACTGCAAGACGTGCTTAGTACTGCGCGCGAGTCGCAGCGCAAGTATGTACAGGCCATCTTTTTAGATATATCGGGAGCATTTAATAATGCGTGGTGGCCGATGATATTGCTGAAGACCAAGCAAGGGGGGATTCCACCTAATGTCTACCGTATGTTGGTGAATTACTTCACCAACAGACGTGTGGACACATTCGTGGGTGAGTGTGTTGAGTGGAAACGCTCGACCATGGGCTGCCCGCAGGGATCGGTCCTTGGACCGACCTTGTGGAATTTACTGCTGGACGATTTGTTGAGGCTGCCATTTCCTCTAGGTACGAAAATGCTGGCGTACGCAGATGATGTGACACTCCTGATAGAGGCGAACTCTAGAGCAGAAATAGAGAGAGCGGCAAAACCTGCACTGGAGCTGGTATCGTCGTGGGGTGAGAGGAACCGGTCATCCTTCTCTTCCGCGAAGTCATGTACTATGACCATTAAAGGTAAGTTCCAGCGACCACCTGTTATCAGGATGGGGATGGAGTCGATAAAAAGCGTAATGTCGACTAAGGTATTAGGTGTCACGATTGACACTAGTCTATTTTTCATTCAGCATGCCAAGGATATGGGAGAAAGGGCTGGGAAATGCTTTGGGAAGATGTCGCGGGTGTCGGCGTCTTCTTGGGGCGTGCGCTTCCCGGCCCTTCGTGTTCTGTATAAGGGAACATATGTCCCAGTAGTGACTTACGCTGCGTCCGTTTGGGTTGACCAGGTGGGGAATTATACAGTGCGCACGGCACTGCTTAGAACGCAGAGATCCTCACTCGTGTTGCTGACAAAGGGCTACAGGATGACAAGTACTTCCGGTGTTAGCCGGCGTCCTTCCGGCTGACCTGGAGGTCATACGTGTGGGTTGGACTTGTCGGGTGCGTGGGAATGCAAATAATGGGGAGTTGAGCAGGCGCAAGCGCGAAATGTGGGTTGAAGTTGTGAATGCATGGTAGGAACGGTGGACGAATGAGACGCATGGCAGAGAATTATTCCGCTTTTTCCCAGACGTGGCAGTGCGACTCAATGCTAATTGGGTCGTGCCGGACTACCAAGTCTCACAGATGCTTAGTGGGCATGGATGTTTCAGAAAGAGACTGTATAATATGAATGGATGGAGTTGTACGCGACAGGGAAGGTCCGGTATTCTACCAAGAACTCGTGGACGGTAGGATGAACTTTGGCCGGCTGCGCGAGTTTGCGTATGGATGGCACGCAAGAAGGACGGTAATGGAAGCAAGGAACGTGCAAGTAGTCGAAGACCAGCCCGGAACCAAAGCCGTGGTATGTACGTCCAGCCCAGAGAGAGAGAGAGAGTGACTATTCGGGATAAGGAATAGATTAAATAACTTGTAGAGAGTCAAGAAGGTGCACACGGGAAAGAGCCCAGAGCAAGTATCGCGTGCATCTCTCGAGATTCGGCCCGTATAATCGTAAGGTTGGTGGACCATGGGAGGTGAAGGATTACCCCCCTCCCCCTCCCAGTCTACAACCCTACTCCCACCCTAACATCCCTATCAGCCCTATCAATCCTGGACGGGGGCCTACCGCGGTGAACCGTCCAGGGATGGAGTCGTGCAGGAATGGAATGGAGGAAAGGTTAGAAACTGTTCCGCCAAGGAACATGACGAAACAGCCGAGCCAGTAGTGCAAGCGCAGTCTCGCTCGAGAGAACTGCTCCACTCGAAGGTGTTGTGCCCAGAGCCCGACCGGTTTGGCACCGTTAGGGGGTCGGGATGGTATGCTGTGCTCACCGCCCAGTCGCCGGTGACGCCTCGTCCAGGCGCCCCCTTCCAGCCGCGATGCAGTCACGTGCCCACACGAGTACCCTCGCCATGCAGCAGTGAGTGCGTCCTCTTCCTTCTTGCACTCTAGCCTGGCAGCAGTGAGCACTCTCGCCTGGTAACAGAAAACAGCAAACGCCTTTGAGTGCTACAGAAAATGATAAGCACAATCCCGTAATGGAATGCCTAGCCTGGTGGCCCGACAGGAAATGCAGGATACGGTCGTCCGACAGGAAATGCCGAGTATGGTCGTCAGACAGGAAGTGCCAAGTACGTTTGCCCGACAGGAAAAAATGCCAAACCCCGCTTGGCCGTAATGAGTGCCTTCAATAAGCACTTGCGTCTGGCTGCAGTGCGTGCCCCATGCAAGCACTCGCACCTGGCCGCAATCTCGGTTTTCTTTCTTCCGGTGGCTACCAGTGTTCCAGGTCCGGTCCTGCCTCAGCCCTGATGGGCCTACTACGCTGGCCTGGTCTTCTTCGCCTTTGGTCCTGTTGCCTCAGCCCTGGTGGTCCTACTACTCAAACCTCCGGCTTCTTTCGGCTGCTCTTGATCTTGATCTTGATTCGGCTCCAAAGGTCCAAGTGAAGGTCCAATTGAAAATTTTACATAGAATGTGATGAGGAGAATAAGCTGACGATTCGATCGTGCAATAAAGTTGATTGATGAATGAATTAATTCATTTTGAATAGTTTAAAACATACATACAGTCACCCCATTTCATCACAGTTACTAGTACCTATATAAAACGTTATTTTTTGCAATACTAGATATTTTGTGTTTCGTATCTAGGCTTGGGCAATAAATATCGATATTTTTAATAAAAATATCGGTATATATCGTCGATATTTCCAATCGCTATATTTAGATATTTATTTTAGAGTATCGAATTCGTATCAATTTAGATATATCTTAAAATGTTGTATTAATGACAAAACATGTAACAACAAAAGCAGGCACAAAAGTTTGAGTTTGAAAGTATTCATGTGTGGTTTGTTGTCGTTTATTTTTCATCGTCCAACCGCTAGTAATATATAATTTTGGACCTTATCTTTACATCATGCAAATGATGACATTATATCGATATTTATCACGCGATATATATCGATACTGTATAAAAATATCGATTCGATATATTTTTTTGTTGTCATCCGTTAGGACTAAGATGGAATGCCTCTTTTCCAGTAAAAAGGGTCTCCGGTTCTCTACACTCACCATACGAAACACAGCAGCCTTGAGCTGCTACTTTACGCTGGTTTTCTGTGAGAGCGTGGTCCTTCCCCGGCCGAGCCGACCCATTCGCGCTAAAACTATACTACTAATATAGCTGCAACATGGCTCTACCACGTAAAAAAATGACATATCAAAATCCACTTCAAACCATTATTTAAACAATATTACAGGAGCAGTAATCCGTCGCCGGTCAAGTTCCCGCCAAAACTCCAATATTACTGTATATATTGGTCTGCACAGACTAACATGATTATGATGTAGTCTGTGTATAACTTGACCGACAGCGGATTGCTGCTCCTGTACTATTGTTAAAATAATGGTTTGAAGTGGATTTTAATATCTAAAAGTGGTGCGATTTTGAATATTAAGTGCCTGCGTATGTGAACTATTAGTGGAAACGGTGAAACAAGTTCTCTGATGGTGATCTGATACTCAAGATAAGGTGTCTGTCTGCATAGGTACCTTGAGATACCATCGCGAACTGTCAACTGTCTGCCGGCACAAGTTGCCATCAAAATTTCCCAAGACCTGCACAATGTGACGCATCAACATATTGTGAAGCAGTGTACTATGAAGGATAATATTATACATTGTAACTTCAGGCTCAGAAGGGCTAGAACCCAGAGCCGTAAAGCAAGTTATAAAAATAAATCAAAAATAAATGTTTCTATATAGTTTATGTAGCGTTCTCAATTCTCATGTTCTGTGTATTTGCTTGCGTTTTAACTTTTAACTTAAACTTTAATATTGAATGAATAGCACGCCAGTGCCTTTAGTATTTAATGAAAATATTGAAAGAAATTGATATATTTCAAGTTTTTAAAGAATCAAAATGTGGTATTTAAGTTCTCAAAGTGATTCCAGAATAATTTACATTGTCCCTCATAAAGAAATTATTATTGGCCGAAGTGGTGATGCACAATATTGTAATTTTGCTGTTCCTGATGATCCATCCATTAGTAGAAAACATGCCACATTAAATGTGTTGGACGATACCTTAATTATACAAGATTTGGGTTCAAAGTATGGAACATACTTAAATAATTCCTCGGAAAAGTTGGAATGCAATGTTAAACAAAAAGTAAATGTTAATGATATCATTAAGTTTGGTAAAATGGACTGTGTTTGGAAGGTACATTTTATAAATTACACAACATGTACATCAACCTTAAAAGGAGAAAATCTTCAGAATTTGAAAATGATTTTAGGCAAATTGGGTGGAATATTGAAGAGTGAGTGGGATGATTCATGTGCATATTTAACAATGCCTGCTATCACTTTGACTATTAAAGTGGTGCTTGCATTAGTACAAGGTTCATTTATTGTGACCACTGAATTTTGG
This sequence comes from Parnassius mnemosyne, assembly GCA_963668995.1. Classification (NCBI taxonomy): domain Eukaryota; kingdom Metazoa; phylum Arthropoda; class Insecta; order Lepidoptera; family Papilionidae; genus Parnassius; species Parnassius mnemosyne. The sequence goes on along the minus strand of CAVLGL010000093.1, from coordinate 28,024,340 downwards.
AATAAGTGCTCTGAAGCTGTTACTAAATGCACTCCATTACCTGATCCAAGAAATTTCATACCTCAAATTGTGGAAACTACACTTAACAAAGAAAATGTATCTTTTTTACCAGATAATTGTAGAAAAACTTTGTTTACAGGCAAAACTGTTGTTTTCTTTTCAAGAAGGCAGTTGGATATGTATAAAAATGTTCTTACAAAAAGCTCTGCATCAGCTTTGTTACTTAGTGAGACAAAGATGACTAAGTCTATGCTTTGCAATGATAATATAATTGTGATTCAATACAATTTGACATCAACAAGTCAAGAAACACAAACACAAAAAAATCTAATCAATGACATAGTATGCTATTTAAAGAGCAAAGGTAAAAGAGTTGTAGCCGATGCAGAGATAGGTTTAGCAATATTGTATTGTTCACTAAATAAATATTGTAATCCTGACTTTAATTTTTCATCTGAGGTTATAAAACAGCCATCTGATCAAAGTGTAAAAACTACAAATATATTAGCTCATGAATCAGAAGAGCCTGTGCCTAGCATTTGTAAACTAGAAAATGTGGTTATAAATGAAAGTCTGAATTCTAAAACTGATTTGTCTCACGTTTCAACAATAAATAATGGCAGTACTCTACCAAAAAGAAAATGGGACGCAGAAAATAATGATGATAGTTTTATTAATCCAAATAAGAAACTAGCCACTGTGAACAAAATAACTAGCATAGAATGTTCAACAAAACGAACATGTGAAGACATTGATGAAGATAATTCAAACCCTACAAAGAAATTGGCAATTGAAAACAGTAATGAAGATAAGGATAACTTTAATTTCATGCCAATGTCATCATCTCCTGCAGTTGCTAATGATCTTTGTAGAAAGTTAAATTTATCGAAACCAACAAAAAGGAAGCAAGATTTTGAAGGAAATGAAGATGATAATTTATTTAATTTTATTGAAGAAAACCCCAAACCAACTAAAATTTCTAAGGGTGAGACATTCAATATTGATAAAACAAACTTTTGTAAAGAACAAAATACTCCCAAAGACAAAGGTAACAGTAGAAATGAAGATGATAAACTAGATGTATCAGCTTTAAGAGGAATTAAATTAGAAGAGTTGATGCAAAACAATTTAAAAATGGAGTACAGCAACAATACTGTAATAGATATAAAGAAAGAGGATATAACAGATATAGATGGCAAATTAAATGATCTCGATTTAGGGACAACAACAGTTGTTTTAAGAAATGATTTGATTGTTAAAAAAGAACCACTGCAGTTAACTTCCAATGACAGCAAAGTAATTAATTTCAAAAAATTCAAGAAAGTATGGCCAGTGAAAATGCAAGTCAGTATAATTCCTAAGGCATTTGTTAACACTTTAAGTGTGACAAATTAAGTTCTGCAGGAAGTGACATTATATTGAGAAACTAAGGCATAAGATTATTTTTGGTTTATATATTATATAGTTACTAGTTATATTTTAACTGTTCTATGTTGATTTATATTATAATTAAACATTTTGTACTAAGAAAATAACATGTTGTATTATTATTTATCTTTATTATATTGAATAAAATTTTAAATTTATTCCTCTTCATTTATATCGCCTTCAGATTCATCTTCTTTTTCACTCTCTAACAAATCTTCCTTATCAACACTAAAACATAAAAAATATGATTATGGAGTTATATTTTTCATATTATTCTCCAATTGATTCTTTAATGATATACATTGATAAACTACCTTTTGTTTGTCTTATATTTTTGCTTTTTAAGGTGAACTGTGCCATCAGGAGCTACCCTTACAGTGCTATCTGGTATGGTTGATAATTCATCCTCTAAAACTGTGAAATGTTTGGGTTTTTTATGAGCAAGTTTTGGAAGTCCAACAGAATTTGATGATCCTGTAATTAAAATAATTTTTTTAAGTTATAAAATTTAATATTTTAGTGTTAAAATGATATGATTTGGCTATGAAGTTCACCACTACTTAAAAGAGAGGGAAAAATGATACAAATCAGGGAAAAATATTTGTGAATTAAGTCTAATGACATATGCAAGTTAATATTTCTTCAATTATTGCTCTATACAATAAGGCAACATTTTCGGTTACATCATAGTTTGGGAGCATTTGGATGTCATATCAGATGCTCATGTAATAATGTTAAAAGATCATGATCATGAATACATAAAATATATTAAAGAGTATTACAGTTCTAAACAAGTAGCTCTCTTGGAAATTATTTTCAACTAGCGAAAAGAATTGCTTTTGTTAGAGTCAACATAAAAATATATAGTTCTTTATATGAGTAAACTTTGGAACCAAATATTTGTACCATTTTGTTTTGATGTTTACGTAATATGTTTATATGTTATTAATAGCTTCATGTTGTCATGGATGCACATTTTCATTTTGAATCAAGTTTTCAATGTTCTTGAATTGATTCACAAATCAAATCCTATGCTCTTGAATAAGTCTTGTAAAATTTGATTCCAGTCACAATAAAATAAAGTTTTTATAACTTTTCTACAAATCTGATCTGCGGTAGCAGACTGTTAACTGCTATTTATGGAGGGCGAGATGTGCTCTTTAAGACAGATCATTTTATTTTCTTATGCAGATCTTAACTAATTAATTTTCAACATCTTTGACATAATAAATTAACGCAAAGTAACGTCTGATTCTAATAAAAACTTTTGACTAGGAGTCCATTTGGGAAGATAGCAATCCCTAACAATTTCCAGCGCCACCCACTGATGTATTCCGGTTTGGGTGATATGGAAAGCTAGTACAAATAAAGGTCATAACTCTTATGATAAATGTCAAACATTTTAATATTTTGTTCATAAAATACTTTGTAATAATATAAGCAAATTGCTAGTTAAATTTATTTATGCATTCATTTTCCAAGTTTTTCATGAAGTATATACAGTCAAGTATAACAGAGTCTCATACAAAAATATAATGTCTCCTTTATGAAGTATTTCGAATAAGACTACTGTACTTACTTAATGTTAGGTATAAAGGCAGTGGAAGGGACAGTGGCAGTTTTAAAGATATTGATCTAATATTGGCCTCTCCGCCAGGATATTTACTAGTAAGTTGTTTTATTAATGACATGATGTTCTCTTTTAAATTATTTTGTGGCATGCTGGTGTGGCCCACAAGTATTGTTGATGTGTGTCCTTCATTCAACCGCAACATTGCTGTTCTCAATCCAATGTCAATGTACTTCTTAATATTTGCCTCCTCATTCATTTTAATTGGTATTAACATATTGTGTTTTTTAAAAAACATTTTTCCAAGTAAATGGGAAGCATGGTTTAATATCCTTGTGTCAACCATTATAAAATCATGTTGTGTAAGAAGTCTCCGTTTGAGTTCATATTGGTCATATTCTACCTTCAACTGTCTTAAAGGCAATACTGTTTTAATCTGAAATAGATATTATTGGTTTAATGTAATAAAGATAGTCGTTTTTTTAAATTAAAAAAAAAATGTTTATGAGAAATATCATTTGTTAGCTTTCAAAACTGGATTACATTGGAGTTATATGGTTAGAAAACTTAAAATTAGTATGGCGTTGAGGCTGAATTTTAGTACAGTTTCCAGTGTTGGCATCATTGTAATTGTTAATTTAGGGGTTCTTGGCAGTGAGTGAAAACTGTCTCATCCTATGCAGCAGTGGGTTATTTAAAGGCTCACTTTTTCTATATGCAATGCTTGATGATCATTCTGTGCCCAGACTCAAGTTATTCAAATATAATATTATTTTATTGTCAAATATGTATCAGTTATAAAGATAATTGTATTTCACTTGCAATATCAAATTTTTACACAACACTATTTTTTAAAACAAGAGGTATAAATGGTATAAAATGAGCTTCTGTCTACAGCTCCACCTAAGTATAAATGGAAAGAAAACACTGTCATGTTCATTTTACCCATGGGTAGTTAATTTTCCATATTGTGTTCAATTTGTAAATATAATCGTCAGTAACAAAGTATGATACAGTATAATTGTGAAATGTATAAATTAACGGTACGACTTTCCATTGATGTCTGTCGAGTTGGGGGTTGATATTTTTTTTACAGAAAGGTTACATTATTATAAGCACAAACGCAAAGTTTCAACATGCGGGAATGCGTACTTTTTGAGAAAAAATTATTGAAAATCAATTATTTTTGCGATATTTATGCCAATTCCCATTGACATCCGTCGTGTTGGAATTTGATATTTTTTTTCACAGAACTGACGCTAATTTGTATTGTCGATTGTCGTTGTCAGTAGGAATGGCGATTCTTTCCGAAAAAGTTCGATTTTTTAAATCAATTCGAATTGTAAGCTGATATATCGATTCACATAAAATCGATTTCCAAATATCTATATTTTTATGTTTGCATTTATAATGTAAATATAAATCCATTTTATGAGAAAACAATCCCCTTCAACATAAATAAATAGCGGGACTGATTCAGAAGAATTTCTGTATCTATTTTGAGACTGCTACGACTCCGGCGCTGCGGGAAGAGCAGCCTCCGCATGCTGTAACAAATCGTTGGTTATTTGTTACAGCAGGCGGAGGCTGCTCCCCCTACGCGCCTCCGGCTCTATAAAACCACTCTAGGGGTAGGACAGACTCGTACCAGGTGGAGTCGGGGTCAATCAATTCGGTTCTTTGTCATAAGTTGAACCTAACCTATTTTATTTGTTATCTGCCCTAATAGGTACTGTTAAAATAAAACAAATTTCAATAAGAGATCATTTATTATGGTATCTTTCTTGTTTTTCATAAAATGGATTTATATTTACATTATAAATGCAAACATGAAAAAATATAGATATTTTAGAAATCGATTATTCGTGAATCGATACACCAGCTTACGATTCGAATCTATTTAAAAATCAATCTTTTTCGGAAAGAATCGACATCCCTACTAACGACCACAATGACATTACAAAATGGCGCCAGTTTTACGGTAGGATTAGACATAAACATTTCAAGAATAATTGATTTCCAATAATTTTTTTTCATATTTTTACAGTATTAAAACTATAATAATAATAAAAAAAACTAAATTTAGAAACCTAATTATCATATAGTCCTACTCCCCGCGGTATCGTGTCAAGAACGCTGGCTGCGTTTCCCCGCTGAATGGCTATACTTAGCCTTTGAGCGAGAAAAGAACCAGCCCTATTATCACCAGCAGCAACGACCAGCCGTGGATGGAGTTCCTTTAGGAACTTCATCGCACGTGGACCCCACGGACCGATAGTCTCTACAGCAAGTGGTGCAAAAATGTAGTCATCTCTCAGAGACTCATATTTGCGCCACTTACTCAGCTCAGCTGCCTCTGATGCCGCCCCAGTTCTAAGCGAGGTACCCCTGAGATGAGAGGCCGTCAGAGTGTCTATGCAAGTAGCATCCCACACTAGGGCTTTACCTCTCTCCCAAGGGACCAATGTCATAGTGTCTGGTCTCCTGCCATCGTCTCTAAATATTCCACAAGGCTCTAAAACTGAGGGAACATTTATAGAGACAAGAGCCCTTCGGATGACATTGTTCAAAGAACTGTGTCGTGAAAACCTACCAGCGCTTTTCTTACATGAAAGTCCGTGGAGCCCAAACTTGTCAACGCTGCTACCATAAGGGCACTGATGGAGTTGACAAATCGCCGCTCCCAGTCGGATTCCTACGGCAATGCGCAAGCTTTCCCCATCAAGTAATGTGCCGAGATTACTTGATGGTAAAGCGTGTAACCAGTGACTAGATTCCTTAGCCGATACAGCTAGAAGGCTGTGTCTTATCTTGGTCACTATGGAAATTATGAAACAAATCTTTCTGCACGCTCTGTACCAATGGAATATCCCACTGTTTTTATTGGTTAACTTCCAGTGGAACATTTTCACCAGGTCAGAGCCATTTTTTGCTGAAAAATTACACGTTTCCACATGTTGAAACTTTGTGTGTGTGCTTATAATACCTTAGTGCTTAATAACCTTTCTGTAAAAATACGTATCAACAGCCAACTGGACGGACGTCAATGGAAAGCTAAGCCAAATTAACTTTACAGAACTTTTAAGCAAAATAATTGGAATAATTTAATGTTCATTATCATGAAAATCTTCTTAAGTTTTATAATAAGAATAGCAAATATGTATTAATACTGGAATACTTTAAGGAGTATAAATAACTTACTTCAGTAACACCTGCTTCTTTTAAGATGTCTTTCCAATGTTCAACAGTAGGTTCATGATCAACTTTCTTTCCTTTTTTTAAATCCGGAGTAATTAAACAAATTTCTCCTGTTGAAGCAGCAGTACTGTGCGGTAATATACTAAAAATACGATATTATAAATACAAATTATAGTCTTTGAAAAGTAAAAAATACATGTGGAAGTAAAATCTTACTAAACTTACAACTTTATGTTCCCTCTAGTATTAGGAATTTTCATGCATCGTATTTCCGCAAATATAGATGTTTCAAAGCCAAAAATTGCATTCTTTTTACTGTGATGTGCTGCTAATTTTTGTAGCGCGTCTAAGCATGAATCAACGAGATTTTCTGTTATACTTGTGGATGGCATCACATATTTAACTTCGCTCCGATTTATTTTCTGACAAGAAACTTTAGCACTTCTATTTTCATTAACAATTTCCACGATTTTGGATACTTTCTTTTTAGCAAATGCACTATTCTTTTTCTTTTTGGATTTAGACTTTAAGCTTTGTTGTTTGCTTTTTTCTGATATAGGTTTGACGGATACCATTTTTTGACTAATTAATAATCTTCTAGTGAGTTCTAGGTAATAGAAAATCGTAACTACGGCAATATCTTTTAAGATTTTAAGGTTATAAGACGCAGACTTATGATGATATTATACCATATTTTTTTATAAGTGGCTTTACGGTAGGGATGTTCGATGATCATCGATGTCAAAAATGAAAACATTCATGTCAATGAACCCATAATCGATTATGAGATAATTGCGAAAACTGCGAACCTGCGAAATCGATATCAACTAAATCTTGCATCCTCTAAAATATTTAAAAATTTGAATAATTCAGCTTGAAATCATCGATAACTTAAAATATATCATTATGGTGTATCAAATTTAACTGTCAAGTGTCAACTGTAATGTCACAGTTGTCACTGATTTCGTTTTGTTATTGGTGTCCTTGTTGGTTGTCTGTTTCTTTGTCGGTTGTTTTTTAAAAAAAATCCGATGGTTCATCTTAAACACGATCCAATGCACGTTTGGAATAATGTTATTGGTTCTAACTGCCTAAAATTAAAAAAAAAATTTGCGGTGAGATATTTGACCACAATCGCTACATCAGTGCCATCTGAGTGGTTATCTACCGACTTCAAAAAGGAGGAGCTACTCAATTCGACTGTATGTTCTTTTTTAATGTGTGTTACTCATTACTTTTTTCGATTTTTGAACTCTTCTCTTCTTTTTCTGTCCCATATAAATCTGACCTGAGAAATAGTTTTTGAGTTATCCTTAATAATTTATATTGAAGTCAGTTGTACAAAATTTTTATTTTTAAATTATTTTCAAGAACTGGCTCAACTCTTTATCAACAGAGAAACAGATTGAAAGGTACTTCTTTGTCAAAATTACTATTTCTTTAATCAATCGGCAAAAATATTGGACTATATAACAAATGATCTAGATATTTGTCAACTTCTTCCAATTTTTATAATTACTGTTTTACACTATATAGTTTATTTATTTCTTTTATTTCATTAATGAAAAACCATAATCAACATGACAATTTTTTATTCCTAATTCTAACCTATTAAATACATGTGCAAAAAACATCGATAATGGTCAACATCGATGTTTTGAGTAGGATAAACATCGAACATCGATGTTGAGCTATCGATGTCACCATCGATGTCATCATCGATGTTTCTACAACATCGATCATCCCTACTTTACGGCTCTGGGTTCTAGTCTTTCTGAGCCTGAAGTTACATTGTATAATTATCCTTCATAGTACACTAAACCAGTCAGCTAAATTTTAAGTCAAGTAAATTCATAGTACTGGTTTCGTGGTGTGTCACGCTGTGCTCGCCCGTCAGTTTCAAGCGGCTCTCGACCAAAAGTCACTTTCCGAAGCTGTACAAGGTTGACTGTACAGTTAGAGACTTCCTCGGGCAGTGTATGGGGCAGTGGAGTATAACCCTTTGTCATCTAGGCGAGCGGATGAATGATAAGAAGGGGTATCTTCCAGGGCAATTGTTTGAGTCCAATCCGGTTTTGCCTCTCCCTGAACCCTCTCAGTACCTTACTGGAGGACTCCGGGAGGGTATTTCAGCTTCGGAAAGGAGGGACAAAAGTAATCCACCTTTTCTATATGGATAATCTCAAATTATTCGTCTCCAGTCGCTCCCATCTTATGGAATTGTTAAACATCACTTGTGATTTTTTTGCAATTCTATTAGAATGGAGCTGGGGATGGATAAGTGTGCGGTCCTCCACGTTGAAAGGGGAAGGGTTGCTAACTCTGAGGGTATAGACTTAGCTATGCCCAGCAATAAAAGGATCCTTTCCGAGGCTGAAACATACCGATACCTGGGTATGTCACAGAGCATCGGTATAGATGAGGCGAGTATGAAATAGTCAGTTTGCGATGTGCTTTATGCACGCTTGACCAAAGTGCTTAACAGCCTTTTTTCCGGTGTGAATAAGACACAGGCATATAATGGTTGGGTCATGCCTGTTCTCACATCAAAGTGAACTTAACGCCCTGGATAGAAAAGTCCGCACTACTATGACGTCCCATAGGATGCACCACCCGAGATCGTCGACTATGAGGCTGTACTTGCCGCGGAAACATGGTGGGCGTGGCTTTTTAAGCGCACTTACCATGCATAATCGCGAAGTGTAGAGGCGCGAAGTGTACAGCCTCCGTAATTACTTTCTAACGAGAGCGGATGATCCGTTCTATAGGGACGTCATTTCTTGTGATAAAGGACTTACCCCTCTATCCTTAGCCAACGAGCAATGGCAGGACCCGGCAGTACAGAGTATTTCCGACCAGGAGACCGTATGGAAGGAGAAGGAGCTCCACGGGAGAACCTCCCGAAGGCTCTACATGAGCCTTTCGTAGACACAGTTGCCTCCCTTCACTGGCTACGTTTTGGTGACCTCTTTGGGGAAACCGAAGAGTATGTCGGTGCGATACAGGATCAGGTTATTAAGACCAACAACTATCGGAGATACATCCTATGGGATGGCACCGTTGACATCTGTCGAGCTTGTCGCCATTCCGGTGAGTCACTTAGGCATGTCATCTCCGGTTGTTCGGCGCTTTCTAACTTAAGTACTTGCACAGGCACAACTTAGTAGCCAGAATTCTACACCAGGAGCTCGCTCTAAATATGGCCTTGTGGACCAGAAATTGCCGTATTACAAGTAGTGAGTGCTCGAAAATGACTGCGCCAGGCTCTACTGGGACCGGGCCATCACCATAGACAGTACTATTCTTGCGAATAAGCCTGATATTGAGCTGATGGACCGGGCACAGTCAAGGATATTTTTGGTCGACATTACCATTCCGTATGATGAGAACCTCGTGAAAGCCGAAACAGAAAAGCGAACAAAATATCTGGACCTGGCTCACGAGGTGACCGACATGTGCGGTGGACTGCCGATCGAAATTATTCTTGCAGTCGTTTCTGTGAATGGGTTAATTCCAGTCAGCCTCTCGGGTCATCTGAGGCGACTGGAATTCCGTGACGGACCGCTCCAAGCTCACATGCAGAAGGCGGTGCTCCTCGATACCATCCGCATCGTCCGCCGGTTTCTTTCCCTTTCCCCCTAACCCTCGGCCGCTTGGTCTCCCCTGCCGAGGATTTCCATCTGGTTGGGTTTTTATTTATTTATGTATTATTTATTTATTTATGTTAGTATATTAAATATTTATAGTTATTTATGTTTATTTATTTTTTCCTTTTATTGACTCAGCCCAACCAAATGAGAATACTATATAAATACATCAAATTCTAAGCCACTTTATGGTTTCCGCTAGTATTATCATGCGAGGTCTTAGGGGTATACGTTAGTGTTTGCGCCAAACGCTAATATTTAAAAACAACATAAGGGGGCGCGTCGGCGCGCTTCTCCGATGTACCTAGCACCGGATGGTACGCGGCTCGCGCGCGCCTCCCCCCACGGGCCGAATGCGTGGGAGATCGGGCAGTTTTTTGTCGCCAGCGGCGGCCGGGTCGTAGTATTGCAGTGAGTCTACTCGGGCCACGTAGTCACGTACATAATAACCTCTGATTGTGTCGATTTTGTTAGCAAATTTATGCAACGACGAGAAGTTGTGGAGTCTAGAAAATTAGACGCCGGGTTGATTTATTGTTTGGAAGTTAATATTTAATTGTACCGTTGCGTTAAGTGCCTTAGAAGGTCGCGTTCGGTTCTCGAAATAATTTGTTGCTGAGTGAACGAAAGTGAACTTTGACCCACCGTTCATCAGTCGTGCCGCGTGTTACGTTTTTTGATTATAATTAACGGGATTTAGTTGAGTTTTGTTAAGTTAGTTAAATGTACAATAAAGTTGATAGACTGACATAGTGAATTGAAGAAAGAAATTGTCCATTGGTGACGCCGCTGGAGAATACCACCCCGTGGGGTGGTGCCGGAGTCAGGGTTGCTGCCGACTAAAAGGGTTAAGTCAGGCCCCACATTTTTACACACTAACAAACACCACTTACATGCACTACACATACAGCCTGACCGAGCCTTGTGACCAGTCTCCGCTTCTGAACTAGGTAAGTCATATTAATTTTTCTAGCCTTATCTCAATCTTGTAGGTTAGTTGTCCATAAGGCCATTTGGACCCGAACCCTCTGGTTGCCCGTCGAGTGGATCACTCATGGGCCCTGGTCCAGTCGACTTCTGTCGGGGCAACTTAGGGCATTTAATTAGGTATATTATATAATCGTTGATATGTTTATTAGTGTTCGCGTAACTGTAATTTCTGAATGACATGACCCTTAAGTCATGATTACCTCACTGGTTAACTTGTTTTTTTGAGACTATGGTTCATAGTTTTGTTAGGATCCGATAAGTGTCGCTGTACTTAAGTTATTATGAAATTCTACATGATTTCCAATAGATCGTACTATAGCAGTCTGGCATATATTATTAGATGTAAAATACCCAGACCGGCGATAAGAACCCCAGAACACTTTTTATACCTATTACACAGATTAAATAATAGTCTATACTGGGAAATTGAGCAGCGTCAAAGGTACGAGACATTTATCGTAATACCTACTGTGATCGCAAAACTGCCTGCCAAAAGTGGTGAAATATCGCGACTTGCGTATAATTCCGTTTGTGAGAACTTGTAATCATTTTGCGAAAATATCGAAATTCTCATTTTTATTTTTTAATCCCCAGCGAAAACCGCGGGGTGTTATAAGGGGTGTTGTTTGTAGTATATATCTGCATGTCTGTCTGTGGCATGATAGCTCCTGAAAGGATAAACCGATTTTGATTAAGTGTTTTTCGTTTGAAAGGTGTCTTAATCGAGAGAGTTCTTAGCGATTTTTCAATAAAATCTATTCAGCCGTTTGACTTTCATCAGCTTTTCTTGTTTCAAAGGTTTTTAAAATTAAATTAAAGTTATTATTAAGTTTGATTATGTAGTCCGAATTAGTATCAACGCAAGAAGTGAATCACAAAGTAATTTCACATACATTTTTACATTAATATTTATTATAGGCTTAAATAAATGGTTTGTGTCAGGCATTTAATACGCGTGTGTGTAAGGTTACGTTGTAAGTTTGCGGTTCGCCGTTGCAATTACGGAGGTGCGATATTACTTTAGATTTTTGGCCGAGTTCCAGCCAGCCGTTTTTCAATGGGTAATACGGAGCCCCGACATGTGTTGTATTGTTCGGCTATTTGTATCTAATGTTTTCTTATCTAAATTTGAAAATATTGAAACAAAGAGTAAGTTTTTGTTATACCTATATTTAATTTTTACGGCCTTATAATCGTTGATTATCGCTTACTTAAATTAAAATAATCTATCTCTATACATCGTTCATTAAATACAAATCGGACACAAATCAAAATCGACTTAAACAAAATTTAAAACATGATTTTTTTTTGTAAGTACATTTTTATGCGATACTAAATTATGTTTTTAATCATTTTATTAAACTTTGTAATAACTATCAGCTACGCAGATAAAATGGCACATAAAATGACCGTTTTGCATTTAAAATTTGATCCAATCTTAAATATTTTTTTACAGGATAAGCGTGACAAACGAGCACACAGTCCACTTGATGGTAAGTGGTTGCTGTGGCCCATAGACATCTAAATCTATCCTCGATTACGAATCGAAATGCAGATGCGTTGCCGCCCGTGAGGACTAAGATGGAATGCCTTGTTTCCAGTAAAAAGGTTCTCCGGTTCTCTACACACACCATACGAAACACAACAGCGTTAAGCTGCTATTTTACGCTGGTATTCTGTAAGAGCGTGGTCCTTCCCCGATCGAGCCGACCCATTCGTGCTACAGTTATATTTAGCTTACTTAGACACTTAGCAAGTCTTGGTCTTGGTCTTGCAGCAAGAGTCTCGCAAGTCTCGCAATTACCTATTAGCCTATTACTATTTATTACACGTTACTTTAGATCTTAGAACAACTTAACAGAGTAGGAACATATTGAGCTTGAATTAACATAGCCATAGTAACCAACCAAATTAATAAATGTCTAAACGTTTAATGAGAAATTCGAAAAATGTTGTTTTTTCAAATTTCTCAAAAAAACATACAAAAGGAGCATCGACGGACATCCATATCCGTCCGGATGAATGTCGGCAGAAGGTGTAACAAGGAAGATGCATGATCCTCCACATCTGGGATCCGCGTAGGCGAAGTAACTAGACGTGTGAGACCTTATGCCAAGGCAAAGTCATACACACATCTATGATCGGTTAAACGGGAAGCAATCAAGTGTTGAGCGTTAAAATTACCCAGGATCAAGATCTCTCCAGATGGGACTTGTAGCACGGAGTGGTCGATGAGTCGGTCTGTGTAGGCATTACTTATATGGAACCTATAGAGGCACTCGTAGATGCGGAGATGTTTGTCGCGGTATACGCGCAGCCATAGGATGGACAAATCCATACATTCACGACTGCCGAGGCGTTGAAAACAGTGGATGCTCAGCGATGGATCTCCGTCACCAAAGGTGCCTTGGCTCTCTGCACGTCTCCCTGCTCTCAATTTGCGACTTCAGGCCTACCTTGATTACATACAAGCTATTTCTCTATCTCATCAAGAATTTAGTACCTTGAATCTGAGGAGGAGCTTGAGGAGTTGCAAGATAAATGTTTTCTATTATTTTTGTTCTTATAGGAACCTACTCATGTGTGATAACGCATATTAAAAATAGTATTAATCAAATATTGTTTTTGTTTATTTTTTTTTAATAAAATCAGTACAATCAGTAAATCTACAATTCAAACAAATGTTAAGATAATTTAAAATTAAAAATTTTGTACAGCCGACTTCAATATAAGTCATTAAGAATAACTCAATAACTATTAGTCTGACCTTGATCGAATTCATATGGGACTACACGAGAAGTATCAGCTTTCAAATAAAAAAAGAATCATCGAAATTGGTTCACCCAGTAAAAAGTTATGAGGTAACACACATAAAAAAAGGAAAAACATATAGTCGAATTGAGTACCGTCTCCTTTTTGGAAGTCGGCAGAAAAAATAAGACGATCTCAAAATTCTCACATCACTTTTACTATTAAGCAGCACCCGCTCCAAACGGACTCCTAATTACCGATCAGCGACCATTAGCTAAGAAACAAATATTCGCCACGTGCCCGAGCGCAGCTCATATCGGGAGCTCACCTTGCGGAAGTAGTTAAATCATTGATTTGAGTTAATAAAAACTTTAAAAATCTTTACAATATACGGTAGCAAGATACGCGGAGTAAAAGATGGAGAAAAAAGTGGAATATACACAGCGCCGATAGACGCCGAGAAGTAGCGACCTACAAATGTTGTGCGGCAAGTCGCTGAGCTATAAAATATTCGCCGAAATTCATTGCAATGATGAAATAACGTCCATGTCAATTTTTTGCCCAGATGGTTTACCGATAATATGAAGTCTTTTGGCTGATTATCAGGGTGGGTCCATCTTGCGTCCGTATACTGGACGCAACAAGTTGGTCGGACGCAACATCATCGGTACGCAAGATTACTCATGAGATGTAAATAATATATATATATATTATTTTTAAAAACTATAAACTAATATATATATATATATATATATATATATATACATAATACATACATAAACACTCACGCCTGTCACCCAGAGGGGTAGGCAGAGACTACGGACTTCCATTTGGCGCGATCCTGACACACCTCTCTCGCCTCTTTTACATCCATATATCTACGCATACACGCTCGTCGGTTAAGGGTACTCCTAATCTGGCCCATTTTTAATGTATCGCCGATTTGGTCGATAAACCTTCGTCTAGGGCGTCCCTTCCCGACCCTGCCGTTCACTTCCGCAACATAAATTTGCTTTGTCACTCTTTCCTCGTTCATTCTTTCTACATGACCAAACCACCGAAGCATTCCTTTTTTAATCCTTGTCACAACGTCATCTTGCAAACCACACTTTTCTCTTATCACACTATTTCTCACCCTGTCATTCAGATTCAGCCCTAGCATACTCCTTAAGGAACGCATTTCTACAGCATTTATTCTACTCTCATGCTTCTTCTGCCAGACCCAACTTTCACTACCATACATTAAAGTAGGGACTAACACAGCATTATGAATTGCCATACGTGCCTTAGTTGACACATTCTGACTCCTCATAATAGCGTGTAGAGCCCCATTCACTCTATTTCCTGCGTTCACTCGTCGTTCTATATCCTTATCATATCTACCATCCCTGCTAAATAAACATCCCAAATATACAAACTCATCCACTTGCTCAGTCAACTCCCCTTCTATTCTTATTTCACATAAAGTTTTACTTTCTTCTCTTTCAAAAACCATCACTTTCGTCTTACTTGCGTTCACTTTCATACCCCTTTCTTTCAATGACCAATTCATTAAAGTAACCATCATTTGCAATTCGGCCGCCGACGATGCAAATATGACTTGATCATCGGCGTACAAAAGGCATTTGACGGTTGACTCACCCATTCTCAACCCACATTCTTCAACTTTCAAAGTTTGCAAACAACTGTCCATAAATAAGTTAAACAGCCACGGGGAAGCCGCACATCCCTGTCTGACACCTTTATGAATGCCAAACCAGTCAGAGTAGACCCCGTTGATCCTGACACAAGCACTAGAGTCCCTATAAAGAGATCTTAATGCCTGTATCAAGCCAGCGCTCAACCCAAATGTGTTCAGTGTTTGCCATAACACATTCCTGTCCACTCTGTCATAAGCCTTTTCCAAGTCCATGAACGCACAAAAAACTTTCTGGTTTTTAGCCAAAAACTTCTCCGCTATCATGCGCATGGAAAAGACTTGATCCGTACACCCCATCCCCTTTCTAAATCCAGCTTGCACATATATATATATATATATATATATATATATATATATATATATATATATATATATTAGTTTATAGATTTTAAAAATAAACCTTGGTAAAGAAATTTGAGTGATCGGTTTATCCTAGTCTTCGAAAGTTATGCACGCCTACGATGACGAAGGCGAGCACTGCAAGGAGCGAGACGTCTGATATTGCGATCACCTATTCACCTCCCAAACGTTTTTCCGAAGAAGTCTCGTCTCTCTTTATAGTATAAACCATTAAGGCGCAGGTTGAGCAAAATGTCGGGCTAGTCGTTATTTGTGCGGTTTTTAGGAGCTATCTACTTTTTATTTAAAAGATATATCAAGAAATAAAAAACACATTATATTTATACACAATCTTGATTCCATAAGAGTCATATCCAATTTTTTTTAAAGGAATCAATATTAATACAATCCCCTTACAACGAAATCACATAAATGTGAAATAATTATTGATAAAATGCATCTCCTCGTAAAGTAAGTATTATTTTATTTTGCGATTTACACCAATGGATAGGCAATTTATTAATAAACATTTCTATCATAAATAATTTTTTCAAAAGACCAAAATTTGATTTTATTAAGAAATTATTTTAAAAACTTGGCGTATTCACTGCCCACGGGCTTGCTGGAGTCAGTGAGTGCTAAGCTCTTGAAAGTGAAACCCGTGTCGTTTATCACGGCGTCAGCCAGCGCACATGCTCGCTGACGTCATCTTATCAATCGATAATATTATTATTACTTATTAGGTTATTTATAGGTAGTATTATTTGTTTGTTTTGGGTATAATTTTTCGTATTAGTTATACATATATTTGTTGTGGTTTTTACTGCGCGATGAAGCTTTTTGCGTGTATTTTCTTTAAAGTACATGCAAATTAAAAAATGAAGCACCATTAGCATGTAAGGTTCGAATCCATTATTAACATTTCGACAAATATTATAATTCACACTATAAAAGGCTAATTCAGGCTAATACAGTTAAAAATAATCCTAATATCCAACCACAATATCTTAGTAGGTATAGTATATAGTATTTCAACTTTAAAAATTCCTGCTATTTTAATTAGGGCACAATATATTCAAACATTTGTTTTAATCGATAGGTTATTTATGGACAAATGTAATGAACATTTATTTCAAATCAAATTATTTCAAGAACAATTTTAGAAACGACTATAAGCAAAAAAAGGCATTATGGCTCAAATTCCAGCCACCATACCGAATGTCGTCCTTTTGTGTACCTAATGTCAGCATAGCATAGGGTTATGCCTTTTGAGTTTTTATTAATTTTGAACCTGCATGTTACAAGCGTGGAATATGTATTAAGGCTGGCGACAACATTATTTTATTTTAACGTTTTACTACTTAACTTACTGTGTTTTAGTTTAAAGCTGTTCAATAAATTAAAGCAAATTATGATAAAATATTATCCTAGTATTCAAATCACCAATTTTAAAACACGAATTGATCATAACTCCCTTAGTTATAAAATAAGTTATGATCTAATTAATGGTATTTATTCCAGTTTATGGCAGCCCTGATTTATATTACGTGGCTGAAATTAGGTACTTTTTATTAGGTACGTCAAACCAAATAACAGTCGGGCGGCTGACATTATGCACTCCATATATTTCTTATATCTAATTACAGCCCCATTAATTTCCACTAAAAGAAAATAAATAACTTGTAAATTTAAACAAAAATAACTGCATTACTTCTGTCCGCGCCAAACGCTAATTTCAGAAACTAACACGAGAGGGCGCGCGGCTCGTTGCCATACCGGTTTTGACGTCGGCCGAGCGGTGAGTTGAGAACGCGTAAAGGCGAAAGAGTCGTCTGCCAGCTGTACTTGGGACAGCACGCTGTCATTTTTGTCGGGAACTCGGAATAATTAGGCGCGGTTCGTAAATGTACTGTCTAGGATTTGTGACGCGTATTCCTTGCTGTAGAGCTTCCCCGGGACTCATTGGGTTTGACTCGGAATCTGTATAGGTGCATTCGACAATATTATCTAGTGCGGCCTTTGATATTCTAGAAATAATTGTTGCTACGCGAAACGGTAGTGACCTTTGATCCGGACACTCCGTGTTCGTTTTGTGCATTAACCTTATGACAAACGAGAGTTAGTGGCTTCTGTAAGTTAGTTAATCGTACGATAGAGTTAATGGACTGTCATCGTGACAAACGAGGAAATTGACTGTGGACAACGCCGCGGAAGACCTCAATTTGGAACAGCCTGGAACTCGGCCACTGCTGGTCGCCTATGCTTGCCAAGGCCCCACGCATTCACACCTCACTGTAAACTACTCGCCATCCACTATTACTCACACTCACGGCCTGCCCAAGCCTTGGTGCGAAGTTAGCTTCGGATAATGGTAAGTACTACGTGTTTCTAGCTTTCTCCCTTATTGTTTATTGTAATTAGGAAATTCCACGTGACCATATTCTGGCCCCGTCCCTCTGCTGCTCGTCGATGGGATTACTCATGGGCCCTAATCCCGTCATCCTTGGTTGGGGCAGCTAGGGGCGTGTACAACTACATCTATATTCATATTCATACAAATCAAAAAGCCTATATATGATATAATGTAAAACTAATCACAATAGGTACCTATGTAGGTATGATTAGATAAAAGGTACTTATCTAAATTTACCTACTTTTACTAAGTAAGTACTGATACCTACCCGGACGCCATTTTACAACCCAAAAACCCTTATAACTAAATTGACCATTTATTTATTAACTCAAAACGGGGCATGGGTTTATTTATACTCTAAAAACTATAACTTTTTACAATTCACTGTTCATTTTAAACTAAAACAATGTTCACTATAAAATTATATTCTGTATAGACGGTAATTATTAAATGCAACATATTTTTTTTAAATTACTAATTACATTTGTCAGTGGTACAAATTTGCTTTAATAAAGTTGGTGATGATTTTAAATAAGAATAAAATTCTGGGCAAGTCTTTTTTATTGTTACCTTTGTTGACAACATCGCCTTTAGAACTGGAACCGTAAGTGTTTTTTTCAGACGTCTACAATTTATTCAAAATTGAAAAATACTCTTTCTACTGGAGCATTTGTACCAGGAACATAAAATATATTCGATTAAAAAATAATGTTGAAGATTGTTGGTGCGAAAGACTTTGAATACTTCCATCCAACGAGTTACGGGACAATTTTATGTCCCGGAGATTTGTTTGGGGACAATGGGACAGGTGATCGAGAAAAGGCACAGTCCCGTTCTAAACGGGACGTATGGTCACTTTACTTATAACCCTTATACTTCTTGTTGATTTTTGTATTACCTTTATTATAATCAAATTATATCATTTCCATCCAGTAATTTCGAAGATATAAGCAATAACATTTCAAAATTATTTGTTAACCGTCTTGAACCCTAACCTTTTTTTTTTTTTTTTACATGGGGAAATGCCTACGCATACCTGCCTCGCGGGGGCAAGGACGGGTTATGTCGGACTCGCACCGACTAAAACCCCATGGTGTTCCACCCTCGTCGCATATTGGCAGGGCCACGGGAACGCTTTCGCACACTTCCGCGGCCCCACCTGCGCCGGCCACCCCATGGCGGCCCCTCCTCGGGAGAGGACCACTCCTCCCCCATCTCCTTCTCCGGTAAGGCGCACCAGAACACATGGCGCGCCCTCCTCCTCGGCCTCCAATTTGATACGCGCAACAGACGCCCCCGCGTCCGACGCGCGAAGGCCATGGGGCCAGGAAAAACCAGCACTAAGATGCACCAGCCTTCCCGACCCCAGCGGCGGATCTGGTCTATGGCTCCGCCGCCAACCAAGATTCGGCTGCGGAGGGTAGGGAGAGCGGCGCCTCGCAATACCGACACTCCTCTCCCCCCGCAGCCCCACCACCACCGCATCATTCAACGGTGCGGCCCCGTCTGAGTCGCGGAGGATAGGGCGAGTGGCGCATCGCCATACCAACACTCCTCTTCCTCCGCGACTCCACCTCGGCTGCAGCGGTAGAGGGTTGCGGACTCCCCTCTCACCACAGCCCCCCGACACACATCCGAAGTGGGCTTCCCAAGCCCACTCGGAGTGGCCACCTCGGGCCGGCCCTACACCTCGGGCCAGCCAAGGGGTTCCTCTTCGTTCACCGTGGTTGACCAAGCCACGGCTACTAAGCCCCCCCGCCACGACAAGGCGGGAACCCGTTCGGGGGGGTTGAACCCTAACCTACGACAACCCGCGCGACGCCCGCTGCTCCACTGAGTCATCGCTACCGGCCAGCGCTGTGTGCGCGGCATTGCAATATCTAAGTTCTGCGGACTGCATTACGATGGCAAGTCGGACGGCACCGTGCGCGGGCTGCCGCACTGAGGTGAGCGGAAACGGTCCATATATGAAATGTGCAAAATGTAAGCAGATTTTTGATATTATTTGTGCAAACATTACTACTGATGTGCTTAAAAATATGTCGGTGGAATTAAAGATGTCTTGGATATGTGGAGAATGTCGTTGTAGGCAACCAAAACGAGATAATTCTCATACTCAAGTGCGGCCACACGTTATGCAGGATCTAAATACCACCTCTACTGCTTCGTGCCTTGACGTATCCATGCAGACTTCTGATAACGTGACTGTACGAGCTAAGCCGCGACACGCCCAAACTACTATGGGAAGCACAGGCGAAAGTATTACAGGAAACGATTTAAAAGATTCTGTCGTGCGTGAATTAAAAAACCTGCAAATTGAATTCGAAGCACAGCTAATGAGCAAAATTAATACACTGCTTATTGAACAATTTTTGGCGTTCAAAACTGAATTCATAGATAGTGTTAATTTGATAACGAACAAGGTTTTACAATTAGAGGAATACTACTTATCGAGCATTAATAAGGCCTGCGAACTAACGCCAATATCCAAAATCTTGAAAACTAGCGGTACTCAAACCAGTCCAACCCTTGAAAATATACCCACTACACAAAATAAGCCTCCGAAGCGGAAACCTCAACCTCAACCTCAACCAAATATCGAACATCTCGGAACTGATAAGGATCAGTCTGCGTTTACTGTCCCCAGAACAAATAAAGTCTCATCTGTGGCTCCAGTTCTCAGTGCTCAAAAGATGATGCACGCAGAATATTCCGAGTCTTCCGTCTCTCTACATAATAGCCAGGACTGCGAGCGGATTGATGACAACTGGCAAGAACTATCACGCAAACGGGCACGCCCCTCACTTCCCGGGTTGCTTCGAGGTACCGCCGCGCCTGGTTCTACGATGTTGCATGCTGCTGAAAGGTGAAGATACCTGCACCTATACTACGTACGAGAAGGCACCACAGTAGAGCAAGTACAAGAACATCTTAACTCAATATGTGGGAACGACGATTGCATGGTTGAAAACTGAAACCACGTGGACATTATGCGTCATTCAAACTCGAAGTTCCATTGAAGCAGGCCGGAAATATAATGTCATCTGAAAACTGGGCTGAAGATATCTGTATTAAACCATGGCGGCAGAACTTTCGTGCCAAAGACAATAACAATCAAACGTCAACCGCGATTCCATGAAATGCAAATATGCTACCAAAATGTTCGTGACCTAAGAACAAAAACTAATATGTTTCTTAATAATGTTATGGAAAGTGAATATGATATGATAGTGTAACGAACCCCCCCCCCATCTTTTTTCTTTTCTACTATATATCCACTTATACTTGTATTTCTTTAGAATCTATATCTGTAAGATATATAAATATATCTAATTTACGTGACCAGTATAACTTGATCTTTCTAAAGGTTTAAATATAGGCCGTTTAATAAATTTATGGCGTTATGGTCTTAGTTAGGACCCTTTTTTACGTTGTGTTTGTATTGTAACTTAGTTCTTTTAGGTGTATCTTGGAAGAATGAATATTAACGAGAGCAATCAAAAGCTGTTGGTAGAGTCTTATAAGCTAAAGAACCCCGTTCACGAAGACAGATCTCAAAAAGGTTAAGAACAATAAATTTTCCCTATTCCACTTGTATCTGGTTCACAACAGTCAATTCCTTATTAATTAATCCCTTCCCGCTTGGAAAAGGCTCACAATATTTATATCAAATGCCAGTTACAAGGGCTTCGCTCTCCCACATTTAAAAAAAAAATGTGGAGGAGGTACACGACCCCACACACGCCGCGCACGGTGAGCGCCAACCATTTTAATGCGCTCCCCCCGTAGGGTACGCAAAGTTGGGAACTGGACCGTAGTCCACAGCAAAATAAATGGCGAACCAGTAAAAGAGGACTTGGTCCTGATAATATTAATAATTCGCCATCAGAAAGGGTTTGACTCACTGACGTTGAGTATATGCATTTTTCGATCATGTTTGTCTCACCCACCAACAAGTTGCCTTCAATCTCTCAAAGGTGGGAACTTTATAGATATATATTATTAAGTTGTTATATAAAACATCATGGAGGGCAGACAGTCTGCAGCCCCGCAATGAAGGGACCCGACTTGGGCAAAGCTACTTAGGTTGTGAGTCAAACCAAGACGCAGAGAGCGCCATTGAGAATAGCAACCCGCCAAACAACCATCGTAGAGACGAAATGCTACAGAATGCAACAAGCATCAATACGACTATCGTCGGGCTTACACCATCCCAAGGTCCCCCATACAGTCCCAGCAGACATCACCACCCGCATACCTCCATCGACCAGAACCACAAGATGCATCGAATCAGGTGCAGCACACCCGCAGATCCATCACAAGACACAATACTGCAAGTAGCAGTAAGCATCAATGCAACTATCATACGGATGGCGCCCCCTCACAACACACCCACATGATCCCTATCGACTTTGGTAACAAAATTTGATAATGTTGTTAACTAAAATTACCACCAACGTATCATAGTAGTACGGTACTAAGACGTCAGTAGCCAAAACTCCACGTATCATAGCGCTATTGCACTAAGACATGAAGTTGAGTATGCTTGCTGCACTTAAAAGTACTACCAAACACACTCACCTTAATCCGAAAGATAGCCGACGTATCATAACGCTATGCGCTAAGACGCCGCCCACAGCCGGTAGGGGTGTGCGATGTCCACGGGCAAGTCGTATTGCTACAACAAACCCGCTTACCACCGGCACTAAGATGATATGTCTAGGACACATCGGTTAGTGAGTCCAAGTTTACCTCGGTCTCAGAGGCTGCGAAGCAACCTACACGCCACTATAATAATCCTTTTCAAGTCCCATTTCTTTCAATATAATGCTTTTACATATTTGAGACCTTCCACATATTTACTTTATTTCATAGACCATACTTCTGTATGTCTTATTCATATGGGACTTCAAGTCATAACTCTGCTATCGTAATGCTTATACATCATAGAGACCTTCTATATTAATGCTTTGGTTCGTCAGACCTTACTATGTTAAGTCCCTAATATAGGACTAGTCATTGTGCAACCTTAGTACTAGCAGTCGGTCAGCCGACCACCCCATATATATGTACAACCTTGGGTATGTCTCCGACAACGCCCCAATATAAGGGAACATTACAAGAACACGTTCATCAACTTAGAAATTTTCCAATTATTACAAGAACACCTTCATCAACTTAGAAAATTTTAATCCATTTTTTCTATTATATTACAAATGTTATTTATCTTTGTTATTGCAATATAATCGCCTTGTATTTATATTATTTGATACATTTTAAACATTTTAAGTAGGTTTTTAATAAATTTAGAGATTTTTAGAGACATTTTATGCGTTTACTAATATATATAATATTCAATATTCCAAATGGATATTTTTGAACTCTATGCTTATTATTTGCATTTTATTGTTTAAATTATAATTTCTATGACATTTTTAAATGTCTGTATAATGAATTTAATTATTATTTATTAATAATAATTATGAGGCTTCACAATAGCATTAACTGAGACCTTTCTTACGAGTTCAGTGTCCAATGGTGAACTCTTTCCTCCGGGTTTTCATGTGGTAGACCTGGTGATTGTGGATGGGGAGGAGTTTTGCTCGCGATTCGTGATCGTTATAATGTTAAAATAGTTACGGATATTGTTAGTATGACTGATGACAAATAATTAATATTTTCAATTGTGACATTTAAAAATGTAAAAGTTTTATGTTGTGTCGTATATCTGCCACCATATTATAAGGATGAGCAATATTTGAATGTTTTG
Organism: Parnassius mnemosyne; assembly: GCA_963668995.1. NCBI lineage: Eukaryota > Metazoa > Arthropoda > Insecta > Lepidoptera > Papilionidae > Parnassius > Parnassius mnemosyne. The sequence continues at coordinate 28,000,535 of CAVLGL010000093.1, read as the reverse complement.
ACATGTATAGAAAATGTGATTTGTACTTACCCTGACCTAAATGTTCTAATCCTAGGTGACTTTAATTTAAACTCTTGCAGTACCAATATAAAGACTTCTTTTGATTTTTTTTGTGAATTCTGCTCGCTTAAGCAATATAATACAGTCTTAAATAATCGTGGTTTCGTGGTGGTATGCTGGATCTGGTGCTGGGTAATTTTGAACTTAAACACATAGTGGTATCTCTCAGTGAAGATCCTCTGGTAAATATCGATCAGTACCATCCTATGCTCGATATAAATATTACATTTCCGGGCTTTTGGATAGCATCGAGCGTGTCATCTTTGCAGCAAGTGACACCTCGCTCGAATACCAATACAGATTGGAACTGGCGTAAGGCAGATTTTCAGGGTCTATATAGGACTTTGATTGAAATAGACTGGTCTGATTTGTTAACAATAAGCGATATTAACTGTGCTGTACAGCTGTTCTACGATAAGCTATACGAAATTATAAATCTGTTTGTGTCTATTAAAAAACAATTATCAAACAATCAGCGATACATATATCCAAACTGGTACATAAAAATATAAAAAACAAACACTTTCATCATAAGCAATTCAGAAAAGAGGGCAAAGAATTTAATAAGGCTATGTTTATATATTATAGAGAAAAAGTTAAGAAATTGATTGACTGTGAATACCGGAAATATATGACTGTACTACAAAAAAATATCATTGGCGATCCTGTGCAATTCTGGAAATATGTAAAGGAGAAGAAAAACAATAGAAGGTACATAGATACATATATTTATGAAAATACTTCAGTGACAGATCAAGCCGCAGCCGATGCCTTTGCCAAATATTTTGCGTCCGTTTTTCATGCAGAGAAACCCGTGCTAAACCCGGATACTGCTGCAAAAGCTGCATATGAACATATACATCGAGATGTGACCTCAGTTTCCATCACGACAGTTGATGAAAACGATCTGAAGAAGGCAGTGAGACGCCTTAAGCCACGATCGGCTGGTGGGCCGGATGGCATTCCTGTCTTCTTAGTTAAGGATTGTATATCAGTTCTTGGGCGGCCTCTTCTGTATTTGTATAATCTTTCATTGACCCAGTCAAGATATCCTGATAGCTGGAAGCTATCTCGAGTCACTCCTGTTCCTAAAGGAGACGGAGGCACAATTGTTACTTCTTTCAGACCTATAGCTGTCCTATCCGTTTTTGGTAAGATCTTTGAAGCAATTCTAAGTGATTCCATCAAATGCCAAATCGGTCAACAGCTGCATAATGGTCAACATGGGTTTCGTACAGCTCGCTCCACCGTCACCAACTTGGTTGCGCATGTAGACTATATCTGCTCACAAATGGATAAGCGAAGGCAAGTTGATGCGGCTTACTTTGACTTCCAGAAAGCCTTCGACCTTGTGGATAACGATGTACTATTGAAAAAGTTGGCGATTGTTGGATTCGAACCAAAGCTCCTCAATTTTTTTCTTGTTACCTTAATAATCGATGTCAATATGTGAGGCTCAGTGGATATAACTCTGGAGACTACTTTACTAGGTCAGGAGTGAGTCAAGGTAGTACGTTAGGACCTTTGCTATTCGTGATATTTATCAACGATTTGCCAGATGTTGTTTTGACTGCAGAGTGTCTCCTATTTGCGGATGACCTGAAACTAACTCTGGGTATTGAAACTGAGGCTGATGCCGTGAGATTACAAAGAGATATTGATGCTGTGTCTATATGGAGTCAAGAAAACCACCTTCCGTTCAATAATCTCAAATGAAAAATAATAACTTTCACGCGAAAATCACAGCCCATTATTTTTAATTATAAGTTGACCGACGCTCCTTTGGAAAGAGTTAAAGTGATTAGGGATTTAGGATTACTATTAGATTGCAAATTAGATTTTCACACGCACATCAACAAAATTTGTAAGTCAGCGCATAAAATGTTAGAGTTTGTCATAAGGACTGCGTCACAGTTTGATAATACACGGCTCGCAAAAGTATTATATAATGCTTATGTGCGCAGTAATCTTGAGTACGGTGCTGTTATCTGGAATCCTTACGAAGAGAAATACGTTCTAATGATTAAAAAATTTTAAAAAATACAACGTATATTTGCTCGATGGATATATAAGAAACAGTACGGATACTATCCCTACTTATACCCTTCCTTATTCGTGTCTGGTATGGTGGACATTGAAACGTTGAAATTTAGAAGGGCAATGTCTCAAGTCATGCAATATCTGTCCATAATTCATAATAGGATTGATAGTCCCCAAATACTAGAGCGTGTCCGCATCTTGGTCCCTGGGAACGTGTCAGCAAACTCGCAGGGACAGTTGGCACCGCGGCGTCGCCCGCGACTGCTGGAGCCCCCCCGCGCACGTACCGAGCGCGCTCGTCAAGCGCCCACCAACCGCGCACTCCGCATTATTGGGGACATACTTGCACAGCACAACGAGCTAGACTTATTTGCCGATGGATTAGGACATTTGTATAAAGAAATTCAAATAATTTTAAATAAATTCTAGCCATCAAACTTACATATATTGTTTTCATAATTACTCGTAATTATTATAATTGCTGGTTGCGTATTGTTTTTCTTATTTTTTTAAATTATTATTATTGCTATTCTAATTTAATATTAATGTATTTATGGACTCAGATTGTATTTTTTATGATTTCTTTTCTATGATATTATTGATGTATTGTTAATTAGGATATTGTAAAATAATTTTGCTATTACCTATATAATGACGAGGATGTGTAATACCGAATTGTTAATCTTATAAGCGTTTTGGATGTGTCATCTGTTAGCTTGTAAGATGAAATGAAATAAATAAATAAGCCTTATGTATAAATAAATATAATTACGTATGTAGAAATAAAATTGAATAAAAATAAAAACAAATATGTTTTTTTTTCATCCTCATCAATCATTGGGGTGAGGATAATGTCAGCCAGCATAAGTAATAAGCAGGCTAAGTTACAAGGTGCTCAGTTCAAAAATTAGTAGGTAGGTATGTTACTTTTCAATATGTGACACGTAAAAATTAACAATAATGAAAAACACATTGGCGAAACATCCTATTTATTTATTTATTCTTTTTTGCATCAAATATTTGTACTATTTACCTATAGTGAGTGAATAGGTGTCTTTTAAACTCACAATTTTCAATGCTTCATTTTTAATATATAATTAATTATAAAATTTCATAATTAGATAATATATGAGACTACATAATTCTACATTATCCATTTCATTTTTTTCAAATACGACAAAACTATGATTTGACGAACGATTTAATCATTCAATAGTAGTGCAAATAATAACTACGACGTAAACCATGTACCTACCTATCGCCTCTCATAAAGTTTTCAACTATCCTGTGCAAAATACATGTTCAAAGTTTACACAGGGTAAAGATGGATTCTGTTTGCGATTTTCTGCAAAGTTTCACACTATAACCATTTTACCCAAAGGGAACTCTCGTATTTTGTTTTATGTTACCTAGAGAATACACTTATCTGTTAAATATATAACAGAAGTAAGCTCATGGTTGGACATTTGGCAATATTTATGTAATCGTAAATTGACTTCTTTTTTACGATAAAATATTTTCATTTACAAAAACTTTTATTTGTGATTCGTTCATCATTATGAGCTATTTTAGAGCTAATGTTGGACATTTCCCTTTAAGTCGTTGTCGTTATTGTCGTCGTCGTCCTTTTGGGGTCTACTCCTAAACGTTTTAAAAATAAACCAACAAGAATGCATTTTAAAGGGCTGACTACACTTACCATACTAGACAGAACTGAGCGCAATATTGGAAATAGCGTTTTATTTTTATACAATAAGGATGACAAATGAGCACACAGTCCACATGATGGTAAGTGGTTGCTGTGGCCCATAGATATCTATCCTCGATTAAGAATTAAAATACAGATGCGTTGTTACTCCTGGGGACTAAGATAGAATGTCTCCAGTTCTCTACACTCACTATACCAAACACACCAGTAGATTGAGCCGACCCATTCGTGTTACTACTAAAATAGCTGCAGCGTGGCTCTACCACAGCGGTGACACTCTCTGTACGTGAGAGTTGAAGCGCCGGTGACATTAGGCTGGAACGTGTAACGCTAGGGTTGATACCGAACCGAAATGGAATATTATGAACTTGTGCTAAAGAAGATACATAGTAGGTATATGTATATAATGTAAACTTATGTATTTAGATAGTGAAAGATACGATCAATTCTAAATCAACTTTTATTAAATATCTTTATAGATGGGCAAAATTAAAATTTCCGTCAAAACAAAATATGCACGACAGTTAATGGTAATCTTCTCTTTCTCTTTTCTTCTATATCTTCCAGACAACCTTTGGATGGACAGGATTGCAAGAAAATAATAAAAACTTGTGTGGTTTGGCGACAAAAATAACATTATTTTAATTAAAGCCATAAAATAGAAATACAGAATGGTATATAAGTACATAAATAAGATAAATAACTTGACAAGCGGGTGGGTGATAAATAAGTGCATACGTGTTCGTCCCATTTTAATTGCTATTTAATTTAAAAAAAAAAAAACTAGTAACTTACATTTAATCTAGGGTCATTATTAATTATTAAAACACATAAATTATTTTAAAGTAAAAGTACAAGTTGGTTATGCAATAGTTTTTTTTCATTGCACCAAACTGCTGGAGCACAATTTTTCTACAATCACTTTGTGAACTTTTAACAACTTTAAATAGCTTCATCAGCGTTAGGTTACCCGATGGTTCCCGCCAGAGTATTCAATCCAAAGAAGACCTCAACCGGCTGATACGTCGACATAGCAACCCAGGATGTGACGAGGAATCTCAACCAGTGATGGAAGAAACAAGGGCTTCGAGGGAGCCTGGAAACACGCGCGGCGAAGTACCACGAACTAAGGGTACGGTTAAAAAAAAATAATATTACTTAATTGTTACGATAATTTCTGTGATGATTATACATAGACGGTCGTGTGGTTATTGGTTGTTCAACCTAATAGCGTTAGCGTAGGTCCCTTTTTTTCTGTACAGTGAATGCAATCCCCATTGTTCTCATTCGCTAGCCGCTCCGAGTTGGTAAACAATTTTAGTTTAAGTAATTGTCAACCATATTATGTGTGTATATCTAGGGTTACGAACTAACATTATGGAATATTTTTTAGTGGTGTTTCAATGTCTTATATTTTTTTTGTCTTATAACTCAGGTGCATAAGAACAACTATTGATGCATTTTATTTTTAATGCTCTCTGATGGTTTTATTACTAAAATGATTTATTATCTATCTCATTTATTTATTTCTTAATTTTTCTTTTTCTTTTTTTAAATCTCATTTTGTAAACAGTTTACCAGCAGGTTTGGTAGCAGTAATTAAAATAACAATACAGCATAAACATAATGTATTAAAGATATTTATTTTTATTTACTGAAATAAGTTATATATTTATTTATAGCCAAATAAGTTATATATTTATTTAAATTAGTTATTTATATCTTAATTTATTTTTTTAATGTAATATTATACACTGATTTAGTAATATAGTAAATACTTTAATGAGATAATTTAAACTCTTATAATGTTTCAGATTTTCAAAAAATATTGAGGTTAAACAAATGTGGTTAAAAATGATAAATAGAGAAGACTGGGTTCCCAAAAAATATTCAACTATAATATGTAGCAAGCACTTTGAACAAATATGTTTTTCTCATAGAAGTGCACAAAGAGTAAAGCTGCGTTCTGATTTAATACCTACATTATTTATGCCCGTGCGTAGTTCCTTATTATTTATTTTACTGTACATATGTCCATTTTGTTTGCGCATGTTCAAAGGTGTACAACTTGTTGTCGTCATACTTGTGATGTATATTTTTTTATAAAACGAATGTAGCAAAGGAACTAGCAGTATTACTGCAGTACATGGTCACATACAGTCTGCTTTAAACAAAGAAAGCTACAAATGTGTTTTTACCCCTGAGGACTAAGATAAAATGCCTTACAGCTTATAATTATACAGACTATCCATACACAACAAGCCGAAACGCGGCAATGTAATCACTGGTCTTTATTTCTGTTTATCCCTCTCAAGACGTTTATGAGGTAGGTATTCATTCTGAACGAGTTTTAAGAAAACATATGAAAGGAAAAATTGTAAACGAAAATATGTTTTGAAAATTAGTAAACGAATGCCTAGTGTCCTGCAAAAAACTTTTAACATACTTGACATACATATGTATGATTCGCCAGCAATGTCAAACCATAAACACTTAATTATTAAATTAATAATCGAATCTTATTTGATTATAAGATTAAAGCATATGTGTAATAAATACTAATAGTGAGTCAACCCGGCTACTAGACGGAGCAAGGATGGGGCGCGGTATGAAGGAGAGCGGAGTCATCCCACCTGCCGGTGACGTCTGCGGTAGTACCGGTCGCCTTCGCTTGCATACTGGTACGCCCGATTAGGAATGTCATGTACACGGAATTAGTTACACGCGTTTGGTGTTCACCCAGCAACATGATATTACTCGGTATTATTTTGAAATATTGGGAACGATTTTATGCCGCTTTAAGTAAAATTGAATTCTAATAACCATGTGATTGCTTTCTATCAAGATTTTTAATTGAATTATATGTGAGGATGAGAATTCATTATATCATTAAATTCAACAAAAGAAAATTAAAAAACCATAATAAATGTCGTAAATATTTGTCGGTTGCACATCTGTAGCGAGGCAGCTGAATAAACAACCAACGTATAATTTTAACTTGTTTTATTTATTCTGTTCAACCCCCTATCCAATATTTTAAACAGAATACTTGAGATACTGCTATATAGGTAAAATATAGTATAATTAGGTAGGTATCCTACCAGAACAAGCATTTGATTCCATCATGACAAATCAGGTGAAGCTGCGGAACGCAACTAGTTTTGTAAAGCAGTAATTAGTTTGTATCTTTGTATAGGAAAATAAATTATTACGAAGAATACTGATAAAATATAATTTTATGATATTATGTTATAAATTATATGATTATAACTTATAACATAATGTATATATACCTATCTAAATATATTTTAAGACAGATAGCAAATGTGCTATCTTATTGTTTATATATTAACTCAGCCAAGGACTTGGCTACACAGACATCTGCTCCTTTTGAGCAGTATAATGACTTAATATGTAATTTGGAATCAGTTCTAAGTAATTTAAATTAGAAAATGAGACAATAGAGGTTATCTCTAGCAGTTGTAATAATTTAAATAATTTAGAATGTAGCTTACAAATCTTTAATTGTATGACTCCACAGAGTAATAATGAAAATTTGTTTACACCTGGTGCATCAAAATATACAAGGCATGATAGGCAAAGAGCTAGAAATTGAGTTGTTCTTAAATAGCAACAATATTCATATTTTATGTATTACTGAACATTGGTTAAAAGCTTATAACTTAATGTTTAACTTCAGTAATCACCAGGTGGTCAGTTCTTTCAATAGAGAAACGGTTTTAAGAAGTGGCTCCTTAATATTAGCTAGTAAATTATTGTCATGTAAAGAACGTAAAGATATTGTGAGCCTCTCTGTTGAGCGAACTGTAGAAATGGCATGTGTTGAGTTTGAGCACCTCATTGTTATGAGCGTCTACAGACCCCCATGTTCTATATACGATACTTTTGAAAAAATTATGGAGGAAGTTTTTGCTAAGCTTAATATACAGAATAAATCTGTTGTAATATGTGGAGACTTTAATAACAATCTCCTAGAAGCTTCCTCAATCAATATTAAATTTAGATCATTGTTTAAATCATATGGTCTTTTTAATTTATTTTTAGAGCCAACGCGTATTGCTCAATCTAGTGCAACATGTATAGATAAGATTTTTACAAATGTGAAGCCGTTGCATGAATGTATAATTCAAAAATTAAGTTCTGATCACTGTGGACAGGTAGTTTCGTTACCTTATGTTCACAAAAAGCAAGTAGATGAGAAAGTTGTGTTTGTTCCAGTAAATGCTCGTCGCTTGGAGAAATTTAGAAGTAACATAGTGAAAAAACTTCCATCACTTTCATACCAAAATGATCCAAATTTTTGGATGGAACATTATTTAAGCTTATTTGCAATGTATTTAATAATACTTTTACTTCTAAAACATTCTCCTTGAACAGTCAGAAGTCATTTAATGAATGGGCGACAGTAGGAGTCCATAAGAGCAGACATAGGTTATATGATCTTTACCATGAAAGGTCATATAATCATAGCGTTGAATTTAGGGAATATAATTACTAGAATTAGGCGTTACTTTGCGGAAATCCATTATATAAAAGCTTTTACAAAAATTTACTTCGCAAATATCCGCGTTATAAAATAAAATGATGTGTCTTACCTAGTATGAAGAAGCACCTCCCGCCCTCCCTCAATTGCGTGCACTATCCCCGTCACCACTAATCCAAGCACCGCTACTCCCAACACCACTACACTAGACAAGACACACCACTGACGATAATACGACACGTGTTTCGCCTCTACACGAGGCATCCTCAGGTGATATAGACTCTACGGTGGCTAACCGCTAAGTGAGCGGCGAGCCAAAACAAGTGCCTTTTATACAAACCGATGATGCAACCGCTCTCTACCTAAGGAGCGAGCGACTGCGTCATGCGATAAAACATGCGACCAATCACCGCTGGACTTACGCAGCCGTTTGTAAAATTAAAAAACAAACCGCCACGCAACGCCCACCCTCCAACCACGCAACCAATCGCCGATCACCGTGAGGGTGATAAACGACCATATTGCGAGACTCTCTATTATTAGAGAGCAGGCTTGAAGATTTTTAAGAGAGGTGAGTTAGTTACATTTGTTTGTTCATTCAGCAATGCAACTGTATTATTATTACTTTTTAATATCTCTAACTGTTCCAGCACACACAGCCGCAGCCCTTTATTACACGTATGTAAGACTTTAAAGGAGTGGTCGTTGGCTAGGTTGTGTCCAGTGTCCAAAAGATGTTTGGCAAAATGGGATTTATCGGGATTGCAATTCCTGTACGCGGCCAAATGCTCTTTATAACGTGTCTCGAAATTGCGACCAGTCTGACCCATGTAAACGGCGTGGCATTCGTCACAAACAAGTTTGTAAACACCTGACTTTTGACGAATATGCAACTTATCTTTACTATTACAGATATTTCTAAGAGAATTGTTTGTTTTGAAGGCCACATGAACGCCGTTTTGTCGAAGAGTATTAGCTACTTTTTCAGATATGGGGCCTAAGTAGGTCAAACTGCTCACATATCGATGAACACTTTGAGGTTGAACCGCGTACAGAGAGTTGCGAATAACATGCTTTTGTTTCTTTTTAATTAAATTGTTAATGAGATTTTTTGAACTTGCTTCAATGGCTGTTTATGAGAAATATCAAATTCAGTCCCGTAAATTACAACGACTTGTATCCTTTACAGTCTCTAGTCCACGGTTCTTGTTGAGGTTAAAATTTCCATAGATCAACTCTCACAATTCAAACTACCAGTTAAGTGTTAATAACAAATTAACCGAATCAGATCAGGACGTTGCAATGGTTTTTGAGAAATATTTTACTGATATTCTGATATTAACCACTAAGTCACTGAATTCTTCTCCTGCCGTCGCCGAATCATTACTTAAACAAAATGTAAATGCGTTTACAAAGAATTTTACATTTCATAAAGTATCATCAAAAGATATTGTAAAATATTTTAAAACTATTGATGTTAAGAAAACTGCGGATCTATGGGGGATTTCCGTTAAAGTTATTGCGTCTATAATAGATACAATCGCGCCTCATTTAGCTATTATTTTTAATACTAGTATCGAATCTGGTGTGAAATCATTAATGAAGTATAGTAAAGTAATACCTTTATTTAAATCTGGTAGTACATTAGACCCCGCCAATTTCAGACCTATTTCTGTACTACCAACACTTAGCAAGATTTTTGAAAAAATTATTCTTGATCCAATGTTAAATTTCTTTAATATAAATAATTTACTTCATAAAAATCAATTTGGTTTCACAAGGGGTCGCTCGACAACTGATGCCGGTGTTGAGCTGATTAAATACATATTTAATGCATGGGAGAATTCACAGGATGCTTTGGGTATATTTTGTGACCTATCCAAAGCCTTCGATTGTGTTCACCATGAAACATTAATCAGGAAACTTCAACACTACGATGTAAGAAGTGATGCTCTTAAATTAATTATTTCATATTTAAGTAAGAGAACGCAAAAAGTTGTCATTAACAGTATGAGTTCTTCCGGGTCGATGGTACAAAAGGGGCGTGCCTCAAGGCTCAATTCTCGGCCCCTTTCTGTTTCATGTATACTTTAATGACTTACCTTACATAGTAGGAGATAACCATGATATATTATTATTTGCAGATGACACTTCTTTAATTTTCAAATTAAGTCGACAATGGCTAAAATATAACGAAGTAAATAATGCTATATCTAAATTAGTAAATTGGTTCAATGTTCAATTTGCATTTAAATGGCACTAAAACGAAATGTATGAAATTCATGACTCCAAATGTCAAACAATTAAATACTAATGTAATTTTAAATGGGGAGAAACTGAGTCTTGTCGATACCACCATTTTTCTTGGAATCACACTAGACGCGAAGCTTCAATGGAGCCCCCATATATCAAAACTAGCAAGCAGATTTAGTTCTGCAGCATATGCCGTAAAAAAGATTAGAAGTCTAACTAGTGTTGAAACAGCTTGACTAACTTACTTTAGCTATTTCCATAGCATAATGTCGTATGGTATTTTGCTATGGGGACACGCAGCTGACACTGAAATTACATTTGTTTTACAGAAGAGGGCCATAAGAGCAATTTATGATTTAAAGTCTAAAGAGTCGCTGCGACAAAAATTTAAGGAAATTAATATATTAACTTTGGCCTCTCAATACATTTATGAAAATGTAATGTACGTACACAAAAATAAAAATAATTTTACAAAAATAAGTGATATTCATTCTGTTAATACTAGGAACAGACACAAGCTAGTAGTACCAGTTACTCGACTCCATCGAGTCAGTAATTCATTCTTCGGGCGATGTATACGCTTTTACAACAAAATTCCAGAAAATACACAAAATTTGACCTGCTCAATGTTCAAAAACTTTATTAAACTAAGTTTGTATAAAAAGGGTTTTTATAAATTAATGAATTTATAGATGATATTAACCCCTGGAAATGAGGTGATCGCTACCAAGCTATTTCTAATTTGTTGTGTTGTTAATTTGTGTAACATACATGATTGTAAGCTGTTATTTAAAAAAAAGTCCCGCTGGGTTTCTTGCTGGTTCTTCCCAGGACAGAGGTTTTTTTTTCGAACCAGTGGTAATCATACAAAAGAGTGACTTTCAATAAGTATTATTTATAATCTATATTGAATAAAAAAGTTTCTGTTTCTATCATAAAATTATATTTAATATTAAATGTATTGTAAATGTTTTTGTGACAACCCTTGCATATTTCTAGCGATTTGACGTCTAGACAGCCTTGTAGGTATTTTCCGGTATAACAAAGGAGTTGACCCACTATGAGTATTTATTACATATATGATTTAAGTATTAAGCAAAATTGCAAAATACCTAAATAGCTTACGACATTTTACTATAAATTAATTATTTTGTTGGAAAATAAAACTCACAAACTTTTTGTTGTAGTTTTATTTTTATGCACAGCGCTCTGTATCGATAGTTGAACTTGAAGCATGGCGCAGCACTATTCGTCTCGCACACATGCACATTTCACTCACAACAGTACATTTAGTTTTTGGTCTCACCCTAATCACTCCATCGCCAATCTAATGTATACTATATCTATGATAAAAACGATCATAGTTTAGTCGCATTTGAAAAAACAAAAAGGATAAGATTCACTCAATGCTTTATACTATAAAGAGAGACGAGACTTCTTTGCAAAAACGTTTGGCAGGTGAATTGGCAATCGCAATACCAGAAGTCTGGCTCTTTGCAGTGCTTGCTGTCGTCATCGTAGGCTCGGATGCACAACTTTCGACGACTAGGAGAAACCGATCACTCAAATTTCTTTACCAAGACGATCAAATCTGGGAATAAAACGTACGCTAAATGCTTGCTTAAAGCAGCAGACCAGACCCTATCAAAGGCTTTTGAGACATTAAGGGAAACGCAAACTGCTTCCTCATTTTTGTTTAAAGCCTTGTCTTAAATGTAAATGGCATCCTATTTTACACTTATTGGAGTGATATTTTGATTTCTGAATTTTTCTTTATATATATAAAGAAAACGAATATATAGAGGGTGCGTGATCCCACCACCCATGTATGAGCCACACCAAAACGTGGTCATTATGAAGTTGCAGCATGACTCAGTAATTGGGCGCTTGCCTTTAATTTTCTCCTGTTCTTTCTTTGCCACTTCTTTATTTGGCATAAGTATCATTCTTTGTAAAATTGTTCTTAGCCTCTGTGTCCTTATCAATATACACTCATTTAGCCAGTAATATATAGCTCAGTTTATATTAGTGGGCGAATATTACAGTCTAGGAAAATAATTTTAACAAATAAAAAGGACTTAAATAATTGGTTGCATTTGTCTATTCTAGACAGCCAAGTAAATCTCTAGAAGCGCTCGTCGCACTCGCTTTACGATGTTTTGTATAGTAATCCAAACAATGGTCCTCATGCAAAATGCAAACGTGAGCCAACGCCCCGTCCGCCTCGAATTACCTACTCGAAGAACAGAACTGCGGTTTTGCCTCTCTACTAAATAAACATGTAACTTATTGTGTTTCTTAACTTTAGCCCATTTTAGTTTTTCATACAGACCAGACTCTGTGAAATAGATGGCATAGCTGTCAAAGGATTCAGTCGTTTAAATATTTATATTCCAACAATGAGTAAAAAACAAGGCGACTATCTTACAATACGAAAAAATGAGTGTACGCTTTGAGATAATGGATCTATTAAAAATAGAAGTGTCTGCAAATACGATAATCGAATGATAATTTGTTTCTTATTTATCTATGTTTATTCGTCCGATATATTTAAAAAATATTCAATTTAAAAAATTAATATAATAAAAAATATTTTAATAATTTTAGACAATTGAAAAGTTAATCATTCGATTATCGAATGAACAGACACTCCCACTTTTAATAGACCAAATAAATACTTACTCGTATGATTAGGCTATTTGCATCTAATAAAACATTACTTACACTAATCTTGCAACATCACTGACATTAGGGTTCGGATCAGCCGCAGCTGGGGTGACTTGGGCAACCATAATCATAAGCCGCGAATATTATAGTGATATAATCGTTAAAACCATAAATAAATTAAAATATAATATTGAAAGAATGGAACGTTCTAATTATAAAAATCATCGTACGAATAATTATTTTTTAATCATACGATTATCGTATTATTAGCAACAGCCATTAAAATACTTGGTGTTTGTAGAAGAAAAGACGAATGTCAATATTGCGTGTTTCTACACATTAGTTATCTCCACGTAATGAATGAGAAAATTTCAGCTTAATTGGTTGAGGATAACTGCTTTAAAATTCAGTTGCAAGAGTTGACCCTAACAAATATATTATATTGCAAGTTATAAGTAGCGGCACGAAAGTCTAGCGGTGACCGTTATTGCACATAAGTCGAAAATAAGGTATCATGGGGTAGTAAGTTGTTCGCGGAGCGGGTGCGCATATCGTTCGCACGCGGTGAATGGCTTGTGCATATCGTGCGCACGCGCTGAGTGGGTTTCCAGTCCCATTCGTGCAATTCAATTTATGCGCGACAGTACCCATGCGCAGCGAGAAACCCCCGTTATCGAGAGTTTTTTTTTATAGGATAAGGGTGACAAACGAGCACACAGTCCACCTGATGGTAAGTGGTTGCTGCAGCCCATGGACATCTACATCTATCCTCGTTTGCGAATCAATATGCAGATGCGTTGTCAGAACAAATCCTAACGTCTGGTAACCCAAACAGGGAGTCGTTTCCCCAGTGCAGAAATGGAACATATGGCTGACAAAAGTTCCCTTGGACAGCCTTGGCAAAACACCTTAATAAAATTGGAGGTAGAGAAGAGAGCTTGAACAGTTTAAAAACTCTTTGAATTAGTCAGGCAACGAAAGGCGATAGGATCCAAATATGTAATTTAAAGTCTTATTTTTACGAATTATTTATTTTTTACCAAAAATAAAGAAAGAGCAACAAGTAAAATACTGGCGGCAATTATTCTATTATTTATTGAGAATATTATACCAAATTTTATTCTGTACTAAGTGGTGCTTGCAAAGGCAAGCTCAGCACCCCCTTGAACCTTGTGCCATAGGTTCCAGACTAGTTAGCCTGTAGGTAAATCAGGTTCTCCATGAAATCTTGGGCTTTTAGCATACGAGTATATTATCCCCCACCGAGAGACTTCACTCCTGCTTTAATAAGACGTTCCCTAATTACACGATTACGGCAAATAATTTTAACATCATATACAAGTGTGTTGCAGTAGTATAGGTATTGTGAAGGGTTACTTAGCGATAGCCATTTAGTTGTACAAAAAGTCTTATACATCTTGCATTTACTTTTGCTTGATCGAATTGACAAATTCTTGTCTCCTTAAATATGGCAAATTGGCTGCCGTGACAAATAAACATCTTCATGTAGACATAAATATAAATTTTTGTTTGTTATTTTTAAATAAGTATCCTTTCGTGAACTAACAGAAAAATGCTTATCCCTATTTTATTTTCGATTTGGTGAGGATTTGTTATAATTCTTTATATATTTTATAGAACAGGAATATGAATCACACTGACGCTAGACCACCAAACAGTGTCCATCACTTTTATAGGGGTAAGTTTTCGTTTGGTGCATTGTTTAATTGCTGAACCAGAATCCAAGCAACTTGCTGAGCGCTTGCAATTTTCAAACAGAATCCAATTTTCGTCGCAGGTAACAATGTGGTTTAAAATTCCTTCGTTTGTGTTCCTGTTGAGCAGCGCAAGGCACGTCTCGAATGGACCAATGGAACAATATTGTTTTGATGCTATCGTCGAAAGCTGTTGCTAATTCAGCCGTAGATTGAGTATCAAAAGCCTCCACAATTACCTTTAATTTGTCATTGTCGACCAAAGTTTTCGGACAACTACGGGGTTCATTTTTCAGATCGAAATTTCCGGAAAGGAAGCGGGCAAATCAATAACAGGTTCATTTGTAGAATAACGACTACATACTTTTTTTTAATAAGGAGCAAAATGCTTTTATTTAGATCGTAAATGATTTTGTTTCAGGGAAAGATGCGGGTACAACACATTCCACGTCAATGTGAAGTTATGTAATATAAAGACATTTGAGTGCTATAGAGATCTGTTTTTTTTATAGGATAAGGGTGACAAACGAGCACACTGTCTATCCTCGATGACGAATCAAAATGCAGATGCGTTGTCACCCGTGAGGACTAAGATGGAATGTCTTGTTTCTAGTAAAAATGGTCTCCGGTTCTCTACACTCACCATACCAAACACAGCAGCGTATAGTTGCTATTTTACGTGAGAGCGTGGTCCTTCCCCGGTCGAGCCAACCCATTCGTGCTACAACTATACTAGTAATGTAGCTGCAGCATGGCTTTACCACCTATAGCTTTTATATTTTTTAATGAATATCATCGCTCCGCTGTACTCATATCCGGATTTAGTACAGTTTCAAAATTGTGCCGACGATAGGCTGTTTGAAGGTACTCGTAAAAAGGAATTAAATATACATATTATACGATGCTATAGTATAAATGTTCCGGCTTCACAGCGTACCGTAGAAATTCATAACTCAATTAGTAATATCTCTAATGCCACAAATTTTTCACTTTTTTCGGAACAAATTTACGATTACCATCGTAATGTACTGGTGGTCAAAAGAATTGCTAGAGGTGTGAGGATGAAGAGGATTGTTCACTGATAGTGAAAAGAGTCGGCTAAATTACTTAAAAATTTGTTTTAAAGAAAGTAGTTGAGACGTAAGTAATGGATGGCGATTTAAAAAAATGCATCCCGTATTTTATTCTCGACATCTTGGCTCCTCGTAATGTCGAAACTCTTGAAGTCACTTCTTAGAATTTGCCGCTTGCTCCCTATACTTTTATGCAACCTTTACAAGTTTCTGAAAAAGACACTTTAGAAGCACTTATATCATTTTCGAATGGCTCTGCCGGCGGCATTGACGAAATTACGCCTCAACATTTTAAAGATCTTGTAAACACGTCTGCTAGTGACGCCAGCGGAGTACTACTTAATGACATTACAATATTATGTAATTTTATGCTTTCTGGTAAAGATAATTCTAATTTCATTCCATTCTTATATTTGGCAAGATTATATGCCTTCAAAAAAAAAAAAGATAGCCAGGAGGCACATAATTCCTAACATGAAGACAAAATTTCAGCCTATTCAACTAGACTTTAGTACTAGAGGTGTCTGTGAGGTGGCAGTTCATTCTGTGCGTACATTTTTAACAAACTCTGATGCAGATGTTCTTGTGCTGAAAGAATTTACTACAATACCTCCGAAATTTATCATTACGTTTGACAATGTTACAGTCAAAATACGAACTATTTACGAAAACCACATTATTGATTCTGCTCTCGGTGTTTAGCAGCGTTACTCCCTAGGTGCAGATCTTTTCAGTTTGGTTATTCGACCCATTATTTGAAATTTGAAATCCAAGCTGAATGTCTGGTACCTGGGTGATAGTGCACTGGGAGGAAGAGATATTTCTCCTTGAATAAAAACTGTCAGTGATATGTTTCATAGTTTCCATAGTGACCAAGATTAGGCCCGCCTTCTGTTCAACTAAGGAATCTAGTCACTCCACGATTTACCTTCAAATAATCTTGGTACATTACTTGACGGGGAAAGCTTGCGCATCAACTTTGGAATCCGACTAGGAGCGGCGATTTGTCAACCTCATCAGAGCCCCAGTAGCAGCGTCGACGAGTTCGGGCTCCACGGAAGCTCCACTGTAAGAAATGTGTTGGTAGAATTTCACGGCACGGTTCTGTGAACGATTTTCGAAGCGCTCTTGTTTCTATAAATATTCTCTCTATATTTCTTAGAGCCTTATGGAATATTAAGAGACGATGGCAGGAGACCCGACGGTGTGATATTGGTCCCTAGGGAGAGAGGTAAAGCCCTAGTGTGGGATGCTACTTGTGTAGACACTTTGGCAGCCTCTCATCTCAGGCGTACTTCGTTTAGAGTCGGGGCGGCATCAGAGGCAGCTGAACTATGTAAGTGGCGCAAATATAAGTCTCTGAGATATGACTACATATTTGTGACATTTACTGTAGAGACTTTTGGTCCGTGGGGTCGTCGTGTGGCGAAGTTCCTAAAGGATCTCTATCCGGGACTGGTCGTCACTGCTGGTGATAAAAGGGCTGGTTCTTTTCTCACTCATGGGCTAAGTATAGCCATTCAGCAAGGAAACGCAGCCAGCATTCTTGGCACAATACCATGGGGAGTAGAACTGTATGATAATTTAAGTTATTAGATTTAATTTTATTTTACTATAGTTTTTTTAATATTATAAATATTTCATTGTTATTTACAGATACCCATGATATAAAGTACTGTGCAGACAACTTGCTTCGGTCATTTTACGAGTCTTAATCATTGTCGTTATTTTGTCCATTGTGGCAATTCAATACGTAGGATTGTAACATCTTTAGCGGTTTAGGGTACAAGATATAATTAGAGCTAGAGAAAACCACACACTTATTAAATTTAATTTTATTAAATAAAAAAAAACATAATAAGCGTCTAAAAATAGCTAGTTAGTCTTTAATATATTAATAAACAATAGATACATTTTTAGATTACCAGATTATGTTATGCCTTAGCCACAATGATTATATTTCTTCTTCTTCTTCATTAGCCGGTGAAAGTCCACCGCTGTAGAATTTGCCTCAATTGTCACGCTTGGCAGGAGAAATGACGATCGCCAGTACCTGATGCTCACTCCTTTGACGCCTTTACCCGTAACCCGTCTGGATATTTTATGTCTAGCATAAACGAGATGGTTATACCGTCATATATCGGAAGATATAAGATGTTCTGGCATATCCCTATGTCGCCTCTTACGACATCCACGGACGAAACGCGCAGATGGATTCTCTTACTCCTTCAAAGCGTTTTATTCAATTGTCTATGAAGACGTTAGAATGAAAAATAGCTTAAAATTACGATGTTGTCTGTAACTACTAACTACTTAATAGGAGTTTTTATTTGGCACGATGCCATGTTGGAGAAATAAGCTGACCTTTATTTAAAAACTTTGCCCTAACTTTCAATTCAGCAAACAACTTTCCTCTTAATCATGTTTATAAGAAATAAAGTTTAATGTCGTGCGATACGATAGATTTTTAAATTTTGGTGTATTTTATAATTGTAAAATTTTATTACTGCTAGTATTAAATTTGTATTACAAGAGGCATGCCAAAAGAGTCGGGACACTCTTTACTCATTTGTTTGATACTGATACTGCTTTATACATCATCGTATAATTTGCCAGTGTTTATTTGTTGATAAATTAGGAAGTAATTACTTGAAAAATATATTTCGACTTATTACTTTCGAAATAAATTCGTCCACTGGAAAAAATATTTACGATGTACCGGATGATGAAACATAGCTATATTATTTTGATTACCCAATAATATGACAGTCGACTCTATTGTACTTTGAAGATGAGCCAACTCCAATGAAATATCGATGTGGCCGAAGTACACGGTTAACTCCAAGTGATATGTGACAGTTTTTTGTGCCATAAAATGACAAGTGACTAAAATCAGGGCTCCGGGACTAACATCAACCAGACTATTTTATTGAAAACTTGGCTATTGCATCACATCAACCATATACACTTGACCTGGCACCATGCGATATAAAATGATGGCGCGATTTTGAAATTTATGAGGTATCTAAAGAAGAGAGGTACGTGAACCTGCCAGTGTCGCGGAGGCTTGGGCGATTGGCGCATCGCCATACCAACACTCTTATTTCCGCGTGACTCCACCTCTGTTGCGGCGAGAAGGATAGTATGGTAAAGGATACTCCTTCCCCCACAGTCCATTAACGCGCATCCAGGGTAG
The DNA here is from genome assembly GCA_963668995.1 of Parnassius mnemosyne. NCBI lineage: Eukaryota > Metazoa > Arthropoda > Insecta > Lepidoptera > Papilionidae > Parnassius > Parnassius mnemosyne. The sequence continues at coordinate 27,981,319 of CAVLGL010000093.1, read as the reverse complement.
GCTAGGCAACCCACTCGGCGCGATTACAACACAAGGCAAGTGGGTTGCTCTTTGTTTCACCGTAGGTGACCAAGCGACGGCTACTAAGCCCATCGTCACGACAAGGCAGGGGGGGACCCGTTGGTTGTCCATGGACACCTGTTGCCAAATTCATACAAAGAAGGCTACAGATGCATCATCCCTGAGGACTAAGATGGAATATAGCTCTCTATACCATTCAAACAGGACCAAAGGGTAGCAATCGCTACCATTTGGCGGCAGATATAGGTGGGATAGGAATGCTGGCCAAGGCAAAAAGGGGGTACACTGAAATTGAGGAGATTCGACAAAAATATTCTTTTTAGCGGTTTACGCGCAAATCCGTATCTTCTGTGGGTTAAACATAAACTTGACTAGACTTAGTCGCCCCCAGTCAGAGACTTTGCTTAACACAGATTCGATTCCAGATATAATATTGTTTTAAGCACTATTGGTATTTAAACCATCACTAATCCTATCGTATTCATAACACTAATATTTGTATTATTGGTTACCCGAGAAATCGTTGTGGCTCCATATAGTCGGAAATCCAATTATATTGCGTTTTCCTAATCGTATACACCTGTTAAGAATTATAGTAGGCATTGGTAGCTATGCGAAACTCAATTTGCGGCTAGCTAAGTTTGGGTAGCTATCATGCAGGTAAATATCGACCACGGAAGGCGCATAAACGATTGATTCTCTTTTGTTATATAAATATTAAATTACTATTCGACGAGATTAAAGTTACCGATTCTGATTTATTCGTGAATGATTTAGCCGATGCACTTAAAATATTCATTTTAAAAATGTTACCATTTAAATACGGTTAGCTAGTTATTCAAATGTCTAGCTAAATAGGTTTTGGTCAGCTCCAAAACGTATTTTTTCACCAAAACAAAAAAAAAAAGAACTAAATTTATCGGCAAATAATGTTATACATATTACGGCAATATTAATAATAACCGTGTAGTGGCGGTGTAAGAATATCCACTATGCCATATCAAAAGGATGTCTTTCCGAAGCTGCTGAAGCGAACTATTGTACTTAATTCCGATTTACAAAAGTGGAGATAAGAAAGAAGTTAGTTATTATCGGCCAATCTCCTTGCTACCGGTATTCTCAAAGATTTTAGAAAAGTAAATTAACAACAGATTTATACAGTATCTCTCGAAATTTGACATATTATCAGACTCTCAATTTGGATTTAGAAAGGGATGCTCTACGGAAAATGCAGTTGCTGCGTTAAGTTTTCAAATTGTTAATACCTTAGATAATGGTAGAAAATGTCTTGCTGTTTTCCTGGATTTAAAAAAGCCTTTGATACTGTATCAATCCCTACACTTATTAATAAATTACAATGGATTGGAATCAGAGGTGTATTTCTAAAACTCTTAAAGGACTACCTTTTTGACAGGACGCAGACGGTAAGAATAGGTCAATACACTAGTAGTTATATAAATGTAAATTATGGAGTACCGCAGGGAAGCGTCTTGGGCCCTACGCTATTATTAGTATATATTAATAATCTAATTAGTATGAGATAAGGGGAGAGTTTTCTCATACGCAGATGACACTGCGATGTTGTTTTGGGGAGACACGTGGGAAGAAGTGCAGTTAATAGCGGAAAAACAATTAGCTAAGGTTGCTCATTGGCTTGACAATAACTTACTTACTTTGAATGTTAGTAAAACTCAATTCATATGTTTTTCCATGACTAGTCGATCACAGCCAAAATTTTAGAATCAAAATACATAAATGTAACCATCCTTTCAGCGGTAACTGTACGTGTACATCTATTGAAAAAGTTTCATATATATCTGGGCGTTATGGTGGATTAGCGGGTTTCCTGGTACAGGCATGTTGAATTAGTGTCTAGTAGAATTCGAAAGCTCACTTGGATATTTAAGACTTTATGACATATTGCCTGTTTAGATCTTTTGAAACATATATATGTAGCGCTTGCTCAATCCATTATAATATATTGTATACCAATTTGGGGGGTATTTACAAAAGTAAATTTATTGAAGTTGAGAGTGCTCAGAGATGTCTACTAAAGGTTATGTATTTTAAACCGTACACGTACTCCACTAGCTTTTTGTATTCATCATGTGGGCTGATTTCAGTGAGGCAGTTGTACATATTACACACTTTATTGGAAAAACATAAGTTTGTGGCTTTTAATCCTACTTACAGTAGTAAGACAAGACTACTTACAGTAGTAGCTCCTAATTGGAGAACGAAAACCACCTTTGCGCAACATCAATATGAAAAACAATCAGAACACTTATACAATCAGATTAATAAAATATTGCAAATATATCCATTAAAGATATATGACTGTAAGAAGAAAATAATGCAGTGGCTCAAGACACTTAATTACGATCAAACTGAAGCTTTATTAGAATTTATCCTATAAACACATTCAGTCATTGTCTTTTTTCACACATACATAGACACCTACCTACACACAAACACACACCCACTCCCTGTTTCTCTTTTGTTTAATGTACTTAGTTCAGGGAGGGCAAGGACCTTCTACCACAAGTATCTTTATACGAAAGAAAACTTGTACTAATTTAAGAATATGTTGGAAACAATAAAGTTTCATTATTTTGATTATTTTGAAAAAACCCTCAAAGTTTAAATCATAAAATATTGTATCGAGTTATTGTAAAATAATTTATTACATTAAACTCTACCTACCATTTAAAAAAAGAAAATAAACAAGGAAACCTAACCTCACTTATTCTAACCGATTGTATGATCCTGCTGACCATACAAACATATATTACATTTTATTATCATTATTACATATATTACATAAACTGATAAAATATCTATTAATATATATTATTTTCTGAAAAGCCTTGATTTAGTTGCCGATCAGGTATTGCCGGTCTTTATTTTTTACACTTTTTTACACCCACAAGAACATGCTGTCAAATTAGCTTGTTAGCTGATTTTTCTTGTTAACCGAATATTTAAAAAATACCATTTAATTATTTGCCTTTTAAAAACCAAATAAAATTAAGCTAATAAAAAAATATAAACATTGCAGTGTAAATAAGCAGATATTTTTTGCTTTAACATTTGTATACAACGTCATGATTTGTGAACGGTACAAAGTACGATCCAACTTTTAGACGTTGCAATTTAAAAAAAAGAAAATCCCGCAAAGCCTACAAATTACAGTCTTACCGTACTTAAACTGTCTGTATTTTGCCGTTACTGAGAAATCTTGAACCAAATAAAATGAGGGAAGAAAAAATTTTTTGGCAATTTGCCCGACGATAACATCAACACTTCAAATCTTTAACTGATTTATGCCAGGGATTTATGCGTACGATTTATGCTCTCCAATTGTTTTATCGACATGTATGGTTTTCTTTGTCTTCTTTTTCGCCATTTATCAAAATCTCCAAAATTGGAGTAGCTTTTAGTTTCTCCTTGTAAGTGACAATCTAGTGTTATAAAGGATTTTCCATTAAGAGTGCTCGAAGAAATGAAATGAAATAAACCAATGATATTGTTACAATTTTTATTTTATTTTAAACGACATTCGATGACATTATGTATGGAATATAATTTCCACCAAATGACCACTGCGACTCCGTTGTAGGATTGTAGGATGTGTATTCTGGTGGACCAATTCTGGACGACATCTTCGCATAAATGGGGTTCAATTTCACGAAGAACGCGAGTTATGTTGGCCTTAAAGGCGGCAATTGTCTGTACTTTGTCTGTATAGACATCCGAAAGCAAGGTCAGCCGCCCAATGCTCTAAAGTCCAATCAGCGAATATACGGCACTGTCTGTGATCGCTGGGTTTTAGTTCTTGAGTGGTTAATTGCACTTAATATGAATGAAAACCCAAGTTTCGACAAAAAATGCACGAAGTTAATGTCATAGAAAGACCCAGCTGTTGAGCATAACGCGGAATGCACTGTAAGGGGTTTTCACGCACACTGTCCCGAACGTCACCAATATTCTTCAACGATCTTGCGTTTCTTTTGACGTACAAGCTGTGCTTCATCGATCACCGATCCGGTTGTCTCAAATTTATTAATTAAACGACGGATTGTGAATTCTGCATGACGGCCATGAATGCCATAAATTGAACGCAACGCACGGAACTTTAGGCGAAAAGAACCACTGATTTTCATCAAATTTTAACAATTTCAACCCGTTGTTATAGCGTGTAACGTTCCATGGTAAAATGTCAAAACTAAATAAGTATTTTTGTCAAATTTGACAGCTAACGCTTTACCAAGATGGCCGCTATACGCTGTCAAAGTTAGAGCGTCCCTAATGAAGAACCCTTTTGTATAATTTTACAATCATACCTTTCATAATTATTTAATTTTAGCGATGCGCCCCGGCTTCGCCTGGGTAGGATCTCTGTGGCGTTATTTAGATTTAAGATAATTACTTAAGACCATTTATAATATACATTTCTCGGTTTTTCAAATCAAAATCTAGATTTTTCGGTTGAAAAATTATTCCTGGCATTGCTCTCCATCTGTTCGTCAAGTTTTATTACAACCGAATCAAGCATTCCGGAGATTAGCCCGGAGAGATAGCCAGACAGGCAGACAGGTAGACAAAAAATTTAAAAATGTTAAGCTCAATAAAAAGGCAGTTACTTCGATACTACAGGCACTTAAGATTTATTTATATACAGTGGTGGTCGTATAATTAGAAACACTACCAATGGTCCTTGACATTATGTAAGATACTTCACCGCAATCGTTTTTATTTTGAAACAATATGTTCAAAGATTTATAATTTATTAGAAAAACAATATAAATCCCACTACACAAGTGCAGTTTCAATATTACATTACGGACAATGATTTAAATCAGTTTTAATGTATGAAAAATAATGGTCAACTAATTAGAAACAACAACAAAAAAGTATAAAAAACAATATTTTTTTAGGTATTAGTAATTACTATCGTTATATACGAAATAGCTACTATCCACAGCCTACCAATACTTATAATTAATATTTAGTGGCGTATCCCTTATTTTCAACAGCACTGCAACGACGTGGCATTGATTCAATCAATTTCATACATTTTTCTAGGGGGATTGAATTCCATACTTCAACAAATGCTTCATATAATTCGTTTTGACTGGTGTTTCGTTTATTTGAGATTTTCTTTTTAACAATATACCAGAGATTTTCTATCGGATTTAAATCTGGGCTATTTGCTGACCAGTCTAAAACGGATATACGCTGTTCGCTAAGGAAACATTTGACGCTATTGGCCGTGTGTTTAGGGTCATTGTCATGCTGAAAGATCCAGGTTGCAGGTAAATAATCGTCCGAGTAGGGAATCATTGTGTGCTCTAAGATATTTTTGTATTGCCATTGATCCATTGCACCTTCAATCTTCAGAACGGGTCCAACTTTAGATCCGGAAAAACACCTTTAATTTTACCGCCACCTTGCTTGGGGACAGGTTTTTCTTGGCCGAGCCTTTCTAAGAACATTTTTCAACAGTTCCATGTATTTTATAATGATCAATTGCATTAAAAACTTTCTTAACAGAACAATTTAAATGCTCAGATATTCTTCTGTACGCCCTTCTGTACGTTATGATCTATATGTAAATTAACACTTATTTGCCTAGTTGAAGCGTCACAACCTTTATTTTTGCCCATTTTGAACAAAATAAAATTCAGATTAAATTTTGAAATGCCGCCAAAATAATAGAAAAAGCCAAGAAAGAAATGTTATTCTCCAATTCCAAAAAAAGAACGAGTTATGGATGGCTTTTTAAAATGTTTCTAATTAGGCGTCCAAGCGGCCAGTAACAGTAAATAAACTCCTACATGTGTTAGACTCATTTTGTAATTAAAAGTAAGATATGTTTTATATTTTATGCATTTAATGAGTTTTTTATTTGAGTGATTATATTATTGCATGATTATTAATTATTGAATGTGTATATATTTTACTAACATTTGTACGTTGAAGTTATACTTTCTTTATTCATAAGAAGTGTTTCTAATTATATGACCACTACTTTTTAATATTTTACCGCAAGTTGTACAAAATTGCGATTTATCACAAAAAAACTTCAAAATTCATAAGATTATTTTTCATATTTTTACCTTTTTTGTACGTGGAGGTGGGGCACGATCTGGCATTCTCACTTCATTCCTAGGGGTTATTATCATCCATAAATTGCTTAATATTATAATAACCCTTTTATACAACTTAAGTTTAATAAAGTTTTTGAACTTTGAGCAGGTCAAATTTTGTATATTTTCTGTGATTTTGTTGTAAAAGCGTATACATCGCTCCAAGAATGAATTACTGACTCGGTGGAGTCGAGTAACTGGTACTATTAACTTGTATCTGTTCCTAGTGTTTACAAAAGGAATATCATTTATTTTTGTAAAACTACTAGACTTTCAGTATCCAGGGATAATAATCCTTTATATTAAACTACTTCACAATGTGTTGGTGCGTCACATTGCTTAGGTTTTGGAGATTTGAGTCAGCAGAGAGTTGGCGTTAGTATTATAAGGCACCTAAGCAGACAGACACCTTATCTTGGGATTCATATTACCATCGGAGCACTTATTTCACCGTTTCCACTTATATGTGAAACCTATCCATCTGCAGAGAGGTGTATGACAGGGTGATGTTATATCCCCCGAAATTCTTCACCGCTGCATTGGAAGACGTTTTCGAGCTACTGGATTAGAAAGAATACGGTATTAACATCAATGGCGAGTACATCACTCACCTTCGATTTACCGAGGATATAGACCTTATGGCAGAATCACTGGAGGATCTAAGTACTATGCTCAATAACTTCAATAGAGGTATATAGGTCTTAAGATGAACATGGACAAAACAATAGTCATATGTAACGTCCATGTTACACCTATGCTGGTATTTTTTGGGAGGCACTAAGATCGAAATTGTTGACGTGTATGTTTACCTGGGACAAATAGTCCGACTAGGTAAGTCCAACTTCGACCGAGAGGTCAATCGACGGATTCAACTCGGCTGGGCAGCGTTCGGGAAACTACGACACATCTTCTCGTTAGACATACCTCAAAACCTGAAAACGAAATTGTACGACCAGTGCGTGTTGCCAGTGATGACTTACGGATCTGAAACGTGGTCCTTCACTGCTGGTCGTATGAGGAAGCTCAAGGTCGCTCAGCGAGCTATGGAGAGGGCTATGCTCGGGGTTTCTCTGCGTGATAAACTTAGAAATGAGGATATCCGCAGTAGAACCAGAGTAACCGACATGGCGCAACGGATTAGTAAACTGAAGTGGAAATGGGCCGGCCATATAGCTCGAAGAACCGACAACTGATGGGGAGAAAAGGTTCTCGGTTGGCGGCCTCGTACCGGCGGACGAAGTGTAGGGCGTCCCCCCACTAGATGGAGTGACGACCTGGTAAGATATGCAGGAAGTCAATGGACGCAGGTGGCTCGGGACCGTGCTTTGTGGTATTCCTTGGAGGAGGCCTATGTTCAGCAGTGGATTTGTGATTGGCAGTAATAATGAAACGATGAACCTCTTCAGTTCAAAAAAACAGTTATTTCGATATTACAGACAGACACTTCAATTTTATTTATGTGCATGTATAGATAATTCGTTGTCACATCAGGAAAGGCTGAGACGAGAAATTTTCTTCAGTGATGCCTTTTCTGCTTGCAGATGTCTTTAAGGCCTCACATGAGGACGTGCGACTTGTCAGGAAGACCGTGTTAGGAGTGAGGCAGAAAGCTAAGGAGTGTTAAAATTGAAGGTAGCAAATAAAGACAAAAAGTGAGGGGACAACTCTAAATTCCCTAATTTGTTTAAGTAATATAAAATAGTGTGCAGACAACTACCCGGACAAACAGAAGGACAGACAGATAAACATTTTAACAAATGCTTATTCACGTAGCATCTAAATCTTATAGACTGGTCAATGGAAACGTCGTTATATGTGCATAATAGCATAAAAACCGGGTTAAGTATTTCGCGCAAATAAAAACAAGCGCTTAGCCTCCTAGCTCATCTTATAATATAAAACATCTCTTAAGTTTGGTAAAAGTAGAAAAAATAACAGAGGAATCTAAGAATTAATAGAAATAGGGAAACTTTAAGAAAATACTGTCAAATATACCTACTCATTTACCAATTCATACTTATAATTTATTCTATAGAAATTCACAGAATTTTGTGCTTCTTCAGATATATTATTACGTCTTGACATAGGAAAAAATTGGTCTTGTTTTTTGATATGGCAATAATTTGAATATTGAAGAATTACTGCAGAAAGATTTTCCTCACGAGCTACATCTAATTGACAAATTAATTAACCCAGGAGAAGCCAGTTTCCAGAAATGTTTGTTTTACACCACAGTTAGATAAGTATTTACACCATACATATACATATTTAAGTTTTGACAGCGGTGTAAAGTGTTTATACAGTAAGACAGGTACGTTCGAGTACAGAACTTGATTACGCCTGATCAAACTATAAATCAAATTGAAGGAAGGTAGAAATGCTTGGCACTGGTAATTTAGTATTAACATTTGTTGTTTATTCTATAAAAAAAAGAGAAGTAAAGTGTGACGTAGGATAGGACCAAGGTTGGGTTAGGTCAGGTCAGCTGTCAATTGATCAATTCTCAACACTCCACCTTGATCAATTTACAGCGGAGCGTCTCAATGACTCTTCTGTTGAGTGGCTTGGTGAGAATGTCTGCAATCTGCTTGCTGCTCTCAACGTGTTGCAGTGTCACAGTGTTGCCGACGTGTTCCTGGATGTGCTTTTGTGGTATCTCAATGTGTTTCTTTCCTCTGGTCGTCTTTCCTTCGTGTGCATTCTGTAACATGTGTATGGCTGACATGTTGTCGACCTTCATGGTGATCGGCTGATTACTTTCCAGGATACCAAGTTCCTTTGATCGTTCGTTTTCGATTCGTTTGATCCAGCATACATCGTCAATCACTGACACCGCAGCTCTGTACTCGGCTTCTGCAGTTGAAGTCGCTACCAGACGCTGCTTTTGTGAGTACCAGACTACTGGTCCTCCTCTCATCACTAACACTCCATTCGTCGACTGTCCTGTCTCAGAATCTGAATCTGAATCAGTGTAGGCCACGAGTTCTTTGTCTTCTCCGAAGTGGATTCCTGCTGTCTTGATTCTTGCTGCTGTCGCTGTGCCTCTCAAGTACTGGAACACACGTTTCACCATCGCCTGATGGCTTTTCATGGGCTTGTTGCAAAATCGACTGAGATAGTTCAAGGTGAAGCTGATGTCTGGCCGGGTGATTGGAGCTAAGTACAATAAGCTCCCTATCGCCTCGCGATAGTTGTTGTTCGCCGGAAGTAGCTCATTATTCTTGAAGTCTGCCTTCTTGTTGACCATTCCTTGCTCGATGGGTGTGGATGCTGGGTTGCACTGCTCGAGTTTCATCTTTCTCAAGATCTTCTCCATGTACCGAGGCTGATTCACGAAGATACCATCCTGGTCGATCTTGATTTCCATGCCCAAATACGTCAGCTTGTCCTGTGCCTTCTTGCTGAATGTGATCTGAAATTCCTTGTTTATCTCGCCCAAGAGTCTGTATATTTCATCTTCGTTTTTCGCAGCTATCAATCCATCATCCACAAACAGTGAGAGCATAATGCTTTTGTCCTTGTTATAGTATATACACGGGTGGTCATCTGTGTTGATCAGGCCTATCTTCTTTTCAAAGTGTGTGGTAACCCTCTTGTTCCACATCCATGGAGCTTGTTTGAGCCCGTAAAGACTCTTGTCCAACTTGCAAACTTTCCCTGATCCGTCGTCGAATCCTTCAGGTTGCTTCATATAGATGACCTGCTCCAGAATTCCATACAAGAATGCTGTTTTTACATCGAACGATACCAACTTCATTTTCTCTGACGCTGCGTGACTTAAAAGTAGTCGAATCGATGTATCGATCGATATTTTTTTAACAGTGGTAGAGTCACGCGGCAGCTTTTGCTGTCGCACGGATGGGCCGGCTCGAACCGGGGTGGTACCACGACCTCACAGAATACCAGCGTGAAGTAGATGTTTACCTCTGTGTTTCGCTTGGTGAGTGCAGGTGGCCGGAGGCCCTTTTTACTGGAAATGAGGCATTCCATCTTAGTCCTCACGGGTGACAACGCATCTGTATTTTGATTCGCAAACGAGGATAGATGTAGATGTCTATGGGCCGCAGCAACCACTTACCATCAGGTGGACTGTGTGCTCGTTTGTCACCCTTATCCTATAAAAAAATGTATGGCGAGCTACTGGGCTAAAGGTTTCGGCGTAGTCCACTCCTCCCTTCTGTTCAAATTCCCTTGCCACGAGTCTGGCCTTGAGTCTGCCATCTGCCTTTTCTCGAAGTACCCAACGACAAGTGATTGGCTTCACTCCTTCTGGACAGTCCACCAGCGTCCAAGTTTTCATTTCCATTAGCGAGTCATACTCCTCCTGCATCGCTTGTTTCCACTTTTCATCTTTGTGTGCCTCACTCACCGGGATATCTTGAGTTTCACCAATCATGGCTACTTTTGCGCTCTTTCCTCCTCGTCTAAAATCAATTATGCAATTTCTCAGTCTTGGTAGTGGTTGCAAAATTCGACGATCTCGCAAGATTCTCCTTCCTGACTCTTTGGCTTGCTGTCGTGTCCCACTTTCGTTGTCACTTGTCTCCTCAGCACTTTCTCCAGTCCTGTAGTTCTCTTCTTCTTCCTCTGACTCACTGCTGCTTTCTTCTTGCTTCTCAGGTATGCCCTCTGGTGTAGGTGTCTCAATTTCAGTGCCTTGCCTCAGTCGTATCTTATCCTTGTCGAAGATTACATTGTCTGAGCTAACAACTTCTCTCTTTTCTTTCATATAAATCCTGTAGCATGGTGAATCAATGTCATAGCCAACCAGAATTCCCTTTTCTCATTTGCTATCAATCTTGACTCTATTCTGTGCATGTGTCAGCACATAAAATTCATATCCAAATGGTCGCAGTTTCTCAATCTTCATTTTCCTTCCAAACCACAGTTTTGCCCGACTTTTCACTGGTACGTTGCTGGTTCCTGTCTGATTGATCGTGAAGATCGCATGGTTCATTGCTTCTGCCCACAGTCTCTCGTCCAGTTCGTCTGCATGTATTGCTGCTCTGGCTGCCTCGACAATCGTTCTCATTTCGCTCTCAATCCTTCCGTTTTGCTCTGGCGTGTCTACATTCGTAAATGTGTGAAAAATTCCCAACTTGTCCATCATCTCTTTGGTTTTTGTGTTCTTCAGTTCGGTGCCATTATCAGATCTCAGACTCTTCACTCTCCTCCCTAGTTGATTTTATACCAGTCTCAGGTAGCTTGCAATCTTCTCAGGGGCCTCACTTTTCGTCTTCATGAAGTAACAGCTTCGGTAGTGGGTGAAGTCGTCCTCAAGTCCTCTCTCCAGTGTCTTTCAGACCCATCTAGACTATAAAATGTCGACTCTTTTCCGTTTGCCTTCTGTACATGTCCCAACATCTGACTTACTGAGTGTTTAGGCCAAACAATTAACATTTGAAATTTGCATTCCACTCGTGTCCGCCCGCTGACTTTGTAAAGGTCACCGTTGCCCCACTCCCGTGTGGGTCGCTCGGCAGAGGGCGTGGGCGCAGAACGCGAGTGCGTTGCAGTAGCTTGAGTGCAGCGGCGCCGTCGTAACGTTAACGTATTTTGTGGTGACCGCGGCAGCGTATTCGTGCGACCAGTTTAGGTTTTATGGTCTAGATTTTTAGTATTTGTGCGCGTTACTTCGCTACTTAATTTGTGGTTTCGTGAAGACCGCCTCGTATTAGTTTGTCTAAGTTGTAAGTTCGTGACAAGAGGCTTGTATTGTATTTGACTGATTAAAGTAATTTCGTTTGAAAGTAATTGCGTCAATTGTATACTATTGCAGTGAATCTACTCAGACCGCGTGGTCACGTACATAATAACCTCTGATTGTGTCGGCTTTGGTAGCAAATTTATGCAACGACGAGAAGTTGTGGAGTCTAGAAAATTAGACGCCGGGTCGATTAATTGTTTGGAAGTTAATGTTTAATTGTACCGTCGCGTTAAGTGCTTGAGAAGGTCGCGTTCGTTTCTAGAAATAATTAGTTGCTGAGTGAAACGGAAGTGAACTTTGACCCACCGTTCATTAGTCGTACCGTGTGTTACGTTTTTGATTATAATTAACGGGGATTTAGTTGAGTTTGAAGTTAGTTAAATGTACAATAAAGTTGATAGACTGACATAGTGAATTGAAGAAAGAAATTGGCTCCACTGTCTTGATACCATGAGGTTGCCCTATCCTTGGAGATGTCTTTGTCCACTGTCGAGAGTGTCGTGGTCAAAATGCCACCCTTTTTTGTTTCCCATTTCCTGATTTATTTGCTTCTTCTAGGGATTCACAATCCTTTGCAAAGTGTCCTTTCTTCTTGCAAATGTTACACGAGTATTTCTTCTTGCAATACTCAATGTATTTCTGACACGGTTTTCCTCTGCACTCCTTGATCACGTGACCTTTCTTTCCACATTTGTAACATGCTAGCGCTGACTTGTCCTGCTTGCTGTTTGACGACTGTCCCTGTTTCTCACGTCTTGCCATGAGAGCGTTGCTGGTGCTGCCCTCTGCATTTGTCGTCGTTTCCTTGAGTTGCTCGTCCTCAAGTCTCAGACATTCGATATGAGTTTCAATGTTCTTTGTTGGTCCGATCACGTTGTTCCAGGATGTTCTGAAATGCGCCAATTTTGGCGGTAGCACACTCAATACTCTCGTCATGATCCAACTTTTCCTCATTGGATCTTTCTCGGTTGACACTTCAGCCAAGTCCAAAATCTCCATACAATTCTATACCGCTGACTTGTTTACATCATACTCAAAGGTAAAGAATTTGATTCGGGAAGCTTCTAAATATACATCAGTCTGTGTACCATATAAAGTAGTTATTGCAATTTTGTTCGCAATCTTACTGTTTACATTTAAACCTATCAACGTTTGAGCTTCGACATCTTTCTTTATCCAAGCTGAAATGTTTGCTTTTGACGCAGCACCAGCTGGTCTGGGCTTTGCACCTGTCACAATTTCGTACAAGTCCTTATTCTTAAGTGCTAGGTTTAATTTAAATCGCCATGAAATGAAATTGACATTTCCCTGACTATCTTCACTTAACATTTCCAATTGAGACTTTACAGTATCCATTTTGCTTTAAATTTTACAATTTAACTGACTTCTGACAATTTTTAAATAAACAAAATGAATTTATAAACTTTTGTGGCGATTTTATGACTTAAAGCGACTTGCGTGTACGTTGCTCAACGTTACCTTGCTGTGTAATGGCTGCTCCGGTGTTGCTGATTTGTAGGTTATGTCGGCCGCGCCGGTTCTGATACTCTGTACTACTTTTCTCGACTTTCCGTCGCTTTCCTGACCTGACTTCCAAAAAAAATCCTTTCACTGCTGTCCTGGGCCCATAACCTGTTGTTTATTCAGTGGGTTTGGGTTCTTTTGTTGACAAATGATGAAGTCCAAAGTTGACAAATGTTCGTTTATTGAACAAAGTTTTGAGTGAAAAAATACAGCTTAAATTGATACAAAATGAACATACCTTTTCAACGTTTTGACAATACTTATTTTGTTGAACAAAACTCTTGACAAACCAGTACTTTACACTTTCAGGATTGCAATTTCGACCACGTTTGCCTTTCGCCATTCAATTTCGCTTTGTCACTGTTACATGAAGTTATCAAAAGGTAGGCTTGTCGCTTGCCAATTTAATTACACAAAATATGAGAATACATTATTGCCTTATTGCATTATTCTTTTTTTTATAGAGTCACAGTTGACTCTATAAAAAAAAGAAAAGTAAAGTGTGAAGTAGGATAGGACCAAGGTTGGGTTAGTTCAGGTCAGCTGTCAATTGATCAATTCTCAACAACATTTCATTTTTTAAAAGTTAAAGTTACAGCCTATATACGTCCCACTGCTGGGCACAGGCCACCTCATATTTCTGAGAGGGTTTTAGACTAAGAAAGTGTCCGCTGCGCTGCCCTAATGCATGTTGGCGAACATCAAATGTTTTCTAAATATATTTTTTTTCTTATTTTTCAGACATGCAGGTTTACTCACGATGTTTTCCTTTACCGCCAAGTACGTGATAAATCAGCAGTTAAAATTGTAATTAACAATTTCATTGGTGCCGGCGGGGATTGAACCCGGGTTGCTCGTCTACTGTGAAATTTATAGCGAGCGCTTAGCCCCTGAGCTACCACGGCTCTCATTTTATTTTTTAGTTTCAAGTTATTAGACTAAAAACAAATGGTATTCACATTCATTGCGAATAGCTAAAAGACCAGCAGTATGTTGGCCGCACAAGTATCACCTATATCTCTGTGTCACTAACTCGCTGTGTTGAAGAGGTGACTTCCCTCAAAAAATTTTGTCCAGCTAGTGTTGTTAGTATATGGGAAAGTCTTAAGTTTAAGGGAAATGCCAGAAAGACCTAACGATCTTCGAAAGCTGTCGGTATAATCTTCCTGTACCCAAATACCAAACCTAAGATACGCAGACTGGCTACGAAGCATATCATTGTGAAAATCTACTGCAGCTTACGGAGACCAACATTTATAACTCAAACAAAAAACGTTATAAATACTTCGTCATTCCTGAGGACTAGGATGAAATGATTCACAGCATGCAATACCCAACCCTTCAAAGAGTTATCTCAGATAGAAAAGTAGCTCTACCACACAGAGGAGTACAGTTGGAAAATACAAGCAAAGTAGTTTTATGTTGAGATGTGAAATTTTAAGGGCGTATTTCGGGCGGTTTAAAACGGCAGCTTCTAATAGAAAGCACAGCTATAAATCAAATAAGCAGTAATTGATAACTAATGGTACTACTTGACGTGCTCTACATTAATGAGTTGCACTTAAACTTTATTGCGTTATAAATTTAACGACGCTGTCATTCTTTTCATTTTAAAACAAGAAATATTTCCATCATTCTTTTCAGAGCAACGCAGACGACAGACGAGGTTTAATTATAAGTGATAAATCGATTTTTCGTTCTCAAATTTCGAGTAGTTAAAATTAATAGGTCTTTAGAAGATTTTAATAATTCAGTTCCTCTAAAGCGGCTAAATAAATATTAATTATTCGCCCACCAATTATAGCGTTTACGAAACTCTCGCTATAGAAAAGGTCAATGTCCAAATCGAATTATTTACGGGTAAGTTTACGGGCTACTGAGGATGACGTTTACATGAGTCTTGCATACAGATCAATGACTGAAACGTAATTAACTGTTGTTGACTAAGTTTATTTTTAAATTGTCACCTAAAATTATTTTCTAGCGAAGAAGACGGGTTAGGTAATTTTTTTGTTATACGTTGCAAAAGTGAGTAATGATCAAAGTTCTGACCCTATAAAAATACTTACCGTTGTGTATGACGGATATGGCTCGGGGATAGGAGTTTATAGATAACCTATTTATAGGATCGCTTCGGTCCAGATTACACATTTACCCTTTAGAATTATGACATAATGCAAATATAGCTTCCCCTAAGGCATAAAAACGGCTGACAACTTTTCAATGACCTATAAACGAAGTTATTTTAGTTAAACACATCGCCATTAGGGTGCACGGCGATCGGGGCAATATCAGAACTGTCTCTAGTCTCTACACACATGCTCCCGTTCAGTATGAGAGTGTACGTCTTGCTGGAAACACGCGTTGACAATGGTGCAAGTTTTATCGAAATATCAATTAATCGATATATATATATATATATATATATATATATATATATATATATATATATAGCCTTGGCTTTTTTTATATAGAATAAGGGTGACAAATGAGCATAGTCCACCTGATGATAAGTGGATACTGTGGCCCATATACACCCACATTTATCGATAAAACATCATTCATCATTCATTCATCATTACAGCCCTTCACAAGTCCACTGCTGAACATAGGCCTCCCCCAAAGAATGCCACAAAGCACGGTCCTGAGCCACCTGCATCCATCGACTTCCTGCATATCTTACCAGGTCGTTACTCCATCTAGTGGGGGGACGCCCTACACTTCGCCTGCCGGTACGAGGCTGCCACTCGAGAACCTTTCTTCCCCATTGGTTGTCGGTTCTTCGAGCTATATGGCCGGCCCATTGCCACTTCAGCTTACTTAATCCGTTGGGCTATGTCGGTCACTCTGGTTCTACTGCGGATATCCTCATTTCTGAGTTTATCACGCAGAGAAACTCCGAACATAGCCCTCTCCATAGCTCGCTGAGCGACCTTGAGCTTCCTCATCCGGCCAGCAGTGAAGGACCACGTCTCACTTCCGTATGTCATCACTGGCAACACGCACTGGGTGTACAGTCTCGTTTTCAAGTTTTAAGGTATACCTGACGAGAAGATGTGCCGTAAGTTCCCGAACGCTGCCCAACCGAGTTGAATCCGTAGATTGACCTCTCGGTCGAAGTTGGACTTACCTAGTCGGACTATTTGTCCCAGGTAAACATACTCGTCAACAACTTCGAGCTTAGTGTTCCCAACAACTACCGGCATAGGTGTGACATGGACATTAAACATGATCTTTGTTTTGTCCATGTTCATCTTAAGACCTATCCGTTTGGAAACACTATTGAGGTCATTGAGCATAGTGCTTAGGTCCTCCAGAGATTCTGCCATAAGGACTATATCATCGGCAAATCGAAGGTGAGTGATGTACTCGCCATTGATGTTGATACCGTATCCTTTCCAGTCCAGAAGCTTAAAAACATCTTCCAATGCAGCGGTAAAGAGTTTCGGGGATATGACGTCACCCTGTCTTACACCTCTCTGCAATTGGATAGGTTTCGTACTCTGGTTCTGTACTCGGATAGCCATCGTAGTCCTACCATACAAGCACTTCAACACTTCGATATACCGACAGTCAACTTGGCATCGCTGAAGGGACTGCAGCACCGCCCAAGTTTCGACGGAATCAAAGGCTTTGTCATAGTCCACATACGCCAGACATAGTGGCAAATTGTACTCCTCGGACTTCTGTACAATTTGCCGAAGGGTATGTATGTGGTCTATGGTGCTAAAGCCTTTTCGGAAACCGGCTTGTTCGGGAGGCTGGAAGTCGTCAAGTCTGCGCGCGAAACGATTCGTAATGACTCTCGAAAATAGCACGTAGACGCGGCTCAGAAGAGAAATCGGTCTGTAGTTCTTCAAGAAAGCGTTGTCGCCTTTCTTGAAGAACAAGACCACCGCACTTCTGCTCCACGCCTCCGGTGTAATGCCACCATTGAGGACGGAATTAAAGAGCTTCTGAAGGACTTCAAATACCGGTTTCCACCCGCTTTCAGAAGCTCCGCTGTAATTCCATCCTCGCCTGGGGCCTTGCCGTTTTTAAGGTGCTGGAGAGCCATTCTAATCTCGCTCAGACTGACGTCCGGGATATCATCGGAATATTGTCGGATAAAATATCTAGTTAATTTATAATTACAACCTTAATATAATGGTTATAAGCTATAACATGGCTATACCATGTTTGAAAACGTTACCACGTTCAAATAACCTTCTTTCTGCGGTGCTAAAAAAAGACAAAAAGAAGATACTGGGTGAAGAAGCCACCCTTTATACACTTCTATTACTAGTGGCTTAGGATATTGCCCCTGCTTGCATACACACATCACAATTACGGAGGCAATTAAGGGCTACTCCTACACCCTAGAATGCCCCTGCGGCGGCCTTAAGGGAAGCCTATGGAATATATAATAAAGATATCATGGTTTCCAATAGATGGTAGTATAACCAAATGGTTTACCCTAGACGTAAAATTTTTAGACCGGCGGAGCAGAGCAGTGTAAAAGGTGCGAGGCGTCTGGATCTACGATAGTCAATCCGCCAGCCAAGCTTGGTAATTAAGGCCAAACCTTCCCACATTGGGAAAAGTCCATATTCAGCAGTGGGCCTTTATGCGCTGATAAAGAAGATGAAGAACTTAATACAATTTTGTGTTTTCGTTCTGTTGTTAGTTGTAAAACATTTCAGCTGTCCCATATTTAGACCTAGTATGGAACATTAAAAAATAATTTCGATGCATATTCTAATTTATAAACACAATATTTTAATAAGTTTACTCACTATTTTGTAATAATTTAATAACTTAAACGCCTTTAATAGTTATATGCTGTGTGATAGCGGCGTTAGAGTTTTGAATATAAAATAATTTGTTTATTTGCTTAAATTTAAGCTAAGGGGAAGACACATGGAATTTTCCTATGGGTGTTGTTTACAACACGATCGGACCGATATGACTTAGGGACCTTCAAGAAAAGAGCCTACTCCTTTTTAAAAGACCGGCAACGCATCTGCAATTTCCCTGGTGTCCTGGTGTAGCGGTTGTTCATGTGTGGCGGTAGTCACTTACCATCAGGTGAGCCGCATGCTCGTTTGCCCCCCTCTCCTATAAAAAAAGATAAGGATATAATCATCTCGTATTTAGCACTCCGTAAGGTAGCGATGTTAGATAATCTACCACACCAATTAATTCCGTGAGCGCCGTAAGAGGCGAAAATGGGATACGCCAGACAGATCTTATGTCGATATAATAATCTATTTTACGTTAGTCGTATAATAGCCAGATCCGCAACAGCACGCAGTGTCAAAGGTCAGCGTCTGGTGATCATTAATCCAGGTAAATTCCTAAATTCTCCCTGCGTGACGATTAAGGCATATCCTTTCTACAACAGTGGATGCTCATGTTCACCCTTGCATTTTTGCGGGTTGACGAAGTAGATATAACAGATGTTTTACACTTGGACCAGTGCCGGAAAGCAGCGTCAAAGAGAGACGTCTTCTGTAGTCACCAGTCCGCCTGTCGAGTTAGCGAGAAAAAATGCGAGGAGCCTATGTTATAACATAGGCTCCTCGCATTTATAATAATTGATATTATTATTACACGTTCAATATTAATTTATATACTAGCGATACGCCCCGGCTTCACACGGGTGATTTCTGGATCGCGACAACAGCGCCACCTACTGGGTTCAATTGTAGATTCAGACCATCCAGGGACCTAGTCAAACACATACAAAAAATTTCGTAAAAATTGGTCCAGCAATTTTCGAGTTTTTGCGAGGCTAATGGAGAGCAATTGATTTTTATATATTATAGAGATTTATAGGAACGAAGTTCCTTATCGGACGGTACGGGTTTGGCGGATGGGAGCTAGGCGACAAAAAGTGTAAGATTTTTCGTTACTACCCCTTGTGTCCTAGTGTAGACGACCTTGGCGGCGAAATAAGGAAGTGAGATGGAATAATATCCATCTCCCTCGCACTTTTTCTAATTTTGCCATGAAAGATATATTATTTTACTAGCTGACCCGGCAAACGTTATTCTGCCCTTTCTGGTTGGTGGCGCGATGAGTTTATTTTCACACACACACACTTTTCTATAGATCTATCATACGTATAACTAAATACTCCTTAGGACTAATGGAACTATCAGCAGCCATAATGACAATAAACTAAAAATAAAGGCAAACACACAACCTCTTCCGTTTACTCTTCCATAATCAGATAAAAAGTTGCCTATATGTTATATTCGGTCATTTACTGTCTAGATACAAAATTTCATGGCAATCTGTCCAGTACTTTTTACGTGAATCGTGAACACACAATTTTTCTACAGATTTATTATATGTATAGATTTCAAATGACGCTTCATTTAATAAGAGCCTGGTAATTCACTTATTTGTATTTGTTAATCAATAATATAATACCTAGGTTTATCAATAATAATATATTACGCAAGGAACTTGGTTCCAATCGAGTGTTCCACGGCACTCAAGTTTTTTTCTTTATTTTGCAACGAAATAAAGAAATATAAATAGAAGCCCAATTTCAAAAACTATTCGTGAAAACTCAGAATGGTTATTAGAAATCATGATCTAATCATTCCGAGACTGAAAGAGATTGGATTAAATGTTAGAAGCCGAAAATGTGGAATTTATTTTTGCGGGACACAACTCAGTAAGTAATTACTCCAAATTTCACTCATTTTTCCGAGACTTAAAATTATAGACAAGGCTCGATGTTTTGGTTTTCTCAGAAGCTATAATTTAAACTAAAACTAGTTCCTTCTTGTCAATTCAGGAACACTTCGAACAATTGTCGGCATGCGTATCTCTAGTACTATTACACAGCTTTTCAACGCCCAGACTGACGTAAACACTTAGAACTTTATGTATTTGACTTTTTAGGTCGAACTTGTTAAGAAATATTTAATACCATATTAAACATAAACTTGAATAATAGGCAATGCTGTCAGGCGTCCTTTCCTACACGATGGTGGCCTTGGTGTACGGCAAATAGGTGTTACTGAACTTGCAGGTCTGTTCGTGGCTTGGTGATTTTGGTTGCTCGTATATTTTCTTCCGATGGCTAACAATATACTATTCATTTTGTGGAAGCATCTCTATCAGAGTGGCAGAGAAATTCATCTCAAAGTCTTCCGGGACGACCAGTGAATCTGGTAACGACCTGGTAAGAGATGCAGAAAGCCGATGGATACAGGTGGATTGAGACCGTGCTTTGTGGTATTCTTGGGAAAGGCCTATGTTCAGTAGTCAATTTGTGATGGGATGAAATGATGATAAAGGATGATGATGACATCACGCACTCAGTTGCATTAGATGGGCTTGCAGATTTCCTTATTAACACGCGTTAAATTATACACAGCACGCGGCACCCTTGTCACCCGCAAACATACTAGAACTACTTGGTCTGAGTTGCACGCATGGGAAATAGTCCGGACGGGCTCACTCTAGTACCCGTGGTCATAATCTCGAGTCACACAGCCGCAAACGTTAAAGAGACGATCCCTGATGCAGTTACTGCGGCTGAGTCAGCAGCAACACGTAAGCACAAAAAGTAGTCTAATTTTCAATCCAGCTACGATTTTGTTCCGTCAGCAGTTGAGACATCGGGTGTATATGCAGCTATGGCAAAGAATTTTATGAGGAAACTGAGCAGACAACTTTTAAAAAGGGAAGGCGATCCTCGCTCTGAATCTTTCCTTGTGCAAAGGATATTGTTAGCGTGCTAATGCCACTAGTGTTATTGGAACCTTCGCGTAGGGAACGATTCAGAATGAGCTCTTGTATTGTTTAATAAATTATGGTTATGACTAAGCAAGTTGCGAATGTTATACCTGGAATATTTTAAATCTTTTGATGGAGCTTGTTGCGGATTAAAAATTAATTTGCATATTAATTTGTTCTATGTAAAACAAATAAATAATATAGAAAATTTTCAAATATATGTACAGCGGGCGGTTTCGACTCTTAAAGTGATTTTGCTTTTCAAAACGAACGTCAAGAATTGTGGAAATATTGTAAACAATTATGAGCGTGTGCGGTGCGTAGAATACGTACTCTAGTGTGCTTAAATACGGTAAACGTAAACTGAAGCCTAATCAAGATACCTGACGTTTGCGCCCGGGCTAATAAAGTTACTAAGTTAGGTTGGTAGATCCTCTCTCGATTGGATCTCGATAGTGTCTCAAACTTAATTATTATTGAACATGTTAGGTAAACTAAAATAGCTGACACGTGCCCTATATTTGCGTAGTCGCGTGTGTGCAAAATTAATACAAGTATAATACCGTACACTTATTATTATCGAAGGGTGGATGTAAATTACCGAAAACTTATTGCCACAATCCATGTCCCCATATAGCGTTAGCCGAGTCCAAAATCATTCGTGTTGTAAATGTTTGACGCGAACGGTATTTGATAGGTAATATGTTACGATGCGTTGGTGTTTACGCAGTCACCCCTGACGCTGCTTGAGTACGTGTAGCTGATTATGTATTAAATCGGGTGGTACGGGCCGAGAAGATAGTGGAATTTGTGCCTTTGGGGTTTGTATTAATTTGCGTGCAACACATATTCAGATGTTCAAGTTAAAATATATTTGGAACTATCGGTGTCCGTCCGTGTACACATGTTTCTTTTTTTTTCTTTTCTTTAGTATACGAGTAATAGCTATATTTGCAGAAATTGTTATATAGGAAGATAAATAATAGTTTTGCGCAGAAGAAACTTCTGGCTGTATTAATTTATCGTCGTAATTGTTTAGAAGCGCATTAGTGCTAAATATTACTAAAATGCCTATATATTTAAAGTTTAACATGGTTTTTATTAAATTAAATAAATTACAGTCAGTAATTTAAAAAAAAAAGTGAAGAGCTCTCCTTCGAATCCTCCCAATTCTTATAAAAAACGCTGGGTGTTTGTAACTAGTGAGGCATTCCGTTGAAGCAGTCAACTCAAGACTCTCAGCTGAAAAGAACCCTGTGAATAAATAATGTGTACAATTCCGTAGCCAACGGATATTTTCAAGTTGTTTTATGTTGCGAAAGTGATGCTTTTATAAATGCTGATGAGAGATATTGTGTACTGTTAGTAAAACTACTTTCTTTTAACACGATATAATAAAAAAAATAGGAGAGTATTATTTTTTTATAAATATATATTCTCCTTTACAACTAACAGTCGTTAACTTTATTTTTACTTACAAGTTGTATTACGTTACTCATTGTGCATTGTTGTTTAAGGCTCCATTGTCAAAATAAGATATAAATTGGTGTTCCATAAGGGGAACAATAAAAACAAAATATTAAAATCTAATGTTACAGTCGGTGTTCATAGGACGTATTTCAACGCAATTTAATCAAAATAAAGAGTTGCAGGTTATGGCCATAAGAAATTTCATCACAGACAAAATTCTTACTTAATCTTCACACCGAGAGTCACGAAAACTGACCAAAGATATGCGTCTTGTCATTCTTGTTGTAGGCACGTAAGAACAATTTGATAATTGCGTCATCATTATTATCATCCATCACGAGGCTATTATGCTTTATTTAAAGTCTTAGATTTTTGTAATCTTTAAGGTCTAATTCCTAAGCTTTGATTGAAGAGAATATTTCATATAACTTAAATACTTTTAACACTGTATGATTTTTCCTTAAAATTTTTTTTAGCGATGATATATTGATGATTTTCGTAGATACTATGATTGTAGGATTGTAGGGTATTGTGCGTTAATGTATGAAACCACAGAGGGTTATATGCGTAGCATGTAGAAATATGGTACTACATTTTTATGCCACGCTCGTACGGTTCTCGGCACAGAAAGAACGTCACGGCCTATTTTTCTATGGAAATAATTTCTATGAAAAGTAATTTTTCAGTCTTGAATTTTTTTTTACTAACGTAGCAGTCGACGAGTATTTTATCCTTTAACGAGGGTGCAAATAAAATACAAGTTTTACGAGTATTATATTATACATTTATTCGAAATATTTGTGACAATTAATGACGTAGTTATTAATATTATTTCACTAAATATTATATTGAGCTTATAAATTCTCTCAATTCCTATATCAGCCAAGCCAGCCTATGTTCCGAACATGGATTTATGCATGTTGGAAGTGATTTGTTGAATATTTACATTATACACATAAACACTTAACAGAATTTAATACAATGCTTTACGTATTTAAATAAAATAAGGACATTTGAATTATCCTATACGAATGAAAGTCATATAAAATTTAAACATAAAATAAGGATTTCTGAACATTTCAAAAAATGTTATTACAAACATTTTGCAATAACTTTGCTACAAATGCTGCATAATAAATGATAAACTTTTTTGTTATATTATTCTATGAGGTTTTTTATCATTTAATAAAATATATTTTGATTAAAAAAAAACAAAAATCGTAGTCGTATATAATATTATAACTTATGACTTAACACAGCTGCAAAGTAACAAGCGTGGTAATTAATTTTTTTTAAAACGATCTAAAATGTTATTAATCGGCTTTGGTATTATTATCTACAGGTAGTCTAATCACTAAACATGTTATCAATTACTTATGAGTATTGACTATTCAGTCGGTTTCCTTACAATCTAAACAAATATTCTATTTATGTTAATTGTATCTTTCTTAATTGCAAAACATGATGTGTTTTTATTAGTGATTTATACTCATCCAAGTGTTCAACTATCGACAAAACTATGTAACTTTACCAACTGTTTGTAGTAAATAAATCTATATTCATCAATACTAAATGAATTATGAGATCACTATCATTTGCAAATTAATTGTAATTTGAAATGATTTTCAAATTTAATGGGACTAAGGGCAAATGTTATTTTACAAATGTTAATAGTTCTTTAACTGTTTTAACAAGTGATAGTAAATTAAAAAAAACTTAATAAGTAATGTAAGTACCTAATAACAAAGTGATTTAGTGAGTGTTTATGCTTTTTATGTCAAAAATAATTGAAATAAAATCCCTAACGAAATCTCGAGTTTCTTCTGAAGTTATAAAATGATACACTGTAAATAGTTATCTGGTAGGTAGCCTATCTGGATACAAATTTTTACGTAGATACAGAATGGCAACTCTTGTTCGTAGTTATATATTCAAACTTGGATTTATATTGAGATATTTAAAAGTTACTATACGTTATTTCATTGCATTTACCCCTAATATAGGGATATTGAATTTTACACTTGGTAGTTGCCGATTAAGCACAAATACTTATACCGAAGTTCGTATTGACAGTCTGTTTCTAACTTGTTACTGCAAGAAAAAACTTAAAACACTAATTGCTTCTTCAAATAAGTGTTTTAAGGGCGTGTTTTTTTTTAATGTTTGTTGATACAATGCCCTAGCGTGGGCGTGGACTCAGCTTAAGTCATTATAAATAGGTCAATAAATATAAAAATTTATCAAATTACATTGAGGGCTATACTTACTAAACATAGTTTTACTTAAACAAAAATTGTGCGTTATGCATAAATATAACATTTATATTAAACATGTATTAAGCAAAGTAAAAATAAAATTTCATTACAGCTTTCAACAGTCTACTGAACGTATCCCCCTCCCCGAGCCGTAGATTGATAGCCTATATATATAGGAAATATTTTCCATAATTGCCATGTTAGGCGGGCGAGTTTTTTATTGTTTTGAATTATTATCAGGAAGACGGTGCCGCCCATCTCCCGCTTCAGTTTTCCCTCTGTCGCCTCTTACGACGAACCCCGGGATGATGTGGGCTATAGTTTATGCAGTTTACTAAAAAAATCAAAACAAAGGTTAGTAAATAATTAAAGTACATGAATGTACTCGTGTGCGTAAATAGTTCAGAATCGTGTGGAAAATACAATCTCAATGGAGTATGATGACTTTGTAAGCGTTTAAATTAATATAAATTTCAAAGACTGAAAAGGAAAATAGTATTACGAGTTACTTACTAATTATCAATAGCAACTAGAGCACCTTGAAAGTTAAAGTAGACAGTAGAGAATTTTCAAAATAGTATACCTAAATATATCTTAGAAGTGTGTATAAAATTATTAGGAATACAAATCATCACAATCTACCAGTTTCAGTTTTATATTTTGAAACGAATATTTGGTTTTGGTCATGATATCGTATTGCACTGCCGAGAATGGAAATAGATCATGTTTATGAATAAATAAAAAGTGAGGCAGGCGGAAAGAGAAAATATATTTCTTTAGTGATTTGGCAAATAATGTATCGATATTGCTTTGAAAATACGTAAAAGTGAAAAATGTTTATTTAAATCCTTATACAAACATGTTTTCAAATAATATAGAACTTTTTTCTTGTTTATTTAAAAGTATTTTATTACTATAGGCTGTGTTCAACATCAATTGTTATAAGATTATATATGTAGTACAAAGAACTATTAAAAAGCTTCAAACATACATCGCGACCTATTTATAATTTACTTTTACGGAATACAAATATCTAAATATCTCTTTATATTATGGTTATAAAATGCATAGACACACATTACATATACTACAGTTACTTCAAATCTAATTAACTGTGCAATCCATTATAAAGTCGAAACACTTACTACGCAATATAAATTTTGTGCCGATGTCGAGTCAATTCTATTTTATTATCTGTATTCGATTATTTATGTATCGTTACGGTCTCTTTAAATAAATATTGTTTATTATTTTGTTAATCAAGGTTTGTTAGTATTTAAATAGCTGTTGTTTTGTATTTTGTAACATAAAATGCACAGCAGCGTGCGTTGGATTCAGTAGAGAAGCGTGCTAAAAGGCGTATTGACGACCTTAATTTAATATGAAATCATTTCTTACCTTCAGTCTTTCTGTTCGATTACAATCTGGGTGTTTAAGTCAAGGGTGAAGAGGCATTTTTTACGCTCAAACAGTTCGAATTACCATCTCCTGCTTCATAAGCACTTACCACAAGTTGCACAGAAGAAAAAAATAAGAATTATTTCATAAATTGGAGAAAGTAATGCTGTGCTGTTTGTTTACACGGAACAATTTTTTTGCTTACATAATATAATTGTTCCAGGTCTTTTTGATTGTACATATTATATTATGATATTTTTAGTGCTGTATATGCATTGCTAATTAAAAGTCGTTTTATTCAACTCGAGCTTGGTTATGATTTTTCTATTTGGATGATAAGGTCGTTAAACTATAGATAATAAAAACTTCTACATACTGTACAGGTACTTAGGGTACACGTGACCGACAATATCAATAATACTCAAATACACCGTTATGTATAGGTAGGTACATACAAATTGCCAAAAATTTATCAAAATTCTACATTTAGTCATGGTATCGTATCGTTGTCTCTCAAACTTGAATTATAGTCTATGACCAACATTATTTTATCCAATTGACGCGAAAGAATTTGGTCCTACCTCACTTTCTTCTATTATACATAACTGCATCTTATTGCAATAAAATATAACAAAACAAGCTGGGTTTCATACAAAAATACAAAAGTAATGGTTGGTTTGTATCTTTCCGTTCAGGAAAGGTCTTTTTAAAAACCTATTGTTAATTACGTCCCATTCAAAGTCTATAGAACGGTAAAGGCACGGTCATGATGTGTATTGCACTTATAATATGGGATTATTTATCCATATAGACAGAAAAAAGAAATAAATGTCTTCTAAATGGTTTCAAAACACTTTATAAACTACATGTCAAGTCGGGGAAAGCGTTTCAAGGCACATATTTTTAGAAATAATAGTGAAGTGGTGCATAGTAAAATGCAGCTACACCACCTGTTAGTTAGGTAAGGTTATAATTGAAATTAGAGTGACCGCTAAAAGCGTTACCTACAATGAGAGATCCTATTTTGACACAGTGACCCCAATCTTAGCCACGACCCCTGATTAAGTCTTTTAACGACCCTACGTTTACACTTTACACATCACACGTGAAAATACATATAAACAGCAATCGAAGCTCTTATTAAGTAAGGTTATTTGCACCTTGTCGACGTTTCACAAATCAGTTACAACATACACACGCAACTATTGTCATTATATAAATTTACTTGCTATCGCACACTCCGCCGTTGACAATCGAAGGAAAATAATTTCCATTAGTTTTTTCGTGTAAGCGACAGGAGGAGGAGGGCTCTTGTCAAAAAGCCGGTTGGCGATGATTTCCGTCGTAGTTGAGAGCGAGACAGGAGCTGTGGCAGAGATGTCTCGCGGCGTGGAGGAGTGCGGGTGCGCGGGCGGGGGGCGGCGCGGGCAGCGGCAGCACGGGCGACAACGAGCCCGCGCCCGACGGGCTGTCGGCCGCGGAGGGCGGGCGCTACACGTGAGTGCACGCGCCCGCCGCAACGGGTCAGCCGCCCGCCAGCACGTCCTCCGGCTCCGGCGACCAGCAGTTGTCCGACAGCCAGCACCCCACCACCACGGTCACAAACCCGATTAGAAGCGCCAGCACTATATACACCTCTGCGTTGCCTATACCATTACAATAACAATAAATCACGAGTTTCGTTACAAATTGACATCTGTACTGCAATAAGTCCACTATCATATCCGTTTTGAAATTGATACTGATAAGCTTCACATCTTGGCCGTATGATGAAGCTCAAGGTCACTCACCGAGCTATGGAGAGGCCTATGCTCGGGGTTTCTCTGCGTGATAAACTTAAAAATGAGGATATCCGCAATAGAACCAGAGTAACCGGCATACCTCAACGGATTAGTAAACTGAAGTGGCAATGGGCCGGCCAACAATATATATATATATAGTTCTTATATAGCTCGGAGAACCGACAGCCGATGGGGAGAAAGGTTCTTGAGTGGCAGCCTGAAGTGATGACCTGGTAAGACATGCAGGAAGCCAATGGATGCAGGTGGCTCTGGACGGCGTCTTGTGGTATTCCTTGGCGGGGGCCTATATTCAGCAGTGGACTTGTGAAGGGCTGTAATGATGATAATGAAGCTTCACAACTTCACATCCTGCAAAACCTTTCCACTCAGGATCTAAACATTTTACTTAAAAATAATTACTCCTGTAGCAGAGGCGTTTTACGTATAGAAATTAAATATGAACAAATCACGACCGGGTACTATTATTTTTAGGCCTTATTATAAATCCGGGCGGGTGTTAAACCCGTGATCCAAAACAACGAGCCACCAGTTGCAAGAACAAATCCTACTTCCGATTTGTATAGAAAGTGACGTAATGGTGAAATACATGAAAAATCTATATATTTTTGCTTAAGATGAAATGCTTCGAATTTTGTAGAAAGGACCGTCGTTTATAAACATTTACTACACAAACAATCTTGCTATTATTCACTGTTATCCTGTTCGAGCGTGTTCTTCCCAGGTCAAGCTGACTAAATTGTATCAATTCCGTGTCGCGGTATTTTTACTCTAACTCTAATCTTTCCAATATTTTTTACACACATGCATTCATAAATCAGAATTAGTGTTATTGTTACACAAATACCCTTAGGATAGCGAAAAAAAATGAAATATAATGCCTACATAAATAAATGTAAATGTTTATTCTACTCGTGAACCAAATATAAATTTATGTGGTAAAAGGTTCGTCTCAGATTTATTTATTATTACCTTCAATACAGGAGATTAATAAATTGGAGAATGAGTAATTGCAAATGAAAATTTCCATTATGTTAATATCTTACCGAGCTGTTTCCGAATACCAAGCGGCTGCCGACTGCGCCAGAGTGAATTGATGAGCGTGGGGTCTCCACGTGTGCGCCAATCGCGATAGCCTCGCCCTCTGGAATACTGACTGAATCTGTGTACAAATGCATGCAAATAAATGTACAGTCATATTCGTTGAAGAAATGACTAAAGCTTTGCTTTGTGAGATACATAGAGGAAACTTTTTGAACATACTCTTTAACATTCTCGCTTTGGTTACAGCAAGGCGTAGCTCTTTGACGATAAAGCTTGTTTCCATTTTAATAGATGCAGATTGAAGCAAAAAAGCGAAATTGAATTGTTAGCACATTCCGTCATAAGGATTTTTTTTTAAAGTAAATCGTGCATGGAGTCTATTCCTACTTAATGTGTTACATGCGGATGTGATATTCACTAGGTGATTCCCTCACGGTAGATATGTAAAAACGATTGGCTTGTACCACGAACTAGAACGGTTGATTTAAAAGTTACTTTTTTTATAAAATGTTTATTTTATACAAAATTATTAAAGTTAAGTAACTATTTGTTTAATAAACAGTGAAAAAGGGTTTGTGAATACGTACAAAAGTTATATAAAACAATTCAATTTCGCAACGTTATCATGAATTTATTTACAATGTCGTTTGGAGAAGTAACTGGGTCACAATAAAACAATGTTATCTCTTATGTCTTAACTCACAAATTTGACGCGTAAGCTTCATGGATAAATAAGTATATAAACGCTTACGTCGATCATTTGAAATACTATATTCTCTGTGTAATGAAGATTAAATATTACATACTTACGTTTCAACAACTATAGTGAGTCAAACGTGCAAATAATCACTTTCATGCAGCGGTTAATCTAGGCCTACGTTAATTTACTTTACCAATCGGTAATACTCGACGGTTTAGCAAATACGATGTCTGCGTTTGTTTCCTAAAATATTTATAAAAATTAGGCATTTTACTGTATACGTATCGTCTATATAACAAGTTACTTACATAGTCTCGTCGCACCCGTTTTGTTGCGGATCGTAAAATATGAAATACATAATATGTCTTAGTCATACATATGTTAAAAGGAAATAATAGTTAATAAATTAACACAAATAAATTCGCAGTTAAATATTTTAAAAATGAGTATTTTAACAGTTTTCTAACTTAAGAGTTATTATGCCAATATTTTAAAAAGAACGTAAATTGAATTATGTCGAAAAAAATCTTCTTTATGAATTAATCTAAAACCGCACCCTTTTTTACATATAATAGTATGATTCTTGCGCGGTTTTGTAGTTTCTATGTATTTTAAATTTAAATAGAAATTTCTAGTTCTGTAAAACTGAATGTTATTTAAAATTTTCTGATTTGCCATCATAATATCTCTTAAAATTAATGGTAATGTTCCTCTCCATGTCATTTCAATAATATAAAACATTTTTAGTTATGTATATTAAATGATTATTGTTGTTTGTTTCATGTAAATTTAAGACTCAATCTACATTTTTATGAGATTGCGCGTATTTTATTTCATTGGTAAGAAAATATCCATTACTGAAACTGGATGGAACGATAATATGAATTCGCTGATAAAATTCAGTATCATTTCATTTTACTTTAAATTAATGTTTTGTACGAGGAATCATAATGTAATAAAGTTTATTTTATCCTCGGGATAAGGACTCATAGAACTGAAGGAATATTTTTTATTTTTGTACTAACTGTACCATAGAGTAAAAGAATACTTATAATGACTACTCTTGTAATGAAAAAATATAGACATCATAATTTATTATGTTGTGTCTATTTGTATGCGTCTACAACAACATTAGGAAGGAAGCCAAACACATTTATATCATGTAGTCTGCCACGTGCCGAGAGGCATACAGATGATAGTAGGAAAATCAATAGAACAGTATTCACGAATGGAATTTCGAAACAATTATAGTTGGATAATGGTGATTGGAGTGGATTACCTTTAGAATGCCGGAAATGTCGAATGGGGTCGCAATGCAGGATTTGATAACATAACTTAATATCTATTATTTTTTCTTATTTATATTCATATTTTATTTTCTTCTTTATTGCGTAAATAGTTTATAAAAGCTTTATAAACTTTATTTATCCAGGAAAATTTTAGTAATGTTTAAAGGAAAAATTGGTGCAACTCAAGCAAGGTTTGCTAGTCCTCGATAGAACAAGAGCTATTTGCGGCATTTTAAAGATGGATGGCAGCCCTACACACAACACACACCAGTTAAATGTAGAGGGATAATTAGTAAGAGCGTACTTGCGAACGCCGCCGATGCCTGCCGGCGGCGCGGTGGAGTGCGGCACCCCCGGCGGCACCTGAGCGCCGCCCTGCACGCCGCCCTGCACACTGCCTTGCGGCGCGCATACACAACACCCTGCGATTGAATTTTGTTGCTGCAATACATTATACTATACAAAATTTGGTGTATGAATATTATTTAAGTAGTATTCACACTTTGAAATGTAATAAATCAATGCGGCGTGCGTTTACGATATGTTGTGTATGCAGGAGGGTCTCAAAAGTTTTGCAAATATATTTATATTTCCTATTAAGAATTCAAATAGCTCCGTGTATGCCGCCGTAGTTTTAGAAAAAAAGACAGTCTGAGTATATCTACAAATAACAGCAAAAGACTAAATAGAACACAAACAAGTTTTATGTAATGTTGGTGATCTCGTACTTTAATAAAGCCATATATCCTCATTTGGAAGAATTATCAGATTATTTTAGACATAGACATAGACATTCATTTATTCAGCAACTCACACCCATACAGTTTTGATCGTAATGGCAAATACACATCCGAACTACACACCAGCTGAATGTCGTCAAAATGCCGCCCTTGCGATAAGGACATATCGCGAGAGATATGGCTATTCAAGACAATGCCCTACTCATCCTCGCACTATTGTAGGAGCTCTTCAGCGTATCCGCGAAAACCGTGGATCCTAGGCCTCAACGCCCTGATCGACGCCTACACGACAAAATCCAATGCAGTTAACTGAAAATGTGATACAATATTTCGAAGACCAACTCAAAACTAGCATTTGCTAGAACGCCAGGAATTTTCATCCATACAGTTTTGATACAGAAAATAAAATCTATACATATAATAAAACTGTAAATAGCAGATGTCTGTACATTTTATATTTTTGTAATAAAAGTGATTGAGGGGTACTAAAAATAAGTAATTAAATACATTTCTACCATTTTTAGAATTTTCTGTCTGTCTGTCTGTCTGTCTGTTTGTTTGTTAACGTATCACGTAAAAGTACTAATTTATATCATAAGAATTGTTAAGGAAATTATAAAGTGTATCTTCGGGTTACATTTAGTCTTTATTTCATTAAAATCAGTTCATTCCATCAAAAGTTATGATAAATATTCTGAAGTATGGGTAGGGAAGTATAGGTACGAATTTGCTCAACGGTGGCTTTGTTTGAGTCATCAAGTGCATTTTAAACTAATATCATATCATAAATCATAGTTAAATTATGTAAAATAATGATATAATTATGTATATCTAAAACGCAGTAAACAAAAGTAATAAAGAACGTATTAAATATATTATACAAAAAATATATTAACCTTATTAACTAAATCTGAACCACAATAGTTAACCCATTTCTTCGATAGATGGTGGTGTTGTGAAAATGTAATGCAATTGCAAATGTTGTTTTTTCCTGTAGATGAGTTTTCATATTTACTGCTAATCTTTATTATATTACTCGCTGCCCTACTGCGTGTTGACAAACTCAATTTATTCTTTACCGCCGAGTACTCTATGTGGTAAATCAAATTTTAAAAGAGCTATTAACAATTGCATTGGTTTTGGCGAGAGTCAAACTTTATTTTTTGCTTACTGTGCAGGCACTGATTTATAAGTTCTCTTACGTTTTATATAATGTATCAATCGCGTCAATTAATCTCTTTTATTTTTAGAATTGATGATGTTAGCAGCGCCATCTCTCTTTAAATATATACATATAATAAAAATGATGATAACATGTTGTGTCTCTTTCTGTACATTGTATATATATTTTGGTGGCTAAAATCATTATGGGAAACTGAAAATAATTAAATAAGAACATTTTATAATTTTTAGAATTGTCTGTCTGTCTATTTGTCTGTTATTATATGAACGCATCACGTCTAACGTAAACATCTTTTATTTTCAAAGAAATCGTTAAGAATATCATAAAGCGTATCTTCGAGTTACATTTAATCTTTGTTTTATTAAAATTGGTTCATTTTATCGAAAGTAATGATTATTATTTTGAAATGTAGGTTCGAATTTGTTCAATGGCGCCATAAAATCTCAGAAATAGTAATAAAAAGATGTCTGTGTAAAAAAAAACGTTCCATAATAATTAATATATTTATACTTAAAACACAAAAAGAGATAGGATGTTTTCTCACACAAAAGACGTAATATATGGAGTTGTACAAATTACAAACTTTTCTGAATTGCTGTGTTGAGATTTTTCGCCGATGAATCGTATTGAGACTTACTGAAGAAATTTGTATCCATCGAAGCCATACAATGAAATCCGACCAAAAATAAAAATTTGCAAACGAAATGTCGTGATATTGTATTTATAATATACGCAAAATCAGAACTGCCAATTTAGAGCTTTGGGAACTAGATTTAGCACTTTTTTGGAATGTATAGCGCGCATTTCGAAATTTTCGCACCTAGCGCTTAATCCAGCGCTTTTTTGTGTATTTAGCACACATTTCAATATTTTAGCGACTGGCGGGTTAAGTATTAACTCTTTTATAGCAGCACTGTTAGTCCACATTACCGATAATAATAATAATGACCTTTATTATTTTTTCCCACAAATAGTAAGTACATTGCAGTTTATCTTTTTCAAACATATTTTTTCCACAAAACAAAGAGCATGGGAGACGAGTCCAAACTAGGATACCCTGTGCTATGGATCTCCTGGCTTCCCCTTTAGGATGATCAACTTGATTTTTTTACCGACGACTATAAGCGGGGAAATCCCCTTTATTAAAGTTTTCGTTCATGGTTTTGGCAACGCATTTATTTTGCTTTATTCAGTTTTAGTCAGTTGCTTAGAGCACAGCTAAGTTAAAAATTACTTAGAAGTTATAACACAAAGAAACTGTATAGCAACCGCAATCAGATGCTGACATCTGAAACTAAGTTGCGAAATACATTGCACTTAAAGTGCACTTTAAAACAATTAATGACATTTTTATTATTCGTACAGTACTAACTACTGTTGACAGCAATTGCTATAATTATAAGTCGATGTCCTGCGAAGTATTGATACATCAAAAAAATATTGCCAGAAAAAAAACTTAATGTTGCTTTCTTTATTATGATTATATAAAAAAACACAAACTTTGTTTGTAGTTAATTTAGCGCGAAATCTAGGGCTTTTTTAAAGCGCTGTTTTCATGAAATCTAGCGCTTTTTGTGTTGTCCTAGAGCTGAATGAGTTTTTTTTATCTGGCAGCACTGCCCAAAAACCCTCTATTAAGAAGTAACTTTCCTTTCAGTTTTAAGCGCGTTCAGTTCCCAGTTACAGTGAGTGTGTGTTATGCGATGACCGTAAATAAAGCGCAAGGTCAAACTTTACGCGTTGTAGGAGTGTACCTCAGTACTGACTGTTTTGCACATGGCCAACTCTAATTTGCTTTTTCCCGCGTTAGTAGCCCCCGTAACCTTTTTGTGTACACCCCGGCTAAGCCTACTTCTAACGTCGTTTACACAGAAGCTCTATCATAAACGACTTAGAACTTTGATGATAATGATTTATTTTGTTACCACTTATTGATACAGTAATGAAATAAATCGTTTAATATTATTCTCTTACCTAAACGACAAATTCTTTATGTAAAACCTGTATACGCGAGCTACGCCGCGGGCACAGCTAGTGTTACATAAAAACATCAAAGATAAAAGTAAATAAGAAAAAAACAGACATAAAATGATCCGATTGCATGAGTGATGTGATGCTATTGCAGAATTGCGGTAGCGTTGGTTTTCAGCAATGCCCATTGAGATTGGGCTCGCCCGCGAGGATAGTGTCTTCGCTATATTTTTATGTTCGAGAAAGATGTTATCAAAATAATAAAATATAAAATAAAAATAATAATGGAAATGCAAAAGAATGGGAAGGATTTTAAGGACCCCGATGATAGAAGTAGATATCTATGGGCCATAGCATCCACTTACCATTTGGTGGGCTGTGTGCTCGCTTGTCACCATTATTCTATAAAATAACCTCATGAATATCAAGAGCCGCATACATACATACATAGTTGCCATGTTAGGCAGACGGGTTGGTAAGCGCAGTTTTTTTATTATTTTGATTTATTATCAGAAAGATGATGTTGCCCATTTCCTGTTTGAGGTTTCCTCTTCCGCCTCTTACGCCACGCACAGGAGGGTAGAAGATATTCTTACACCACAACTACACGGTTTCATTATCATAGAAATAAATAAAATTGAAGTGTCTGTTTGTAATGTCAAAATACCAGATTTTCATTAAATGCATAAACGCAAACGATGAAAGTATATACGGTACTTATAACAAAAACACAATTTTTAAAATTATTGTATATCTGTCGGTCTGTCTGTTTGTCGGTCTGCCTGTATGTCTATCTGTCTGTCTGTTTGTTACGGCTAATCTCCGAAACGGCTGGACCGATTTCGACGGGACTTTCACTAGTAGATAGCTGATGTTATAAGGAGTAACTTAGGCTACTTATATTTTAGAAAAAGAATTAGGGTTCCGCGCAACATAATCAAACCCTAAATTACACGCGGGCGAAGTCGCGGAGGACAGTTAGTATTAAATATGTTGTTTTACCGGTTGACGTAAATTTAGTATAAAACGACTGCACTGCTATAAAAGTAGCGTTTAAAATAATATGATCCATAAATAAGATACGCGAATGGTTCCATCGCAGCAGTTTTACGATGTTTTTAACGACTCACCACAGAAGACAGTATTATTGATATTTTTTACTTACTTGTAAATTAATATATTTGAATTTGATCGTCCGCATTTTTTTGGATATGTCAGAGATACTGTGAGGCATCGGGAGTTTTTACGTAGTCATAACCACTTCGCTCACACTCCATAATTTTAACATTCAATTTTTTAAATTATTCTTAGCCAGATCTTGACTACTATCCCACATGGTGGTGGTGATGTAGTCGAAGATGGTAAAACGCACTGAATTAGCTTAATTTTAAGTCTATTCTCATTGAATCAGATAGTGAATTCTACCCATTCTACTCCTTTACTGTACACATTACGAACGATGAAGGAAACCGGTTTTTTTATAGGATAAGGGTGACAAACGAGCACACAATCCACCTGATAGTAAGTGGTTGCTGGTTGCCCATAGACATCTACATCTATCCTCTATTAAAAATCAAAATGCAGATGCGTTGTCACCCGTGAGGACTAAGATGGATTGCCTCATTTCCTGTAAAAAGGGTCTCCGGTTCTCTACACTCACCATACGAAACACAGCAGCGTAAAGCTGCTATTTTACGTTGGTATTCTGTGAGAGCTTGATCCTACTACTATAGTTGTAGAACGAATGTGTCGGCTCAATCGGGGAAGGACGATATAGCTGCAGCATCACTTTACCATGTAAAAAAGTGTTTGTAGGGAGAGGGAAGAATTAAATAGTAATTTAATAACTAAATAGATATATTGTGATATATTGTATAATCGTCTTTGCTATCAAGTCAATCAGCTTTTTTCTTTCATTTAAAAAGCACCTGCGTGAATCATGATTAAAGAAAACAGTGACATAGACAGTATTATCTATTTTTATCGTTGGTTTATTTATTTGAAAATACAAAATTGTCAGTCTTTTGTGCTGTATTTTGTAGCGCCAGCGCAAAATCCTACTACGGTTAAAATAATTTGAAATAAATTTGTGTATGTACAACTTAAAACTAGAGTTGACATAGTTCTTATTTAGAGGCAATAGCAATATCTTTATTTAAAATTTAAAGTTAAAAGTTAAAATTATGTACCTCCCACTGGGCACAGGCCTCCTCTCATTTCTGAAAGGGATTTAGGGCAAGAAAATGTCCGCCGCGTTGCCCCATATTTAATTCTAACCAACGTACATTAGGTTATTTCTCAACTCTCTATTTCATCAATCTGTAAACAATCTACTGCAGTTAGAAGGGCTTCGCCTACTGTAGGGAGAAATTGTCGTTATCACCACGCTAGGTAGCAGGACCTTATATGTATACTAAAATAAGCAATATAATAAAATAACAGCGATTTTATACATGGTAGAGCCATGCTGCAGCTATATTAGTAGTATAGCACGAATGGGTCGGCTCGACCGAGGAAGGGCCACGCTCTCACAGAATACTAGCGTAAAATAGCAGCTTAACGCTGCTGTGTTTCGTATAGTGAGTGTAGAGAACCGGAGATGCTTTTTACTGGAAATGAGGCATTCCATCTTAGTCCTCACGGGTGACAACCCATCTACATTTTGATTTGTAATAGAGGATAGATGTAGATGTCTATGGGCCGCAGCAAACACTTACCATCAGGTGGACTGTGTGCTAGTTTGTCACCCTTATTCTATAAAAAAGGATTATTGTATACGATCCATTGCAGGACACGGATTCCTCTCTGCTCCACCACGCTCTCAGTTCTTAAAAATGACAAAATATAGCTAAGATCCTCGTGATGTAGTCGTGACTGCGATGGCTAACCGTTAAGAAAGTTTGCTGCTCGTTTTGTGCTTCTCTTCATTTCATCTCAGAGTCTATTTCTATTGACAATTACACGTTTGGATGCAAAACACGTGTCGTATTTCTCACGACGAAAAAAGTTTCAACTTTATTTTTTCAACTTTCTTTTCTTGAGTAAGAAAAGGCAAGGTTTATCCATACGGATTTTTAATTTTTGAAAAATAGTATTTTTAATATAACTGTAAATCTCTACGGCAATGCAGCAGTAATACACATTCAAAATGCTATATTATTAGGATTGACGTTCTTGACAGTAAAATGAAAGCCTGCCTTTGACTGCTATTGTTCCATTCTAAAGTAGGTAGTCTATTCAGGAGGCGCGTCTGTTTCATCCATTATAACTTACTGTTAAATTGTGATGTTATGAATTTATGGTTTGATGAACTTTATATAACTTTAAACTAAATTTTTAAGATTGATACTAATTATTATAAATTTTCAACATAATGCTACCAAAAACATAACTTGTAAAAAAAAAAACCAAGTCTCGCAACTTAGTTCCTCTACCGTTGTGAGATCCATGTAATACCAAGTTGGTTAATTTATTCAATCCCTGCTTAAGGGTCCTTCTGTTTCAAGTTATTACTTAATTAGCTAACCTAACAACATCTTATGGTGACCATATCAAAATTAAAAATCTTTTATGTTTTAAATAAATAGATTGACTTGGCCATCGCACTAAACAAACTAATTTAATATAAAATGTATTACTTGTGAGATACATTGTGTTTTCATGCGATGGCCAAGTCAATCTATTTACTTAAAACATAAAAGATTTTTAATATTTTATGTATTTTGATGGCATCTCATTTCTTTTTGTAGATAGTCCGACTTTTTTCCTTTCCGGTACCATCTACTTTTTAAATACCAACTACGGATTTTCGGGCAATTTAGTCTACTTAATACTTTGCGGGATTTTGGTACAACTTCATAAGACATGTCCCATTCTTGCTTTTTCAGCCCGTTGACCATTTTATAAGTTACCTTTGAACATAATTATTTCTAGGTACCTATCTACATCTATTATTCCATTATATTATACATATACAGGTACACTGATTCATTCACTGCAAATGTAACTTTGTAATCCCATATATTTATATAGGATTACAAAGTTATTTATGCAGTTCGTGTATCTAGAAAACTGGACCGAAATTACAAAATATTTTAATTTTTCCTTGATTTATACACTAAAAACTAATTGTATTCTAAATTTGAAGCTTTTACGTCTGCTAGAAGTGCCTTAGAGTTTTGATGATCGGTCAGTCAGTGAGTGAAAAAGATAAGAAACTTTGACTAGTTATAATTCTTAAACTACTAGTTCGAATTGAATGAAATTTGAAATATGCCGTGTTTATGAAATGCATGCTTGGTTACTGAAAATACAGGATTCTAGTTTTATCCACAACAAAGTTATAGGGGGTCGAAAATGGCCTGAACTGCTTCGGGAAAAGGATGGTACAGCCGTGCTCCTTTTTTGCTCGACTTGGCAGATGATGTGAAAAGTCTACAGACGCCCAAATATATTTTTTTCACTACAGCCTATTAAAAGTCCACTACTGTACATCATCATCATCATCATCATCATTACAGCCCTTCACAAGTCCATTGCTGAACATAGGCCTCCCCCAAAGAATGCCACAAAGCACGGTCCTGAGCCACCTGCATCCATCGACTTCCTGCATGTCTTACCAGGTCGTCACTCCATCTCGTGGGGGGACGCCCTACACTTCGCCTATCGGTACGAGGCTGCCACTCGAGAACCTATCTTCCCCATCGGTTGTCGGTTCTTCGAGCTATATGGCCGGCCCATTGCCACTTCAGCTTACTAATCCGTTGGGCTATGTTGGTTACTCTGGTTCTACTGCGGATATCCTCATTCCTAAGTTTATCACGCAGAGAAACTCCGAGCATAGCCCTCTCCATAGCTCGCTGAGCGACCTTGAGCTTCCTCATCCGGCCAGCAGTACATACTGTACATAGGCCGCCCATATTGCTGCGGATAGTTGTCACGCTTGGCAGGCGGGTTGGTAAACGTAGCTTTTTATTGTATTGAATTGTCATCAGGAAGATGCCGTTGCCTGCCTCTTGCTCATTTCCCTCTGTTGCCTCTTACGACACCCACGGATAGTACGGGGTAGTGTATTCTATACCGATGACATTGAAATTAGTATTACAAGTTTGGAAATGCATGAAAAAAGGGCTGTCATGACATACTTCAAATGACACTCAATATTTCTAGAATTATCCAATTCAACGTTAGTGTCACCTACTTGATCAAAATGAGGTGGTAGTAAATTCTGTTACAAATTCAACAAACAGATTTTTTAAATTCTTTTTTTTAAAAACGTTACCCCCACATTAGGATTTTCTCCTGTAGACAGATCGTCACTATGTATGTAAATCATCATCATCATCATTACAGCCCTTCACAAGTCCACTGCTGAACATAGGCCTCCCCCAAAGAATGCCACAAAGCACGGTCCTGAGCCACCTGCATCCATCGACTTCCTGCATGTCTTACCAGGTCGTCACTCCATCTCGTGGGGGGACGCCCTACACTTCGCCTACCGGTACGAGGCTGCCACTCGAGAACCTTTCTTCCCCATCGGTTGTCGGTTCTTCGAGCTATATGGCCGGCCCACTGCCACTTCAGCTTACTAATCCGTTGGGCTATGTCGGTCACTCTGGTTCTACTGCGGATATCCTCATTCCTAAGTTTATCACGCAGAGAAACTCCGAGCATAGCCCTCTCCATAGCTCGCTGAGCGACCTTGAGCTTCCTCATACGGCCAGCAGTGAAGGACCACGTCTCAGTTCCGTAAGTCATCACTGGCAACACGCACTGGTTGTACAATTTCGTTTTAAGGTTTTGAGGTATGTCTGACGAGAAGATGTGTCGTAGCTTCCCGAACGCTGCCCAGCCGAGTTGAATCCGTCGATTGACCTCTCGGTCGAAGTTGGACTTACCTAGTCGGACTATTTGTCCCAGGTAAACATACTCGTCAACAACTTCGAGCTTAGTGCTCCCAACAACTACCGGCATAGGTGTGACATGGACATTAAACATGATCTTTGTTTTGTCCATGTTCATCTTAAGACCTATCCGTTGGGAAACACTATTGAGGTCATTGAGCATAGTGCTTAGGTCCTCCAGCGATTCTGCCATAAGGACTATATCGTCGGCAAATCGAAGGTGAGTGATGTACTCGCCATTGATGTTGATACCGTATCCTTTCCAGTCCAGAAGCTTGAAAACGTCTTCCAATGCAGCGGTGAAGAGTTTCGGGGATATGACGTCACCCTGTCTTACACCTCTCTGCAATTGGATAGGTTTCGTATTCTGGTTCTGTACTCGGATAGCCATCGTAGCCCTACTGTACAAGCACTTCAACACTTCGATATACCGACAGTCAACTTGGCACCGCTGAAGGGACTGCAGCACCGCCCAAAATTCGACGGAATCAAAGGCTTTCTCATAGTCCACATACGCCAGACATAGTGGCAAATTGTACTCTTCGGACTTCTGTACAACTTGCCGAAGGGTATGTATGTGGTCTATGGTGCTAAAGCCCTTTCGGAAACCGGCTTGTTCGGGAGGCTGGAAGTCGTCAAGTCTGCGCGCGAGACGATTCGTAATGACTCTCGAAAACAGCACGTAGACGCGGCTCAGAAGGGAAATCGGTCTGTAGTTCTTCAAGAGAGCGTTGTCACCTTTCTTGAAGAACAAGACCACCGCACTTCTGCTCCACGCCTCCGGTGTAATGCCACCATGGAGGACAGAATTAAAGAGCTTCTGAAGGACTTCAAGTACCGGTCTTCCACCCGCTTTCAGAAGCTCCGCTGTAATTCCATCCTCGCCTGGGGCCTTACCGTTTTTAAGGTGCTGGAGAGCCATCCTAATCTCGCTCAGACTGACGTCCGGGATATCTTCGGAATAGTGTCGGATGAGACTCGCTCTTGGATCGTTACTCACACTTGCGTGTGGCTCCAACGATGATGTGTACAGCTGCCCATAGAACCTCTCAATCTCACTCAAAATCTCAGGTGTCCCGGAAACGATGCTGCCACATTCTGTCTTCAGCTTTGACAGTTGGCTCTTTCTGGCAGACAGATCTCTGGCAAAGACTTTGGAGCCTTGGTTCCGCTCGATCGCTTCTTCAATACGAGCTGTATTGAAGTTGCGAAAGTCCCGCCGCATGCATTTGGAGATCTGTCTGTTCAGATGCCTGTATGCTGTCAAGTCTGTTGAAGAATGTAGCTTCATCTCCCGTCTAACAGCCATGAGATTAAGAGTGTGATCGGAGAGTTTTTGTGTTCTTCTGCGGCGGGTCTTGCAGAACTTAGCTCCGACCGCATGGACAGTTTCCACGAGCTTGTCATTCATATCGTCCACTTCATTGCAGTCTTCCAGGCACTGAAAACGGTTTTGTAACTCGAGCTGAAAGGTTTCGGGACTTTGGAACAGAGCACGAGGGGGACGGAGCGTTGACTTCATTAGACGAGACCTCTCCAACTTAACGTTTAGGTTCAGTGTGCCTCTAACCATTCGGTGATCGCTACCAGTTTTCACCCTCGCGATCACGGAGACATCACTGAACAGTTGTCGTCTGGTCGTCATAATGAAGTCAATCTCATTTTTTGTGGAACCGTCGGGGCTCGACCAGGTCCACTTCCTGTGGGGCCGCTTCTGGAAGAAAGAGTTCATCATAAAGAGTCCCTCTTTCTCCATGAAGTCGGCCAGCTGCTGGCCCCTTGGGTTCCGTTGCCCTATTCCAAATTTCCCTACTTTAAGCTCACCGTTCTCTCTTGTGCCTAGTTTTGCATTGAAGTCTCCCATTAACACCGTATATTGGGTTTTGGAGGAATGCATGGCTCTAGAGATATCCTCATACATTTCCTCCACCTCCTCATCGGGGTGTGCCGAGGTTGGTGCGTAAACCTGTATGACCTTCAGCGAATACCGTTTGGTGATTCTGAGTATAAGGTACGCAACCCTCGTCGACACACTCCCGATCTTTACAACGTTGTTAACGAGAGACTTGTGGACGATAAATCCGACACCTCCTTGGGACAGATGGTCGCCCTCCCGGTGACAGAGCAAGTTGCCGGATTCGAGGATTACCGTGTCCTCCCCCTCTCTTCGGACTTCGGATAATCCTATAATATGCCAGCGCAACTTGTCTATCTCTTCTTCCAGCTCCACGATCTTCTCGTCAGTCCTCAGGGTGCGTGCGTTGTACGTTGCCAGGTCGAGTCGTCTAAGGTGGCAACCGAACCTCCACCGGAGATTCTTAGCACCCCCTGCCCCGCCGTTACCATGGTCGCCACCGTAGCCAGGAATAGCGGGGCCGCCGGGGACTGGGGGCCGTTTCTTTGTTATTGTCATTCATAGGGGGGTATTTGCCATAGTTGCCACGCTTGGCGAGCGGGTTGGCAACCGCAGTTTTTTTATTGTAATTTGGCTATTATCAGGAAGATGCTGCTGCCCATCTCCTGCCTGTTTCCCTTTGTCGCCTTTTACGACACCCACGGGAGGATATGGGGTAGTGGATATTCTTGACCGCCACTACACGGTCTCTATTTACATGTATGTAAATAGTCAGTAAATAATATTATACTAAGTCTGTTTTTATGTAAATAATTTTGTAAGAAGAAATAACAACGTTGGAGATACTTAAATATCCGCCAGAACATAATATAGATATTTTATTATTCATGTTGTGCGCTTAAGTAACGTAACGTCGGCATATTACGCAAATTGTTCAATTATCCCATAGCGGCTTTATGAGATGCAGGAGTGTCCCAGCTGTTGCATTCTTAATAAATTCTACAATAGTGCAAAAACTGTTTTACGAGTTCAAAGTTCTGTTTGTTTATTAATTTTTATTTATTTCAGAGAGTCGTCGTAGCCCAGATTATAAGCGTTCATAGACTTTCGACACACGTACAAAGCGAGTTCGATCCCCACCGACAGTAATAAAATTGTTAAATAATTCGTCATGTTTCTCTCGAGATCTG
The DNA here is from genome assembly GCA_963668995.1 of Parnassius mnemosyne. NCBI lineage: Eukaryota > Metazoa > Arthropoda > Insecta > Lepidoptera > Papilionidae > Parnassius > Parnassius mnemosyne. The sequence goes on along the minus strand of CAVLGL010000093.1, from coordinate 27,937,384 downwards.
CTACAACGTTACAAGCTCTCAGTCAAAGAAAATATACACCACGCGAATCTCAATGTCAATCGCTTCCCAGTATTTAGATGGTCTTAGATTTGATTAATTTTTACCATCGTCTTTCTGAAGGCTTTAAGGTTTTTTACATTCTTGGTCTTGTAATAATTCTTTACTCTTGTTATTTAGTGTAGACTCATTTTAAGGTTTTATGAGGCTAAAGTTGTTGCAGTAGGATAGGATCCGTTGCAGTTTTTGTTTTTCTTGCTGCACTATTTTGTAGCTGAGACACAAAGTTTTATAATATTTCGAATTAAAGCGTGAAATTCGCCACGATGATGGGTTAGTTGTGGTTTAGTTCTTTCAGTAGTTTTTCGTTTTTCGTTTAATCGAAGACCTCCGCAGAAATTTTTAAGGGTCGTTGATCGATACTCAGTGCATTTACACTCCTTTACGGTATGTGCGCCTTCTTAATACGATTAGGGATGCTACATTTGGCTTTCCATCGGATTACAATTCCGATGCTTAACGATTTTCCACCATGCCGAGAGATACTAAGTTAGATCTAACTGGAGGGATGCTAAGTACCTGGTTACACTCGAAGAATCGAAAATGGATCGAAGGACCATAAAATGTAAGGTGAGCGCTTAGTTGATGGCAATGGCGCCATACATTGAGGATGTTGAACAGGGTTTAAGTTGAAGATATCTCAAATTAATCGAGAACAAAATTCTGTCAGTAATCTATTATCGACTGCATATAATAAAATTGAAGTGTATATCGTAATATCGAAATAACTGAGGAGTTTGTTTGCATGCCATTAACACATGGATAACCATTTTAAAATGTCTCTCTGTCTGTCTGTCTGTCCGGTCTAATCTTCGGAATGACTGAAACTATTGTGATGAAACTTCACGAACAGTTAGAGAGCAATGCTAAGAATTATCTAGGCTATATTTTAGCCAGAAAAAATATCTTAAATCTAAATGTCACCGCATTACAGATCGTACTTAGGCAAAGCCGAGGCGAATCGCTAGTTTTTTTAATAAACTTGCTAAGTAGGTTAACATACCCTCTCCCAATTGGATTCAATAGGGTCTTCAAGTTAGTCAAGATTTAATGTATTTAAGTATACTGAAGTAGCTGATACGTGACCTACAATTGTGTGGCCCCGTTAACACAAAAAATATGATGATTTCTTATATTTACGCGAACAGTAGACATTGAATAAAACTACTTTTATGGATTTAATCACATTTAATTAAATTATTTTTAAAATTCCCTACGTTTTGGGTGCTTTACAGCATTTAATGAAAATAATGTATAATAATATGAAATTCGTACAAATATTATATATAGAATAATATAAATAATAAAATGTAAATAAATAAAAAAGTTTTAATAATTTAAATAATCGGTGTTGCTAATTATGTTAATATACCACTAAATTTGTAAATAAATGGGAAATAACAATAGCGAATGCGAAATTATACAAAACCCTAACTTAAAATATTAACTTACAAAATTTTTGGAAGTCTCCGATATCCCTGGAAACGACAATTTGCCATCATGGTTATCGCGAAAACAAACATTCCCGTGATAGATAAAATATCCAAGTACATAAATAAACTTAAACGAAACTTTCAGTTCGGGTTCTATACGAATTTGTCCAGGTTTAGTTAGTAAGAACCGTGTTAAAAGTGGCGTCTTGTAGCATGTTCATTTTTATATTTGTTCCCAGATTTTTCAGTCACTTTAAATATATTTGACAATGTCGTATTAGTTAGGCGTGCGCGTCTTGCAGCATCGTTGTGTCTGATATTTTAATATTACATTAACATTATTCTTAGAGCGCACAAGTCTACTGCTTTTACTAGAAGCTTTTAATTACAAACAGGCCTTTTTAAACATTGACAAAACAACAAAACACGGTTTTGGGCCATCTGTATCCATCGATTTCGTGCGCTAGCGAAGCCACTGCGCTACGGAGTCGTCAATTTCCTGTTCATAATCCGTTTATTTCAAAGTCTGTACGAAAATAAAAGAAAAGAAGGAGGAGACACCACGTAACAGCAAACTAGCGAAGATCATCGACGCGAGTGCCGCACTTCAGTTAGGAATATTTTTGTGATTTTTTTTATTCATTATTTATGTTTTTCAGTCTATATTCAGTATCATTATTATCATCATTATAGCAGAAGTGCACTGCTGAACATAGGCCTCTGCCAACTCTGCCAAGAAATGCCATATAAATGATCCTGCTGCATATAGATGATCTGCTCATTCCCGTTATCTATGGGTATGAAGACGACAGCACAGTTGTGGAGAGATACCAACCAAGTCTTCTGAAATTCAACGCCTCCAAAACACAAGCGTGTCTCTTCACTGCAAAAAGGAGCCAGCTTACCTTGGCCCCTTCTTTCCGAAATGTATCACTGGAATATAATGACCGCCTTCAGTTGTTAGGGTTTGAGATATTCTCAAATCTGAACTTCGAGCGATTCATTGAGTCCAAGGCCAAAGCAGCAGCAAGGAAGCTGGGAGTCCTTGCAAAGGTGCGGCGATACTTCACGCCGGGACAGCTGCTTACTTTTTATAAAGCGCAAGTCCGTTCGTGCGTGGAGTGTTGCTGCCATATATCGGCTGGTGCTGCAAAATGCCACCTAGCAGCTTTGGACTCAATGGAAAGGCGTGCTAAGAGGATTATTGGTGACCCAAAATTGGTTAAAACCAATCTTACCAGCCTCGAACATAGACGCAAACTAGCCATCCTTTCGGTTTTCTACAGGATGCATTTCGGAGAGTGTGCGTAGGAATTGCATAATTTAATTCCTCCCTCTACCTTCCACCATCCGACAACCAGACGTTCGTCCAGTCTCCGTCCTTTCGTTGTTAACTTACCACGCATTCGAACCAAACGGTTCGCTACGTCGTTCATCATGCGTACCGCGAAGGAGTGGAATAAGTTGCCAGCATCTGTCTTTCCATTCGATTACATTGTGGATATCTTCAAGGCAAGAGTGAATAGGGTCTTGTTAAGCCAGTGCGCTTCACCATCTTAGGCTACATCACCTTACCATCTGGTGGAATTGTAGATAAGTGCTGGCTTAGTAGAATATAAAAAAATACCTATAATAAAGCCGTAAACCACGTCATATCGCGGGACTATTTTACGCGGGCCTGCTTCTTGATTGGTGAAGTTGAGCAACACCCAGCAATAACTATCCTCCACACGCGAAGTTGTTAGTGTGAAATCTCGTAAACGCTTCCCGATCCAATCTGCAATATGTGCCGAATCTAATCAAGAAATCAAGCCAATTAGCCTGTTCCTACATTTCTGTACGTTTCTAGTACTGTTTCTACATTTCACAAAATTAGTCGACCGTGCTGAATTTGTTATAGTAGGGGTAAACGGTTGCCTTAGAAATGACGTTATCCATAAATGGGTTTTGAGTCTTTCAAACAATTTGTTCGGTTTAAGCCGACATTTAAAATTGTAAAAAACCATCGCGTGATAATATCCCCGACGCAGATCTCTTTTTCAATGAACATGATTTTTCAATTTAGCTCGTAAAAAATGTAGAGGCGAAACTGGAACATTCGCATTTTTACTTGTAAATAATAGTATTTTCAAAATAAATTTTATCTGGCCAGTGGTTGTGGTCTGTCCTATAATCTTATCTTTTTGTATTCTAAATATTCGCACTGAACGTTGAAGCGCAAGCCAGAATACGCCCAGAATTAATTTGAATACAGTAGATTGTTAAAATATAATAATAATATAGCCTAAAAAGCGGCGCCATTGCAGCCCGAACCAGAGATCAGTGAATGAATTAAAGAGCCGGTGCAGAATACAAAAGACCTATTGCTGTCATTTCATAAACAATTTCTGCCATAAACTTATTTGTACCTGTATGTTTGGTATTTGGAGGTATTATAAGAAAAAAAAATTGAACTTGATAATGGAAAGCAGCATGGTCGGCTCTAAGCACCTCAACTCGTTTGCCCAGTGTAGTGAATATGTTCAAATCTTTCAAGTTAGATATACCGGTTGGTGAATTGTTGACAGCATTAAAAGAATTTAATAAAAAGAAGATCGCTAAAAATTATATGAAATAGGTGGCTTATAGGAGCTCTATAAATCTATATCCACACTTGCGGCGCAACATTCTAGTGTAACAAAAAATTTTAAACCGTCGCGTGTAGTGACTTTTAAATACATATTTATTGTTATATGGTCGATTTTTTTATTTGTAAATAAATACAACTTTTAACATATTGGGTTTATTTTCTAGTTAGTTAGGAGTACGCCTTTCAGTTGTTTTGTTATTTGATGTCGGAGATGATATAAAACATATAACAATTAACTTCACGCCACCAAAAAACCTTTATTTAATAAACTGAAGATAAATGAACTTACAGTTGACTGGCGGTCAGTGGTACCTACTTAAATTCAATAATTTTTACCATCAACAACATCTGTATAACTATCATACCAAAACTTGAATAGGGATATTGGTCTGGCGGTCTAACCGCCGCCTTTGGTCAATCTGTCATTTGCAGTGATCACTATCTCCATTCTTCACCCAATTAGAAGCAGCATGGTCAGTAGTGAACTATTGAGTTGATTTTTGTGATCATGATACTGCTGATTGTTAGTTTACCTGCGAGTGCTGCGAGAGCTGCCAATGTAAGGAGGGCGGAGCGGCTTGGCGCCATGTCAGCAAGGCATGCCGCACGATGTAGGCCGCCTCATCGTTGCGACATGCCGCCGCTTCACGCACCCTTTGCACCTGATGCTTCTTGCTTTCTTCGGTTGCCTATAAAATTTTACTATGTCATTCTAAATATGTAAGAGTCTATGAAATAAAAGGAATTTCGCTTTAATTTTGTTTATTACATAAATGAAATTGGCGAGTTTAAAAACGTTCCAACAATATTTTTCCGTAACTCTCAATCACATTAAACTTTTAGCATTATGCTTTTTATATATTTTTATATGTTTATGTTAGTACGTGAAGGGAAAACCCCTTTTTAAGCATATTGCGCGCGCGATGAAATGTAAGATTTGGTATAGTTCACGTTTTCGTAAAAAAACGTGAACTATGCCAGTGCAGAGTGCAGAAAGCTAAAATTTATAAATAATATCTGTTACTAATACATTAAATTAAATTAAATTAAATTAAACGTACATTGTATACGTTCATACTGCCATTGTGAAACACATAATAATTTGTGATAAAACAGTTGTACAGTGTAAATATTTTCGGCAAAGAATCTCATTAACAACAACATAAAAATCAATTGCTGTCTGTTAGTCTCGTAAAAGCTCGAAAATTGCTGCAACAATTATGATGAAAGTTTTTGTGTGTTATTATGGTCCCTGGATGATCTAAAGGATCCACAATTGGACCCGGTAGGTGACGCTGTTGTTGAGATGCAGAAATCAACCGTGCGAAGCCGGGGCGGATAGCTAGTTTTAAATAAATGCCAACAAATAATTATTATTTAATATTTTGTGTACCTTCAAATATTTCTTTTTCAATAGTCTATGGGGTTTATGTCAAGGCAAAAAACATTTATTTTAAATTTTGTATATTAATATATATGTGTTTTAATTTGCTGCTTAAAATGAAATACAGATTGTTTAATATGCAAATATTTTTTTTAATTAAGATTGAATTTCGACCACTAGGTAAAATCTAATAGCTATATATGTGTATACGAAAAAAAATAGACGACTAGGCGACGGTGATGAATTAAGTACACGTAAACAAATACCGTAAAACGGGGCTACTTGCACATTCCAAGACTGCTTGGTGACTACTGTAGGTTTTATTGCTATTCATGTTATTATTTTGTTTACCACGTGCTTGGCGGTGAAGGAATACATCGTGAGGAAACCTGCATGTCTGAGAAATAGGAAAAAAAAATCGAAGACATGTGAATTTCGCCATCACGCATTGGTGCAGCGTGGCGGACACCTAGTTGTCCTAAAGCTCTCTCAGAAATAAGAGGAGGCCTGTGCCTAGCACTAGGACATATATAGGCTGTAACTTTAACTTTATGTTAGTCTTTATTTTTGTCTTTCGTTTTTAGGCTAATTTCATTCTGTACAGGTACGCCTTGCATAAAATTGGGCGCGTTCATACAAAACGACCTCGGATTCCAAAGTTTACTAAAAACTTTAGGATAAAGATCTTTCAAAAGTTCTCTAAGTTGTTAAAGCGGCCATGTCAATAAATGGCAGCAGAAACCTAAGGAGTGACTCGTATAACGCCTACTTGGAAGACTCTTGAAAAGAAAATGAGTAGAGTTGGTCAATTGTTATCCAAGAGTGCTCTCTCCGCAAAAAAAGGTCACTATCAAGATTTTGTTTTAAGTTAAAAGAATTTTCGTTATGTTCATGTCAAGTCGATAGTTACTGTATCGAATGTTGCCCTTTATTAAATTATTAAACTTTTAGTAATAATTTAGAGTTTCAAAGTATGTTGTAGACTGTTTTTATTTCTCTTTCTTTAAACATGATTAGGGTGTCATAGTTACATGACGATTTAGAACCGCTGTTATTTATTATTGTTTAAATTTTCAACTAAATATTTCGTAAGTTACCGTGTATTTGGTGCCATAACGTAAGCTTCGTGTATTGATATCGTCGGTAGAACTTAATTTTATTTGCTCTCTAAGTCGCTATTATTTCGTAAATAACTGTACAGTTGTTTACGAAATAATTAGCAAAAAATGGCCCATAAATGTGACCAGACCAAGTAGCCCCGTTTTGAGTTACTACGCACTACGAGAACTACGCACACAATTTATCTGTATTTCTTGAAAAATTTCCGACTTTTCCTGTAACTGACTGAACTAGTTCAAACCAAGATTCTTAGTAGTAAAGGGATTACTATTGAAAAAAAAAAATTTTTATTTATTTTATGCTTTATGTTTTACTTTTCGTTTTTAATATCCTATTAATATATATTTTTTATATTATTCTAAGCCAGCGCTTAACTACAATCCCACCTTTGTTTTGATGTTAGAAATAGGTTCTTACGAAATAACCCCGAAAGACTCAAAATATGAGAAAGTTTAGGTATGTTACTAGCTTTTGCCCACGACTTCGTCCGCGTAGAAGAAAATGGTTCTAATAGGATTTTTAATTGGTTTTTTTACGTTATTTATTTTGTTATAACATATAAATCAGTATGTTAAGATGTTTCGATACTTATAAAATATAACAATCTTTATTATGGTATAGGGATTTAAATGTTAAATAAAGATGAAAATAAAATAAAATGTTGTTATATTTTATGAATACGAAGCTCAGCTTTTGATCTGGTGAAAGTGACACGGGGGTATTATCTTTTTACAACGAAATAGAAATATTACACCTACCGCAGTATTTCTTTGTAAACAATATTTTATTGTTTTTCCTTCGGGTGCTAGAATCACCAGACTACTCTGTGCGCTTAATCTCGAGTAGGCCATATACAACTGACCGTGAGAGTAGCAGCTTTCTCTCAAGTCTACTCCTGCTACGTGTGACCTTGAGCATTGTTTATGGTTATGGGGAAGCAGACTTGGATAGGAAACTGCACTCTCTTGAATTCGAAGGGGTAATTTGATGGTGTTAGGGTACTCCTAGGAATAAATACAGACTCTCCTCGAGAACATCCTGTCAGTACCTCAATTACATTGCGATGCAATGTTTTCACTTAAAATCTGGTGCCATTGCTTAATTCTGGTGGATTTATATTGCGCAACAACATAATTGGCGCGCTCTCAATTTTAATATATGAGTTGGGAGACTGGGAGGCTTCAGTGTATTCAGGAACTCGACTGGATAATGAATAGTATCATCGGTGTTTATTACTGAGTCGACGGACTTATATTGATATTCGACCCCTTCGAATGACCTAAAAATTATTTCATTTATGACTGAGGCTTGTTCGTTTTTTGGTGTTAGGACGGCACGCTCGGTTCTGATAGCTTCTGCAGGTTTATCGTGAATATTATTAATGTTTGGGTAAATCTTAGCTATAAGCTCTTCTACAGTGGAAACATTTGTACCTAAGTCTGTAGAGAGAATTATATTATTATCCAGTTCCGGGAAATCCTCATTTCCTACTTTAAGCAACAGGTCTGAGAACTATCCGGCAGTAATATCTCCCCTAAGATTGACTCTCATATTTTGGTAAGGCTCAGTTTTGTCACTGAAAGCCACAAATGAGACCGCTTTACGCACGCTTTGACTTCGTCCACTCGCATTCCTTTGGGTAATACTGGTAAAATCTGCCGGAAATAGGCTACTAATAATACAGTAACTCCTCCCATTTGACAATTATTAATTCTAATATCTTGTAAAGATCTATTTGTGATACTCTGTATACTGCAAGGTGTTTGCGCCGATATTTACTTGCAGCCTGCTTATGTACGTCAGGGTGTTCCCGTTGATAATCAAGGATAGCCTGTCTGTAAGCTTTGGTGTATTTTTTCTGATAATTAGCTGCATGTTTACCATGATTAGAAGGTTCATTTTAATTATATTTTTTCTTGCTTACTTAATTTGCAATTTTCTGACCACACTGGTAACCTTAGCCCTGCGTTTCTTTGCCTTATTTTTATGTGACTTATTTGTCAAATTTATTTCATTTTGGACTGACCCTTGGGGAGTGAATGTTGGAGATTGTATGCAATTATTCATGGACAAATAAAAAATTAAATCCAACTTACATTCAGATTCAATAATTGTATAAGTGTGCGAATGAAAGTCTTGCACAACGTTAGAAATTTGTGAAGGTTGAGTAAACGTCAGAGATACAGCCATTTCAATGCGTCGTTTTTTAGCTATTGGAGGTTCATTAGTTTTATTATCTCCATCGGGATCAGCGTAGGCATCAAAGTGATCATTAGAAAAATTTTGGAAAAAACGTAACCTTTTGATGGGTTGGTCTTCTGTACCAAATTTGGCATACAGGTTGTCATTTCGATACACTTCAAATACAAATGGATATATTTGACCGGCTGCAACTAACTCGCAGAAACCGCCATATGTAGAGTGTTGTAACATATCTAATGTATACTCTTCTTTTGTCCCATGATTGATGCCACAACGGTTATGAGACATTATAGCAAATTCATCCCAATTGTTCGTCACAGGACGCACAATATCTTTACGAATATCCATTGAGCGTTTGTGTGTCGTACAAAATAAAAGGAAACGTACGGGAAAGGCATGCGCCATTCTCCACTATTGGTACAATAGTAAGGTTTATTAATTTCCCATTGATGTTAATTAAATCTGCTCCCACACACAATACACACTAAACTAAACTTCTAAGACAAAGTTAATACCTACTTAAATATTTATATTAAAACAACAAGTATACTATATTATTATACACAACAAATCAAACTCAAAGAATCTTATTTAATTATTATAACAACAAATGAAAAAGAGATTAAATTAACTACATTCAAAATATTCTAAGGAATTAGTGAAAATAAGCTTGCAAACAAATTATACAGCAATCGCAAATAAAATTGAAATTTCGAATTCTAATCCGATTCAAATATTATTTTATATTTGACATTCCAATTTTAAAGAGTATTGCATTGCACCAAGCTTTTATGTGAGTTCAACGTTATGAGTTTTCAAACATGTGTCAAAATAAAATGTAATTTAAATAAAAAACACTAAGGATTATATCATCTTCGATGCAAATCACCCCCAAAATAACTTTCTACCCTTTTAACCCCGTTAGGCGATGAGTTTTAATAAAATACGAAACACTTCTTCCATCAATTCTGTTAAAGAATGTTTATGCAACATTTGAAGTAGATTGGACCAAGGAATCACGCTGTCCCATACAAACTTTGCCCCCGTTTTTCACCCCCTTAGGGGTAGAATTTTGGAAAATCTTTTCTTATTGGATGCCTACGTCATACAAAGAACACACACTCCAAGTTTCAGGTTCGATCCGTCAGTCAGGACAAAGTTTTTTTATATGTACAGATAATGTTGACGTTTAGAAAATGATCTATTATTTTTATACGTTTAATTAATATCGTTTTGAACTATACAATTTTATTGTGATAATAAGGAGCAAGACCCAGCATGAAGCTTCGCTGACTTTTTTAATGTGAACAACATTTGTGAATAAAATTCAAATGAAATTAATTAAATATTTATGATTCAAAGAAAATAGTTCAATAAATCTCAATAAATAATAGTACTTATATATTATAATTTATGTAACAAAGTGTAATAAAGTTAAGTCCTCTATATGATGATGATTTTGTAGCCAGCCTTTCGGTTTTCTACAGGATTCATTTCGGAGAATGTGTGCTGAAATTGCATAATTTAATTGCTCCTTAAAGGGAGAGCCCTTCCACCACCGGACAATCAAACGTTCGGCCAGTCTCCAGCCTTTCGTTGTTGACTTACCACGCATTTGAACCAAACGGTTCGCTACGTCGTTCATCATGCGTGCCGCAAAAGAGTGGAATAAGTTGCCCGGTATCTGTCTTTCCATCCGATTACAGTGTGGGGTCTTAAAGGCAAGAGTGAATAGGCTTTTGTTAAGTCAGTGTGTTTCACAGTCTTAGGCTACATCACCACTTACCATCAGGTGGGATCGTAGATAAGCGCTGGCTTAGTAGAATATAAAAAAATTAAGATACACACAAAAGAATAATAATTGAACATTTCTCCAAATTATATTTAGACATAGTTATGTTTCTCTTTTAATTGTAACTTTTAATTTAAGTTAAAATAATTATTTAATTCGCGCACAGAGCTTGTCAGGAAAATTTAGAACTGGTGTTTCAAATTTAATGGAATCGGTTCATAATTGAGTTCGTATAAACTCAGAATTTAAATTATTAATTAAAGGAGGAGACTTTGTAAGTGAAATCGTGAACTGAAAAGATGTAATAATTTTCATATAAGAATTCAAAATTAAAGCGAAACCCTAAAATAAGTAATGGAATTTTATAATTCAGTTTTCATGTAATTAAAAACGTTTAAATTATTTGACATTTCGCAGTGTATAAACAATATGATCATTTCATGACCTCATCACAGCTTGTGACCAATGCGTGTTGTTTAAGTTAATCGAAACACTAATGTTATTTAATGGTTTCTTATATTTACACGAATACTTGACATTGAATGAAATTAATTTTACGGATTTTATCGCGTTCAGTTAACCTTTATTTAATTTTAGTTTTAGTTAACCTTTTTCTAATTCCCGACGTTTCCTGTGCTTTACAGAAGATGGATGTGTGCTACCATCTTCTTGGGATTCTATGATTAAAAAAATTTAAATCGAAACCCAAGCATACTACTACATACATACGCAAGACTTCAAGATACTGTAAACTCGTTCTGCGTAGTTTGGACCAAAAATTAATTTCAATAGCTGATGGTAGCCGGGGCCATCTATGATATTGGGGAGTCAAACAACTCACTCTCCACGTGACCATGAGTGCGGTAAAGCACCTGTAATGTCGGGAAATAAAAACAAATTATATTAAATGCGATAAAATCCGTAAAATTAGTTTTGTTCGATACTAATGTTATAGTTCGATTTGGCATCAAATAAAAATACTAGTAATGCTATCAAACATTACTAATATTCCCTTTAACCACTTCTGGTAAGCTTAAAATGCTTGTGTTAGAAGTGGTTCACGACAATATGGAATGGCGGATTCGACCCCACGACCTTTCGAGTTCGCGGTCCGCGCCCTGCTATTAGGCTACTGACGCTTATGTTCCAATGTTTTGATAATTTAATTTAAAAGTGTGTAAAGAAATAGACAAGAACCACGTTCTTTTTTATTACTTTTGATTCATAAATCTAGAAGGGGTTAATGTTTTGAGCGACAGTTAATTTGTCGATACCCGTGTGTGGATTTAGGCTACTTGTAGAACACAGAAAATTGTTCGTTCAATTCTTTATTGAGTTCGACCGTACTAGCGATCTATGACAAAAGGGATATCTGCCGCAATAGGTACAAACAGGTAGTAAGGTACCTTTGGAAGGTTTACCTATTGGCGATTTTATTGGTAAAGACAAACTTTTTCTTTTTTGTATTTTGTTAAAAGGAATCCCTCCAACAACATAAATATGAAAGTATGTCAAATTTGGTACAAACTATGTTCGGGCTTGTTAGCTTCGCCGATAAAAGATTTAAAATCTCAACAGGCACCAAGCACTAGGCAGTTGCTTTAATTATGGGATTTATAGGAAGCTGGAGAATATGACTGGTTCATAATCATTTTAGTTTACTGATCCGTTTACTTCTGCGGATTTTTTTTACGGAATCTATTACACAGACAAACTTCGAACATATATGTAGATTCATTTAAAGCTCGCTGAGCGACACCAAGCTGTATGTTTGTATAAAGAACTACCTGAGACGTGTTTACTCGTAATTAATATAAAATATGAACCGTGGTAGGTCAGAAGCAGGGTGGGCGCTAGCTTTAAATTTCATAGTACAGGTGCGACTCGAATTCGATCTGTGCCGGTTCACTGCAATTGATAAAAAAAAATTTAAGTGCTGGTTTAGGTGCTCAATGGGTAAAAAAACTTAATGACGAAACTTCCATATTTAAAAAGACATGGTAAACTCTGCTAACATGCAATAGAGTATTACGGCGGTTTCTTCCCAACTCCAAAACCCTCATAAACTGAGTGGTGGTTTGTACCTAGCAATGAAACTGGTATGTAGGCTTATATAAAATAACCTTGATAATAAATTATATAAATTAAATTATATAATTTATTTTATATATAATTACATTTATATAAAATAAATATTTTTAGATTGTTTTTTATAGTTACCATTAAAGAATAGGATTATTTTTATATGAAGGGTCGTCGAAAAGGGCAGAACAACGTCTGCCTGGTCAGCTAGTATATATATAGAAAAACAGCGTAAAATAGCATCTTAACGCTGCTTTGTTTCGTATGGTGAGTGTAGAGAACCGGAGACTCTTTTTACTGGAAACGAGGCATTCCATCTTAGTCCTCACGGGTGACAACGCATCTGCATTTGATTCGTAATCGAGGATAGATGTAGATGCCTATGGGCCACAGCAACCACTTACCATCAGGTAGACTGTGTGCTCGTTTGTCACCCTTATCCTCTAAAAAAATATAGGTCTTTAAATATGAAATTGCCACTTTAAAATGTAATAGCCACTATGGTTTGTGTTTGAATTTTAAATTCAAATAAATTTTACCAAAACCAGTTAATCATTAGTTTCTTTAGATTTTTTTAGCTATATTTATAATCAAGAATTTAAGAAAATTAACTCATTTTTGAATATCAGTTCGTATAATCACCGGATGATGATGGGGGATGAGTCGCTCGCGTCCGTAGGCTTCGACCACCTAATCCTAGGCCCACCCTACACGTGTCCCCCGGGTGGTGCTAAACGAGCGACAAAGCCGAAACGACAGACTCGGCTCCTCGCCGTATGGTAGCGGCATAAAATCTACCACCCCTTAGTTTGCACCATGAGCCAAGAAGGAAAAGAAATGGCCCCGAGTTCCCGGCGCCCCTTCAATGGGGCAGGGGTGCGAAGAATCTCCGGGAGAAAAACCGGCGACGAGGTTCGCCACCCGTCACGTCCTGTCTCCCGGGGGGACGAAAAGTGGATTGCGGAGGCCCGTCTGGCCACGCTGAATGTATGTGGAGCAATGAATGATAAGATGGATGAAGTATCCGAAATAATGAATGATAGAGGAATAGATGTGTTATGTGTAAACGAGACGAAACGAAAGGGAAGAGATGTTACTGCACATGGCATGTATACCGCTTACTGGTCTGGAGTAGACGAGACCGAGCGGGCATGCCAAGGAGTCGGTGTCATCCTTTCAGAAAGAATGGGTCAATGTGTGAAAGAGTATGAATGTGTTAGCCCAAGGCTGCTGTGGATGCGAATGAAAGTGGGCTTAAAGAAGTTGTTTGTGCTAGGGGTGTACGCCCCAGATATGTCTAAGCCCACTTATATCCGAGAGCAGTTTTGGGACATGGTATGGCTGGTGTTGATGAAATGTAAGGAAAATGAAAATATTATTATGTTAGGAGATTTTAATGGAAGGGTTGGGGTGAAGAGGTCTGGTTATGAAAGGATATTAGGAAAGTTTGGCGATGAAAGAATAAATGAGAATGGTGAAGACCTCCTCACCGTATGTGTGGAAAAGAATCTTTTTGTGGCGAACACTTTCTTTCGCCATAAGAGGATTCACATGTATACATGGGAAAGAGGGGATGATAGAAGCATGATAGATTTTATAATTGTGGATGAAAGAATGAGGAGCGCAGTGGTAGATACAAGGGTTTACCGGGGGTCCAACGTAGGGACGGATCATTACTTGGTCTTATGCCGAATTAATGGTCTATTCAGACGTTGGCGGCATCGGACATCGGTGTCTACCACTGCGTTACAGCGTATAAGAATAGAGAGGTTACAAGATGAAGGTGTGAAAGAGAAGTATCAATGCAGATTGAGAGAAAATATAAGTGGGTTGAATGAATTATGTATAAATGATTTAGAATTGAAGAATGTATGGAATAATATTAAGAAAGTTTTGGTGGATGCAGCCACCGAAGTATGCGGTGTAAGTAAGAGAACGAATGAAAGGAAAAGTAATACGTTTTGGTGGGATGATGAGGTACGGATGGAAGTTGAAGCAAAGAAGAGAGCATGGCTAGATTTACTAGCAACTAAAGCTGGTAATTCTTGCGGTATGAATGATGAGATTGAAAGAAAAAAGGCAGACTTTAGACGAATGAATAAGAGAGTAAAAGAAGTTGTTGAAAGGAAAAAGCAAGAAAGGATAGATAAGAATGATAGAAGGATATCTGATAACTTCCAGGCAAATATTAAAATGTTCTGGAAGCTCGTAAGAACTGCCAGGGGAAATTCAAAACAGCCTAGAATAAATGCTATACGAGACGAGAATGGCTGCATGCTGAATGATGAAGTTTTGAATTTAAAGAAATGGAAGGTATACTTTGAAAGCGTGTTTAAGAGTGAAGAGTCGTCTGGAATAAGTGAAGTAGAAATTCCGGAAGAAGTGGAGAGAGGTAGGGAGATAAATGTAGATGAAATAATGAAAGCAATGAAAAGCATGAAAGCAGGTAAGGCAGCCGGATATGATAGAGTATCACTCGAAATGCTGAGGGCTGGTGAGGGTGTGGTTGCAGGCCTGCTGCACACCTTGTTTAATTTATGTTGGGATCTGAAACGGGTACCGGAAGACTGGTGCAAAGCCGTTATAGTCCCAATATATAAGGGAAAGGGGTCGCAGCAGGACTGTAAAAACTACCGTGGTATCAGCTTGCTTAGCATTGTGGGTAAACTGTATGCTAAGGTGTTAATTGAAAGAGTTATGGAAGAAACTGATGGAAAAATTTGGGATGTGCAAGCTGGATTTAGAAAGGGGATGGGGTGTACGGATCAAGTCTTTTCCATGCGCATGATAGCGGAGAAGTTTTTGGCTAAAAACCAGAAAGTTTTTTGTGCGTTCATGGACTTGGAAAAGGCTTATGACAGAGTGGACAGGAATGTGTTATGGCAAACACTGAACTCATTTGGGTTGAGCGCTGGCTTGATACAGGCATTAAGATCTCTTTATAGGGACTCTAGTGCTTGTGTCAGGATCAACGGGGTCTACTCGGACTGGTTTGGCATTCATAAAGGTGTCAGACAGGGATGTGTGGCTTCCCTGTGGCTGTTTAACTTATTTATGGACAGTTGTTTGCAAACTTTGAAAGTTGAAGAATGTGGGTTGAGAATGGGTGAGTCAACCGTCAAATGCCTTTTGTACGCCGATGATCAAGTCATATTTGCATCGTCGGCGGCCGAGTTGCAAATGATGGTTACTTTAATGAATTGGTCATTGAAAGAAAGGGGTATGAAAGTGAACGCAAGTAAGACGAAAGTGATGGTTTTTGAAAGAGAAGAATGTAAAACTTTATGTGAAATAAGAATAGAAGGGGAGTTGATTGAGCAAGTGGATGAGTTTGTATATTTGGGATGTTTATTTAGCAGGGATGGTAGATATGATAAGGATATAGAACGACGAGTGTACGCAGGAAATAGAGTGAATGGGGCTCTACACGCTATTATGAGGAGTCAGAATGTGTCAACGTGCAATACGTGCCTTAGTATGGCAATTCATAATGCTGTGTTAGTCCCTACTTTAATGTATGGTAGTGAAAGTTGGGTATGGCAGAAGAAGCATGAGAGTAGAATAAATGCTGTAGAAATGCGTTCCTTAAGGAGTATGCTAGGGCTGAATCTGAATGACAGGGTGAGATATAGTGTGATAAGAGAAAAGTGTGGTTTGCAAGATGACGTTGTGACAAGGATTAAGAAAGGAATGCTTCGGTGGTTTGGTCATGTAGAAAGAATGAACGAGGAAAGAGTGACAAAGCAAATTTATGTTGCGGAAGTGAACGGCAGGGTCGGGAAGGGACGCCCTAGACGAAGGTTTATCGACCAAATCGGCGATACATTGAAAATGGGCCAGATTAGGAGTACCCTTAACCGACGAGCGTGTATGCGTAGATATATGGATGTAAAAGAGGCGAGAGAGGTGTGTCAGGATCGCGCCAAATGGAAGTCCGTAGTCTCTGCCTACCCCTCTGGGTGACAGGCGTGAGTGTTTATGTATGTATGTAATCACCGGACCTAGAATTACGAACAAAAGAACTGCGGTCGCTTACGTTTGGAAAATTTTGACGTTACAAACGAACCAAGTTGCCGCCCAGAGAAGAAAAATTGGTAATGACGAACAGAAGGAGATAGTAAATGGATTATGGATTCTCAAACTACGGCTGACCCAGCGTCGATTCCTAAATGTAAGTGTCAAAACAATATTAGCTCATTTGCGGGTCATCTACCAAATGATAAAGCTTTACAAACTTACCTAATTTTTTATTTAAAAACTTTATTTTTTTAACCATAAAGGATACAAAAGGCGGACTTAATGCCAGTTAGCATTTTCTGCCAGTGAAATGTGAAAAAAATTGTTGCAGGTGCCTTAAATAACTAAATTATAAACCGTTGTTCCTTAAATACTAAAAATATAAATAGGTGCCTTAAATTCCTTAGCACGAAATTAGTGACGTATAGCTTGAGGTCCCCGTACTAGCTTGTATCATGCAGAAAGGAGGAATTTTGTGTCGAATTGCTACATGCGATATAAAGTGTATCGTATAGGATAGTCGCATGATTGACATTACCTAGATCTAGGTACCAAACAATGCCAAACAGTACCCGAAACGAAATATTAGCCAGAAGTTTATGGTGATAGTATGTTGGTCTACAGATATGGATTTACTATAGTTACTTGCCATTTGGCGCAACAGTAACAGCTGATAACTAGATATTGTCAAGAATTGAAAATGATTGTGGAGAAGTTGGCCTGGCGAATTGTTCTTTGCCATTGCTTATTCATGACAACACCTGACTACATATTTTACAACAGACCTTGGAAAAGTGGCAGAATTGAAGCCTGAGATCCACGTCCATCATATTCTCTCTAAATTTTCTAATTTTCTTCTAAATTTTGCCCAACAGTCTTCCACTTTTTGGTTTCTTGAATACGTTATGATAAAAAAAAATAATACCGAAGAAGCAGTTAGAACGTCTTTAAAGAGATCATCGATTCACCTGCAGCACACTTCTCATCGGGCATCAACAAATTGCCCATAAAACAGAAAAAATGTGTTAATGGTTGGGGCATCTGTTTTGACTAATTGGTTTTTTCGAATAAAAAAATATTACAATTTTCTCTTAACAAAATGGTAATTTATATTATTAGTCGCAATGATTCCTACAATAATTGAAATTTCTTAATAACAATACTCATATCAACAAAAATAAATGAATAATATACATTTGTTGTTTCAATTTTACTGGTACCAGTTGTCTGAAGAAACTTTAAATTGTGTTTTAATTTCATCAAATATTTATGGTTGTTAATGTTTCATTAAGATCATTAGCGAAAAGAAAGGAAAGATGAAATCGGCAGCAACAGTTCGTGTAAGTACAATTTCTTAAAAAAAAAAAAACTTCTTAAATCAAAAATTTGTTAAATCTTCCATAATATAGCCGTTATTTTTACCGCACTTTTCAAAAGCAATCTGTCAACATTTTAAAGACTAAAATAATTTTATACCATCGCGTTTTCTATTAGTAAATAAACGTCAGTTTATGCAACAGGTCAATAGTTTTGCAATCATTTGGACGATAAGGACTATATCGTAGAAGATCCTGTAATAAACCCGGCGATATTATGATGTACGACCTAGGGAGCACGCTCTTCGCGACAATACGTGTCACGCACTTGCGACCTCATAACCATTGCTTTCAACATATGAGTAACGTTTTCTCTCCTATCTTAAGAAGTATAGAACAGGGTTTTAGTGGGAATTGTATTATGATTCTGTTTTATAACTCTTATTATTATTATTGTTAGCGTACCTTATGAACGTATTCTTTGTTAGTTACCTAATAACAAAAACAGCAAAGATACGGCTAATATACTTCTCACTACTGGGCAAAGGCCTCTTCACGTTTCTGAGAGGGTTATGGTGCAATTAGTTCTCGCATTGCTCCCTTGCGTGTAAGCGGCCTATACATGTCATCAAAACATTTTATTCCTTAGACGCACAGGTTTCTTTACGGTGTTTTCCTTCACTGCCAAGCACGTGGTAAATAAGCACTTAACGATTTCCTTTGTGCCGACAGGGATAACCTGGGTTTCATAATGATTACTTATACTATTACTACTTTACAGATTTGATCGCATATAATTTTAATGATAATAAGCCTTTTATTTTAATTTTATTTATTTATGTTGTTAAGGCCCGTTTTCGGGTATAGGCCTCCTCCAGTTTATACCAGATTTTTCGGTTTTTAGCTTCGTTTAGCCAATTTTGCTCCGCAATTTTATGTATTTCATCGGCCTAGCGTACGACTGAGCGACCTCTTTGTCTTATTCCGGTCGGTCCTGACCATGCCGTTACTCTTTGAGGCCACCTATTACCTGATAAACCTGCAACATGACCTGACTATATCCATTACAAGCACTGGGTATGTTCGAGGGCATCCACAACATTTGTTTTCTTACTAATGTTCTCATTTATTTGCCTATCTTTCAGGTGGATGCTTAAGATGCGTCTCTACATTGCTCTTTGACTCGTTCATATTTTGTTTCTTGTTTTTTTTTGTGGTTGAATATCCAGGTTTGAGAACCATAGGATTGGCAGAATAGTATACAAGATTCCATTATTTTTTTCTTTAGCTTTAGACGTAGCTTAGATCGCATATAATTTTACTTATTTTTAATTCCCTACGTTTATGGTCTGTGCACCCATGTTCTCAAGGAGACTGAGGTAATAGATCTCTAGAATCTCAATGTCAAAGTTAACCCGGAGTACCTTCACCTTTTGGCCCGATCTACGCAGAATACGTTTACTGTGTCTTGAAGTCTTGCAGTGTTGTGCTTGGATTTACAAGTAGTTTTAATTTTATTAATAACAGAATCCCAAGCAAGTGGTAGCTAATATCCAGCCTCCTTCCCTATTAAAATTAGGCTGTTTTTTTTTTAATTTCACGAATCAGATTTGGTAGGAATCGAAATTTCTTTGCAAGGATTTGTGGTCAATCAAATCTGATGTAATTTTTTTAAATATTGAATAAGGGTGACAAACCATCACACAGTCCACCTAATGGTAAATTGATGCTGTGGCCCATAGACATCTACATTTATCCTCAATTAAGAATCAAAATGCAGATGCATCGTCACCCCTGAGGACTGAGATGGAATGCCTCGTTTTCAGTAAAAAGGGTCTCCGGTTCTCTACTCTTACCATAGAAACACAGCACCATCAAGCTGCTATTTTACGCTGGTATTCTGTGAAAGCGTAGTCATACACCAGTCGAGCCGACCCATTCGTGCTACAATCATAATGTAGCTGCAGCGTGGTTTACCACGTACATGAACCACGTACATGCAGTGGCCTTCTAGGATATGATCACAAACTGCAGACTTCCCGGACCGTTAGTGTTTTACGTCAACTACAAGTTCTTTTACGCGGGTATTATAGATTTTTTTGTTTGCCCTATATAAGAGAAACCATATTCACAATCAAGCTTGTACACTCCTGCATCTTGTAGATGGAGGCATATTACACTTGACGGATGGTAAGAATTAAAAATAATTTAAATTAAACGCGATAAAATCCGTAAAAATAGTTTTATTCAACGAGTCGGGTTTGTTAATGGACTGTAAAATTTACTGCGAGTGCTTAGCCCCTAAGCTACTGAGGCTTAAGTATAACGAGAGTAAATGAAATGATTTTATTATCATTTTTAGGGTTCCGTACCTGCAAAGGAAAAAACGGAACCTTATAGGATCACTTTGTTGTCCGTCTGTCTGTCTGTCAAGACCCTTTTTCTCAGGAACGCGTGGAGGTATCAAGCTGAAATTCATATCAGATAGTCAAGTCTACTGTCTCTTGAAGCTATGAAAAATCAAACTTCTAAGCCAACGCAATAAAAAGATACAGCCGTTTAATCCGCAAATCTTAGACACTCGCAAGGGAATCAAAATCTACAGGGTACTTACTTCCCGTGAACTCAGAATCTTACAATTTGGTACGAAGCAACGTAAATTTTTAGTTACATCATATTATTATAATAAAAATATTTTTAATAATTTTAAACTTATATACCTACGGATTTGTTTCGGAACCCTCGCTTGGCCGGTTTTTTTAATAGAAATATCCTTACTTGTATAAAAAAATATACAAAGAAGCGCATGGTATGCGGAAGTGGATCCTAGGCATCTTCATCTATCATCGATTAAGAATCAGAATCTGTCACCCCTCAGAAATAAGAGAAACACCTCGTTACCAGTTAAAAGGGCCTCCGGCTCTTTACACTCATCGTAAGAAACGCAACACAATTATCCTGCTCGGAGTCCCACCAACTAAACAGCAGGATAACTTTGTTGCCCATTCGTGTATGCCATCGTAATACAGCTGCAGCGTGGCTCTAACTACACTAGACCTTTTTAAAAATGCGCTAGCTGCCTAGTGGTACACTTTAGTTGTAAGATTTGCCCCATAGTTACTACGCTGGACAGGCATGCTGGTTAGCTAGAGCCATCGTACTACTTTAAATTTATTGTTAATTGCAGTTTTATGTGCTGATTCACCACGTGTTCGGCGGTGAAGAAAAACATCGTGAGGAAACCGTGACTGCGACGTGTCTGAGATATAAAAAAAAACATTTCGAGGATATGTGAAGTCCGCCATCACGCATTGGGGCAGCGCGATGGACGATACTTCCTTGCTCTAAATCCCTCTCAGAAACGAGAAGAGGCCTGTGCCCAGGAGAAGGATGTATATAATCTGTAACTTTCTTTAATTTACCGTTAATCTGAATGTAGAAAATTATTATTTTCATGTTATTGTTTTTGTTCAAATATGGCACCGGAAATTAGAAGACCTGTTTTTTTAAAGATAAACTAAAGCTTTTTGAATAATCGTATTCTTAATTTAATTTGTTTAAATAGAACAACATCTGAACAACAATGATCACAACGTAATGTACAAGACAAAATAATAAGATATATAATTAAACCATCGCATCGCTCCGCCTACACACCATGTAACTGGCTGCGTACATGTTAATTAAACTTGAAGAACAATGACTAAGTACTATTATTTTCCGTGACGTGCTGTTAGTCTTTTGGCTTTAGAACTTTGATATAGGGCATCAGACAAACAATGTATTCATAAAAGCATATTAACGATAAAATTCCTATGATGAAAGCCGATGATCGAGCAATGCACATCTTGGAAGAGTATGAACACTAATAATTGACTACCACGAGGTGATGATGGTGAATTTTGAATTTGTTACTATTGATATGTAGCACATTGAGATTCTAGACAAACCATTTGATTGGTGGTTGATAGTCTTGTGACATCGTAAGAAAATTCAACACCACATCGCGACTCGTAGAGATTACTTAAGACAAGTGAGAAATACAAAAGAATAAAATGAGAAAAAACATCATCAATATAGTCATAGTCAATTAAATACGCATTATTAAGGATAACTCAAAAAACTGCTGGTCAGATCTTGATCTTTATATGGGACCACATGAAAAACACCAGCTTTCAAATAAAAAAAGAATCATCAAAATCGGTTCACATAGAAAAAAGTTCTACAGTAACACACAAAAAAAAATACAGTCGAATTGAGAAACTTCTCTTTTTTGAAGTCAGTTGAAAGGATCAGGAAAACCTCATCGCCTCCGATAGATTGCAACATAACCACCTACTATTTTACAAGCTGTAAAATACGTAGACTGGTAACTGGGTAACGGCGACAAAGGCGTGAAAAGTATGAATTAGAAATTTTTACGACAAATAAATAGTACTTTCTATGACAGTTTCGTAGTTGTCCGTACTTAAGCTTAAGTTTTGGACAAGCAAGAGTTGCCTGTTCTTTTCCAATCCGGCGAATTTCACAAGCTCTCGAAATTATTTTATTTCTTAGACATGAAGGTTTCCTTAAAATGTATTTTCTTTATCACCGAGCATACATACGGTCTATAAATACTTAAAATTGTAATTAATAATTTTATTGGTGCTGACAGGCATCGAACGCGTACTGTCAAATTTTTGGCAAGCGTTTTAACCCCAAAGCTATCATGTTTCATCAATTTATATCTCTTTTATGACTGTATATAACTTGTTAGTTATGAACATGTAATTAAAGCTTAGTGCAAACAACTACTTTCGATGCATCACTAATTTATGACGTCAGTCATAGTCCTAGGCACAAACAACTGTTGTATGTGATAAGTCTATGGGAATTAATCGAGGTCAGCATATTATGAACTCGATAGTTACTCGACGAAAGAAAACCGATTCGATTGCCTTTTGATTCATCAGTCGAGCAATTATTGACCGCCAGCTAAATGTACGTATTGGCAGGCAAAGACGTTCGCCTAAACGCGCGCCTTTCGAAATGACATATCTTTTTAACCCCTGACACAAACATAGGGGTGTTATATGTTTGACGTGTGTATCTGTGTGTCTGTCTATGGCATTGATCAGGAGTGTTCTTAGCTATGATTCAAGAAAATATTTTCAGCCGTTTGCAGATCATCAGCTCTTTTTGTTTCGGCGGTTTTTAAAATTTTCAATTTAATATTATTTTCCCATTTTGTGTATTATGCATTATAAAAAAGAAATCAGAAGCCAGTACTTTCGTATTTATCACGGAGGTTCTCTCCTGTCTATAAATATAACTATATTTTAACACGTGGTAGAGCCATGCTGCAGCTATATTACTGGTGTAGTTGTAGAACGAATGGGTTGGCTCGATCGGGGAAGGACCACGCTCTCACAGAATACCAGTGTAAAATAGCAGCTTAACGCTGCTGTGTTTCGTATGGTGAGTGTAGAGAACCGGAGACCCTTTTTACTGGAAACGAGGCATTCCATCTTAGTCCTCACGGGTGACAACGCATCTGCATTTTAATTTGTAATGGAGGATAGATGTAGATGTCTATGGGTTACAGTAACCACTTACTATCAGGTGGACTGTGTGCTCGTTTGTTACCCTAATCCTATAAAAAAATATTAAGGAGGATGTCCTAAGTGACTCACTCATCTTTTTCTTTCTTTTTGTAGGTAGGGTGACAAACGAGCACACAGTTCACCTGATGTAAAAGCGGTTGTTGTGACCCATAGACATCTACATCTATCCTCAATAAACAATCAAAATGCAGATGCGTTATCACCATTTGCCCTAGCTGCCTTTTATGACGTAGGCATCAACTAAGAAAGAATTTTGGAAAATTCAACCTTTAAGAGGCGGAAAGAGTAGGTATGTTACAGTTTTTATGGAAATTTTTATTTTACGAGGCGATTGACTCGAGACTTACTGAAAGTACTCAAAACAAGTATTTCAAAACAACCCCGTACAGGCCAGGCCATAAGGCGTTTAAATTTGTATGGAAAAAATTTAATAATGTATGTTTTCAGTTTGGAAATTGATTCATATAGTTTTAAATTAAAATAATAAAGTCAACATTTCTTTATTTTTTTAAAATCCACCCGGTTTAAAATGAGGGTGGAAGTTGTATATGAAAAATATTGGTATGACGCACAGCTCTAACTATTGGATGTAGAAACATAAAATTTTGACAATACAGCTTCTTTTTATTACG
The DNA here is from genome assembly GCA_963668995.1 of Parnassius mnemosyne. Classification (NCBI taxonomy): domain Eukaryota; kingdom Metazoa; phylum Arthropoda; class Insecta; order Lepidoptera; family Papilionidae; genus Parnassius; species Parnassius mnemosyne. The sequence continues at coordinate 27,913,115 of CAVLGL010000093.1, read as the reverse complement.
TAGGCATGAACTACGACGACACTTTTTAATTTAGGGGCGATTTTATATTTGTATGATGAAAAATTATTAAATGATATTTTTTTACTTGAAAATTTTTGGATTGTTATTATGAAATACACATTTATTTTTTATTTTTTCAAAATCTAAAAGGGTATAATGTTTGCGTTGCGAAAAAATGGCTTTCGACTTGCATGCTGGTGAGAATATACTTAAAATGAAATTATGGTAGTTATGCCTATTCATCCTTAAAATGCCTGCTCCTATTACCCTAAAAACACGTGTCTCAGTTCTTTTGTAATTCTATCTTAAGGTGGTAAAATTAAAGATGAAACATTGTTTCAGATTCTACTATGTTTTAATTATGTCTTTGACAACACTATTATAAGCTCTCGATTAAAAACTTATAAACACATCTTTAAGGAGATAAAAGCTCTTATAAAATTGTAAACTATTTTAATGCGGTTTTAAATATATCAATATATTCTTCAATGTACACCAATATACATTGAAACGAAAACAAACTTAAATAAATAAAAAAGGTACAATACGGCGGTATTATAGCTTTGGAAGCATAGATAGAGGCGGCACTGAAAATTTCGGGAATCAAGGAAGTGACACAACATTACTATTTAAAAATGTATTTATTGCTTTTCGAAGTATTCTCCGCGAAATTTGACACATTTTTCCATACGATGGAACCAATCATTGAAGCAACCATTCCATTCGGAAGTTGGGGTCTCCAAAATGGCCGTTTTGTAGGCGTCCACAGCTTATTCAGGTGATGAAAATCTCTGTCCACGTAATTTATTCTTTATTTTAGGGAGAGTATAGAAATCATTAGGGCTTAGGTCGGGGCTGTACGGTGGATGGTCTAATAATTCTATGTTTTCTTGCTCTAAAAACTCTTTTGTTCTGTGTGCGGTGTGAAAACTCGCATTGTCGTGATGGAGGATGATGCGGCGTTTGCAGTTCTCTTTACGGAGTTCAGAAACGACCTGTGGCAAATAAATGCTAGCATACCATTTTGCATTAACCGTTCTTTGTCCCTCAAGAGGAATAGTCGTAACATGGCCGGATTTGGAGACAAACGTGGCCACCATTTTTTTTGCAACACTCCGTGAACGAACAATTTTTGTTGGCTTTAACTCATTTTCGAACACCCAAACTCGTGACTAGTTTTTTGTTTCGGGTTCGTACGCGTATATCCAGGATCCGTCACCTGATACAATATTGTATACAGCATTTGAGGATCCTGCGTGGAAACTTTCGAGAGTTCTGACGCACCAAGTAACGCGAGCCGCTTTTTGCTCTTCACAGAGCGAATGCGGTATCCATCGGAAAAACAACTTTTTTACACCTAATTGTTCATGTAAGATTATTTGTATTTAACTCATGCCAATGTCTAAAGTTGCCTGAATTTCGCGGTATGTCACATGTCGATCTTCCTCAATCAGCTTACGCACAGCATCAACGTTTTCTTGGGTGACTGCAGTATTTGGACGACCTTGACGGGGATCATCACTGAGCTTGACACGTCCACGTTGAAATTCAGCAAACCAGCGATAAATTGTGGTTTTGGATGGGGCTTCATCACAAAATGCAGAAATTATCCAGTCAACACACTGCTTTTGTGTTAAACCACTTCGAAAGTCATAATAAATCATCGCTCTTGAATTTTCTCGAGTCAATTCCATTTTCTCAACGACTAAACAAGTTTGACAAAACCTTGTGACAAGACCGAGAATCTTTTTTTAAATAAATAAATGGTATTCGATTTTTAAAACCAAGGAGTTTCAATTAAAAAGATTTTAATATGACAGGAACAGTGAAAATATTCCATTCCCGATACTTTTAGTGCAGTCTATGTACCTGTTTATACTAAATCTATGTCTGGAAGCGATTTCTTTCAGATAATCTTACTATGCAAATAATTGTTCACAACGAATGTCTAGGACGGAGCTGTACATAATTTATACAATTAAGTTAAAAAAAAACACACGATAAATGACACGAAGTATAATAGGAGTTATATGAGTTTCAACCTTTGAGTAGATTTTAAAAAAAGAACAGATTGAGCTAATCAGTAACAGAAAATCATTAATTGAAGAAGGAGGATGAATGTAGTGAATGAAGTGTGTGATATGCATCTTTTTTTTTTAAATTGTTAACAATGGATTAAAGTTTCTAACGTTTAAAAACACACTTTGTTATTTTTCTGGTAAAGCTGTGTTTCGAAATTTTCCATGTTTTTTTTATTGCAACAATCCTGCTCTTGATCTTCATTCAAGCGTTTTATCGGCCTCGGTGATTTAACATCGGATGAGTGGTTCTATGATAGCGCGTGAGATACTAGAGGATCTTACGAAGATGATAGCTTCTGACAAAATTCGGAATTGTAAGTCGATATTGAAATCGCTTTGGAGTGGATGTAGATGTTTTTTTTTAATCAGAGATCACATATAATCACAAGGCATGAACAACTTCAATCTGGCTCGAGAGAGAACAATGTTTGGGACATATAAGACTTCACTTCACTTAAGACTTATCGGGACTTAATTAGAGCTGAAGACTGGCCCAGTTCAAATTTGATGACTACAAATTGCTATCAGTACTGTAACCCTAAAGAAATCTTTAGAGCTAGCTAGAGTATCACTCTAGCTAGCTCTAAAGACTTACGCACTGTCTCCATGGAACATTTATTCAAATGTTCCATGGAGACAGTGCATAAATTCATAGATTTATGAGCTGATATTAAATGCGTGTATGTAATCCAAATTCAGTTACTTTGAATAAAATTTAATAATTAATCGCTGCATCATCATTATTATCATCATCAGATTCAAACAAAGAAGGCTACGGATACGTTAACACCCAAGTACTCAGAGGGAGTACCTTACAGAATGTAATTAAATTCGCTCTCAATACCCAGACCAATACCACGACGTCAGTCCCGAACATAACAATGCAAGCACTGCTATTTGGCGGTAAATAGGTAAGAGGATGGTACCTACCGAGACGAATTCCTAGGATGAAAATGAGTCCCATCACTAAGTTAAACGTGTAACAGAACATATAGCTTATAAATAGGTATGGAAAATATCTCGGCTTCTTATAATGATCGGGATATTTACAGAAAGGTTTTTAATATAATTACGAGGTTTGATAATCCACTTTTAGCAATTAAGCTGACTTTTCGAAATATAAAGGATCAAATTACCGTCTATCTCCTTAACTTTTTTGATTGAAGTAACTAATGATAAATATGTAACTCTTAGTGTTATTTCGATTAAAATTATGAAAAAATCTGAAGATAATATTATGTGAATTTAAAAAAAAAATAATTTGCACAGCGTAATCTTACTTTACGCTTGTTGTTGGAACACGCACGCATTTTGCATAAATTATTAATTTTACAATAACATAAATAACATCGACAATATTTTTAAAACTATGTATGTGGTAAATTTCACGTCACTAGTCTGTGTAATTTGGGCTCAGGGTTTCCGAATGGTATTTCACTCATCAGCTGCCTGTCTCATTCATTAGTAAACAGGAAACAGCGCGTGCAGTTGAGGTTGGCATTTGGAAAATTTATATTTATTATTGTTTTTTAAATGTATCATTTTATTTAATATTAAAGTAAATATAGTTGGTGATACAAAAGGACTTGTAAACTTGAAACTCGTATGTCTGTTACATTTAAGCTTCTTTCTGTCTCAGTGGAAGACACCTTAAAGCTTAATGCAAAAGTCAGATTAAAATACATGGTTTACACTTGAGATATTTTGGTCAATTTTACGTTAAGAATAAAAAAAATCCTGCTTGTGTTGAAATTTCCAAAGCCATGAATAGAAAGAAATATTTCTTCCACATTTCATTGTTTTATTTGTTTTATCATGTAATGAGCTTATTAGCATAATTGCTAAGAAGTTTTTGAAGACTTTGTAATATCTACAAGATTGTAATGTCGTAATTTAATTTTAACTTTTATTAGTATTTTAAAATATTATAGTTAAATTATGTAACTTGTAAATAAAACAATTAATATGTAAACTAATGTTTTTCAAAGTACTCTCCATTACATTTTAAGCACTTTTTTACTCGTTCAAACCATTTTTGAAAACATAAGGGCCATTGGTCTTAGGGAATGCTTTTCACGTGCTGGTTGAAAGTTATCATGGTCTCTCCTGGCTCCGTAAATGTCAAACTTCTCATCATATCTTTAATTTTTTGGGAAAGTAAAGAAATCGCATGATGCGAGGTCTGGACTGTGTGTGAAATGTGTCACAAGCTCCACCTTTTCATATGCCAAAAATGACTTTGTCTTATTCACGGTTGTGGTTTCTTGGTCTTTTTCTTTTTTAAAAATACTTATAAATATACTTAGTGAGTACTACTCAGCATTAATTGTCTTTTGCTCATTAAGTGGGATCGTGCACACAGGACCCTTATGAGACAAAAAAAAAAATGCAATAATTTTCTTGCTCACTCTTCTTGCCTGTCTGAAATTTATTGGTTTGATGTCGCCTTTGAACACCCATATAGAGGACTGTTGCTTTCATTCCGGAATGTACCAATATCTATGTTTCATCTTCTGTCATAATATTACATTACACAACGTAGTGTGAATACTTTCATAACGATATGATAGAATTAATTTATTGATAAATTAAAAATTATTTAGATAGGAGTCTGGTGTGAAGGGTAAGTATTGAGGTAAGAGAGACAGAGGGAGAAGTGTGGGGTAGAAACTATATTTACAGGATGTAATCTTATATTAATCCTCAGTAGGGCATCACATTTGTCTTCTTTGACATTTGATTGAAGTGTTTGTAGGTCGGAGGTGCCCAAGTTCTGCAATATTTACTTACCATCAAGTGAATTGACAGCTCGTCTGTCACTATAATGTTTATCAATGAATTGCCTAACTTACACAGGGAGTAGACGATTCAAAAACTTCGTCTATGAATTTACACAATCGTTCTGTTTCGCAAATAGAGCGGAATACGTAAAAAGGGGGAAAATATCTGTAAGAAAGAAATCTGAAGTAAAATTAGAACAGACCCTCAGATCCGTTTCAATGCTGTCTGGCCTAAATTCGTCTCTATTATATTATCTTTTCACATCAATCGATCGGTTTTGATTTGAAAGTCGGGCGGGATGCGTGGAATACAATTTAAAATCGGTATTAATTTTGAAATTAAAAATACGGCTCGTTTCTTCTTTTCTTTCACAAGAAATTCGATCGATTTGCCGTCATTTCACATTATTATTTTTCAACGCTTACAAAAAGTAGTTTATATCTGTTTAAAACATTATGGAGGGGGATTAAAACAGAATTGCAGATTGTTTTGTACAGATCCATTGGTAATTATAAGATGCTTTGAAACGTACATATCAGCCGAATGTTTGTGACTCGCACTATCCACAGATACACAAATAATTATTCCTCTGTCGAAGACTGTCAGAAGTCGGCGCGACCCCAACCATTAGTATTAATATTTACGTAAGTATAATTTGTCGAAATCTTTCAAGGAAGTAAAAAATATTATTGCGTAAAATGTAGACTGACGCTAGGACCCTGTCGCTAATAATTAAACAAGACCTGAAGCCGAGTGCTTAACATGGATACATAGGATGTCTTCAGCATAAGAGCGTGGATCCATGGATCCATTTGGTAGGGAGGTCTCCTATTAAGGACGTAGCGTAATTTTTGTGAAAAAAGGAGTAAAGGCTTTCGGTCAAAGTTACCAAAAGACTTTCTTGGATCGTGAATTGGAACCGCTCAGTGATACACTTTTCAAAAATGTACTTGGACTTTCTAGCGAAACTCTGCCCCTGATTACAGCCCAACTGACATTATCTCAATCCATATCTGAACCCATTGATCTACAAATTGGGACTTGTTTTATTAAGAGGAAATGGCCTGTTCATAAATATACATTGGCATTGAGTCTTTGAATAAACCATTAGAGTCAGCAATTTCTTAATTCGTTTCGGAGATAGTGTGTAAATCCATAGTTTCGGGGCCAGACAGATTAAAGACCTGTATCAAATCCAGCATTTATCTTAAATTAAATTATTTTTAATTGTTCGTTAAATATATACGTCGCAGGTTTATGATAAAATCTGGTTTTTGATTAAAAACCTAGGCTTTTGATTAAGAACTGGAAGAAGACGTTATAACTTAAATCTTATCATTAAACTGAAAAAAATCCAGTTTTATGATCAAAAACCTGAACTGTATGGGTTTAATAAATATTCAGACATTTTTGGACGTGGGTGTAAATTAAATTATAAAATTTAATAACAGTGTACTTAAAAATACATACAAGCAAATATAAAGTGTGTTATATTTATAACCAATACAACTATGTTGGGAAGTAAAATGTTTATTTTTAAGGTCTTTCTGGTTTGTTTTAGTCTTTAATTTTATAAAGCGTAATTATATTAAAGATTAAGGAAACAATTTTGGTAATTTATTTTAAAAACAAAATAGCAATTATTTTGCATGTAAAATGTGCAATAAACATTTTCTACTACTATTCGGTAGAAATGCTGTATATAGTCGGTACCTATATTAATATTTTATCCTCCATCCGCAATTTCATAACTTGTATACTTACAGTATTTTTAAGAAGGTACAGTATTTCAAATCCCAAACAAACTTGGTACCATATCGGAAATCGAGCTATAATCCTGTAAAACCACACTTATCAACTGCTGGCAGTTATGTTTTGCATTTTGTGAAGAGACAATTTGCAACGGCTATTTGTTAAACAAACGCGATATTAAAGTTTCATGATGAAGCCGGGCGTAACTGGCGGAGGCGGAGAAGCGAATCGCGCAGGCGGCGGGCGTCGGCGCCACCTGTCGCTTTCAGCGGGCGGGTTGGGCGGTATCCGTCCGACAGCGATGCCGGCTCGCTCACGACTGCGGGCGCCGAGGCTGAGCCAGCCCGGGCACGTAGGCTGTTGGGCGCCGGCCGCCGCCCAGGTGCACCTGCACCCTCGCGCAAGCCCCTCGCACCCCCCTCAAGCCCCTCAAAAGCCCAAGCTTATCGCTTACTTTACTTTCGCACAAACATTTCTCACTTCTTGCGCTTCAGCTTTGCGCGTGCTTCTGCTCATATCGCAATCTTTAATTACTTTTGTAACTATCATCGTAATAGCCGCTGATGTATCTTATTGCGTTCAGCACACTTACGCAAAGCGATGTTTAAAAAAATCTTCATTGATGTTTAAAAAATTTGAGTTTAATAAAAATATTTGGAAGCCGGGAAACCACAGAAAGATCTACTGGGTCTGTTAGATGGTGGTATAACTATCTCATTTACAGCAAACTGTCTAGACTAGCAACGGGGAGCAGCGTAAAAGGTGCGTGAGGACTGGAATTGCAATTGCCAATCCACCTGCCAAGGGTGGCAAATAAGGCAATTCCTCCCGACGGGAGAGGTCAATGTCCAGTAGTAGACTTGCAGCTGATTATGATGACGATAACGATGACGATTTGAAACCCGTCCATTCCAAGTTATCACCTTAGTTTCTCTACAGAAAGTTTTTGCTTTTTTTGCCACTTAGGATTCAACTAATGCTAAAATATTACAAACATATAAATAAGAGTAGACGCCATTCAGCAATTTAAATGTACATAAATAATAAATTATTTATTAGAGCATATTAGAGTAGTTTTACATGACTGATTTACTTAGGGTAAACTTTTTACGAAGAAGCTTGTGGTGAAAATATGAAAGTTCTAAACGTTGAGCTTACTTATACTTCTTTAAGAACCAAATTAATGCTTATTTCTTATTTAGTCAAAAGATGTATATTGAATAGAATATACTTGTAAACTCACCAAAGCCTGAAAATGAGTCGAGGGCAACTCACGTTTTCAGTTATTCTTGTCAGAAAAACGCCCAAGAGAACATTAGTTAAAGCTCGGGGCTCTGTAAAATTACTCGAATAATAAGGAAAACAAGTCGTTATTGAATGAAAAAGATCCTTTTTGATAACTCATTGCAATGTATGAATAATTTTTATAAATATTTTTAATTAAAACGTTCGTAAGTTCTTTTCATAGCTTTATTTATAACATATTTTATTTAAAAAGTGTAAAATCACATATAAGTAATAATGAATAGTGATAACTCACTTCTTCACTGACCTGCGGCAAGCTACCTTGCGCTGATTGTGGCTCCATCAATACGGGGGCGTTAAATTAATTAATTGTCGAGTAGACAGAGTGACAATGCAGGAATTCGTGGATACAGGTGGCTCGGCATTGTTATTAAACCTTCTATTATTAAAAGAAATATGCTTTAAGAGTTACAAGTTTAACAAAGGGAAGCGACGATGATGAGATTCGGTTTGACCTCTGACCTAAAATAGTTCCCTGTGTAAAATGGGCATACTGTGGATAGTTTCCAGAATAGATTAGAATAGAATAGAATCATTTTTATTCAATATAGATTATAGTACATAATACTTATTGAAAGTCATTTTTTACTTTTACCACTGGTTTGCAAAAAACCTCTGTCCTGGGAAGAACCAGCAAGGAAACCAGTGGGATTTTATTTAAAAAAGCACAATTTACAATATAATATTTTATATAATTGTTATGAAAACATTTAGAACCAGCATGGTAGTGATCACCTCATTCCCAGGGGTTATTATCAGTCATATACTCTTTGGTAGTATAATAAACCTTACTAGACAATTTTTGCTTTAAGTAATTTAAACCTTTTGATAGAAAAGGTCTGCATATTTTCTGGGACTTTATTGTAAAAGCGTATACATTGCCCCATGAAGGAATTACTGACCCTTTGGAGTCGAGTAACTTGTATAACTAACTTGTGCTTGTTCCTAGTATTTACAGAATGTACATCACTATTTTTAAATAAAACTATTTTTGTTTTTGTGTACATACATAAAATTCTCGTAACTGTATTGAGAGGCCATAGTTAATATATTTATTTCTTTAAATTTTTCTCTAAGGGATTCTTTCGGACATAGTTATAAATAGCTCTTATGGCTATCTTTTGCAAAACAAAGATAGTTTCAATCTCAGTCGCATTACCCCATAGCAAGATTCCATTTGACATTATACTATGGAAAGAACTAAAATAAACTAATCTAGCTGTTCCAACACATGTAAGGCATCTAATCTTTTTTACAGCATATGCTGCAGAACTAAGTTTGCTAGCTAGTTTATATATATGAGGGTCCCATTGAAGCTTCGCGTCAACTGTAATACTGAGAAAAACAGTGAATTAAACAAGGGTCTTGTTCCGTCCCACTTAATAGCACACTGGTATTCACCTTTTTAACATTAGGTGTAGTGAATTTAATACATTTCGTTTTATTACCATTCAAAAGCAAATTATTGACGTTAAACCAGTGTAATACTTTTGCTATAGCATTATTCACTTCACCATATTTCAATAATTCCCTTTTTAGTCGGAAAACCAACAAAGTATCATCAGCAAATAATACTATATCATGGTTATTGCCTATCAAGTAAGGTAAGTCATTAATATATACTATGAACAGAAAGGGACCAAGAACTGAGCCCTGAGGAACACCCATAGATACTACTGATCCGGAAGAACTGCATCCATTAATAACAACTGTTTGCATTCTATTATTTAGATATGACATTATAAGTTTAAGCGCTATATTTTTGCACCATATTGATATAGCTTCCTGATTAATGTCTCATGGTGAACACAGTCGAAAGCCTTGGAAAGATCACAAAATATACCCAAAGCATGTTCTGAATTTTCCCATGCACAGAAAGTATGTTTGAATAGCTTAACACTGGTATCAGTTGTCAAGCGACCCCTTGTAAATCCAAAGTGATTGTTACGTAGTATTTAGTAATTTGTTTACATTAAAAAACTTAAAATTTGATCTAGAATAATTTTTTTTAAAAATTTACTGAGCGTTGGCAGTACAAAAATAGGTCTAAAATTAGTGGGGTCCAATGTACTGCCAGATTTAAATAAAGGTATAACGTTACTATGTTTCATTAAATCGGGAAATTCGATACTAGCATTGAAAATAATAGCAAGTTGGGGTGCGATCGCATCTATTATAGATGCAATAGCTTTAACAGAAATTCCACATAGATCTGCTGTTTTCTTAGTATCAATAGTTTTGAAATATTTTACAATATCACTTCATAATATTCTATAAAATGCAAATTCTTTTTCACAGACATTTACATTTTGTTTGAGTAATGACTCGGCGACAGCAGGGGAGGAATTGAGTGACTTTGTAGTCGAGATCAGAATGTCGTTAAAATATTGTTCAAAAGCCGCTGCAACGTCTTGATATGATTTTGTCAAATTATTGTTAAAATTTAATTGAAAGTTTGAGTTGTGTAGTTTCACTTTCACTATTGCTAGTTTTACTATTGATCATACTCCAAGTCACTTTTATTTTATTAGAGGCATTCTTAATTTTGTTACTTAAATACAAAGACTTGGCTGCGCAACACACTCTTTTAAATATTTTGGAATATTTTTTTACATATTCTCTAAATGAAACACTATGTATATATAAACCTTCATTGTAAAGGTCATACAACTTTTGTCTATTCCTATGGATTCTTACTGTCGCCCACTCATTGAACGATTTGCGACTGTTTAAAGAGGGTGTTTTAGAAGTAAATGTTTTATTAAATTCAAGAGTTATTAGTTTAAAAAATGATCTATATAAATAGTTAGTACCGTTTTTATATGGAAAGAAAGGCAGCTCTTTCACTATATTACTAAATTAAATCTCTCTAAGCGATGTTCATTTATTTGAACAAACAGAACTTTCTTAACTTTCTGTTTTTTGTGCATTTAAGGTAGCGAGACCAACTGTCCACAGTGATCAGAACATAAATTTTTAATTATTATTTTATGTATGGGCTCAACATCAGTAATAATATTATCTATATAAGTTGCACTAGGCCCTGCAATGAGTTGTTCCTTTCACATAGAGACCTAAAGTATAATTTAACACCTTCGGTCTCCCAAAAATCGTTAGAGACTATGGCTGTTGACGCGGAGATGGCTGTTGTGAGCGAGAAGAAAGATAACATCGTTAAAAGTTTGGTAGCTAATGAAATTCGGGCTGTGCCCGCGTCTTCCCATTTCAATCCTGAGTTCCCTGTTTTTAAGTCCCTAAAGCAGAGAATAAGGGAAAACGACCTTATTGTTACTAAAGCCGATAAAGGCAATATTGTTGTTATTATGGAGAGTAGTGGGTACAGCCAGAAAGTTAACGATTTTATCCAAGGTCATCACCTTTGAGCTATCGGAGTCTGATCCAACCAAAAAGTATACTTCGGATATCAAGTTATGTATACAACAGTCATCATATGTCTTTCCCGATCACAACTTGTCTCGGAGCAGTCTTGTTCCAATGAATCCTCAAGCACCCATTTTATATCGGTTACCGAAAATACATAAAGAACATGTTCCTATTTGTCCAGTTGTCAAATATATGGTGCACTAGCTTATTTCCTTGCTAAAAAATTAAACTTCCTCCTTCGAGAGAAATCTGGATTCAACCCCACTTACAGCTTAAAAAATGGTTTAGATCTCATTTCCAAAATTAAAGATATTCGTATTCCTATTAAATCCATATTGTGATTTAGACGTTGATAGTCTTTTCACAAATGTCCCATCCCCTGACTGTTTGCGTATACTCGCAGGTCTCTTTGATAAACGTCGTCTACATCCCGGGGAAACAAATGATCTTCTTAACTTAACCTCTCTCTGTGTGGAACAAAACTATTTCCGGTTTAATAACCGTTTATATCTACAAAAAGAAGGGTTAGCTATGGGGTCCTCTCTAAGTCCCCTTATGGCGGACATTTTCATGTATAATTTCGAAAAACAACATATTGTTGTCAATCAAAATATCTTATATTACTATCGATATGTAGACGACATAATTATTTGCTGTACTGGTACAAGGAGACAATTGGATGTTTTCCTCAATAAAATAAATAGAGTCCATGACAAAATTAAATTTAAACTTGAATTGGAACAAGATTGTTCCCTTAATTTTCTCGACTTAACAATACCAAGAAAAGAATCGTCACATGTTTTCCAAATTTATCGAAAGCGAACTCATACCGACACGGGCATCCCCGCGTCATCGTGTCATCCGTGGCAACATAAAGTAGCCGCTTTTTATTGTTACATTAACCGTTTGTTCACTGTCCCATTAAGTAAAGAAAATTATTTAAAAGAACTTAATATAATTTATCAAATAGCGGTTTGTAACGGTTTTTCAAAAAATCTCATTAATAATTTAATTAAAAAGAAACAAAAGCATGTAGTTCACAACTCCCTATACGCAGTTCAACCTCAAAGTGTTCATCGATATGTGAGCAGTTTGACCTACTTAGGCCCCATATCTGAAAAAGTAGCTAATACTCTTCGACAAAACGGCGTTCATGCGGCGTTCAAAACAAACAATTCTCTTAGAAATATCTGTAATAGTAAAGATAAGTTGGATATTCGTCAAAAGTCAGGTGTTTACAAACTTGTTTGTGACGAATGCCACTCTGTTTACGTGGGTCAGACTGGTCGCAACTTCGAAACACGTTATAAAGAGCATTTAGCCGCGTACAGGAATTGCAATCCCGATAAATCCCATTTTGCTAAACATCTTTTGGGCACTGGACACAACCTAACCAACAACCACTCCTTTAAAGTCTTACATACGTGTAATAAAGGGCTGCGACTGTGTGTGCTGGAACAGTTAGAGATATTAAAAAGTAATAACAGTAACATTGCACTGCTGAATGAACAAAAAACTGTTTCTAACTCACCTCTCTTAAATATCTTTAAGCCTGCTCTCTTATAGCAGACAGCCTCGCAATATGATCGTTTGTCACCCTCACGGTGATTGGCGATTGGTTGCCTGGTTGGAGGCGTAAGCAGGCGTTGCGCGGCGGTTTGTTTTTAATTTTACAAACGGTTGCGTAAGTCTGGCGGTGATTGGTCGCATGTTTTATGGCATGACGCACTCGCTCGCTCCTTAAGATGGGAGCGGTTGCGTCAGCGGTATATATAAAATGCAGTTGTTTTGGCTCGCCGCTTACTTAGCGGTTAGCCACCGTAGAGTCTATATCACCTGAGGATGCCTCGTGTAGAGGCGAAACACGTGTCGTATTGTCGTCAGTGGTGTGTCTTTCCTAGTGTAGTGGTATTGGGAGTAGTGGTGCTAGGATTAGTGGTGACGGGGATAGTGCACGCAATTGAGGGAGGACGGGAGGTGCTCTTCAAACTAGGTAAGACATCATTTTATTTTATCTAGCGGATGTACGCAAAGTAATTTTTTGTCAAATTTAACAGTCTATATCAGTCTCATAACAATTTTACATGCTTTCCACCTCAACTGAATATAATTTAAGTTTGTTAAATAATTCTTGCTTTTCATTACACCCTGTTTTGTATTAATTTTGGTTTTAATTAATTTTTGCATTCTTCTAATATATTTATTAATTTTTATATATTTCCTTAATTTCCATCTACTGTTACTCTGTTTCTTTCTGCTGTTCTTGATCAGCGAGAGAATTATCACCAGTCAAATCTATTGATTTGCATTCTACAAGCTCATCGAACAGACTCTGAGTTTGGTATGATTGCAAGTTATCTATAAATTGTTTAAATTGCAAAATTTAACACATATTACCACTTTCCTAACTTTAAATTCATTTTTACTGTTTTATAGCAATGTTAGCGCCAAAATACAGTATATTCTCTACCATATTAATCACGCTGTAATGTATAGCTTAAATGTGAGTTTTACTACTTATTAAAACACCATTTTATGTGCATAATATTTTATGAAAGTTTAAAATATAGGGCGAATCTATGTCCTGGCGACACCGATACGATGCCGAAGCGACTTGTTAACATTTATCCATACCATAGATAATTAATAATATGAACAAGACGCCTACGCTAGTCATTGCTTTTACTGAGTTTGTTTTCTCATCTATATAAATAAATAAAATTTAAATGTCTGTTTGTATTGTCTAAATTACAGCTTTGTACTTAATGCGTATGAAAGTATACACGGTACTTATAACAAAAACACAATTTTAAAATTTTTGTCTGTCTGTCTGCCTTCTTGTTCCGGCTAATCTCTGAAATGGCTAGAACTTTTACTGGCATATAGCTGATATTGTATAAAGTAACTTAGGCTACTTATAATTTAGAAAAATAATTAGGGTTCAGCGGAAAAAACATCTTAAATTACACGCGGGCGAAGTGGTGTTTTAATACGTTGAGTTGAGTATACTATGACTTGTTAATTTTGTGCGTGCGTAAAACATTGCGTTGATTTACACCGTGTTAAACACGCAGATTTTCGGACTTTCTAAAATGCTGAAGGGTGATACGTTTTCATGATTAATTTCAAAGAGAACATCAAATAGTTGGACCTTTTTTGCATGTAACACAAGTGCGCGAGCGTGTTACGGTGGCTTGCGGCATCAAGGTACGGGCAGACGTGCTCCAAAAACAGCATGCTTATAAGCTTGCTTAAAATTAGCATGCTCTGCAACTGTTCACATTTGCCAGCAATAATCACGCTTAAAACATACTCATAAATAAGCATGCTCAAAGCAAACTTTGGATAGACTTGCTATTTGGCACCAGGCTCTCGGCCAAAATGGATGTACAAAGATATAGTGACAGATCGGTACAGAACTTAATTGACGCAGCAAATGTCGCGGATCGAGATTGATTCGATAATAGCATGCTCATACGCAAACCAACCAACGCTTGGAGCACGCCTACTTCTACCCGTGCCTTAGGTAGCATGCTCAAAAATCAAACGTCAGTTGATTTTTGAGCACGCTCAAACTAAGCATGCTCATTACTAGCAAAGTTGCGACAAACGTGCTACTAATGAGCACTTGCTCAATAAAAGCATGCTTTCGTGCTAGTAATAAGCACGTCTGTCCGTACCTTTAGTGCTGTTTCTGTAACAAATATCACTAAATAAATCTACAGCAAAATTGGCACCAAACAAACACAGAAAAACAAAAAAAAAACCGCGCGTAGTAACAAACGTGGACGATTTTGATGCATACGACGTTATAATTAATAATTCCCAACGTTAAGGAAGTTCACGATAGATGTTTTCATTGCTGAAAGTATATAAACGGATAAGATTTTTATTCAAAATGTAGACAAAAAAATGTTGATGGAGCATTTTGGAGCAGACATTGACCTAGTCTGGTGTAACTTTTGATGGAAGTTAAATAAATAGTTGATTTGGAAAACGAGGTTTTGGTAACGAAATGTGGCTTAATGCTAACCTATGAACTATATAAATATATGACTCCAAACTCCAAAGTGCTTTTAAGTACAGGAGAAAGGATTATTACACGCAGGAAGTAAAAAAGATTTTCTGATCTACCAAGAAGAAATGAATGCTTGGTTTATTGATGGTTGGTTTTGACACAGTGCTTGCGATAGAGCGACCATTAGTTATCATTTTTTATAGAAGAGGGGTAAACGAGCATGCGGTACCTGATCGTAAGTGACGACCACCGCTCGTGAACAACTGCAAAATCAGGGCAAAATTGAATTAAACTATCTTAACAGATTGTATCGCGTTTTATTAACGTATTTTATATGCCCGACGTTTCGATTACTTTACAGCACGCATTCACGGAGATAGTATATTATCTATGCACGGAGTGTTCAATGTCCCAATATCATAATTAACCATGGCTACATTAAGTTTAAACTTATTAATTTTTGGTCCAATTTATGCAGAAAGATCTTATAGTATCTTGATGTCTTGCAGTTGTATGCTTGGGTTGTAATTTTATTTTATTTATTATAGGAATCTAAGCAGATAGCTAACTTCTCTATTTAAATTGGGATGCTTTTGATTTCAAAAGCTTTGCATATTATCCCTGGTGTTCATAGTCATCAACAGTGTTCTTTTGGGACAATTTGTTGTCTATCAAATCCACTGTAGTGGCGGGTGCGATCCTGTACATGTTCACAAACTGCAGACTTATCGGAGTCAATTCTTCAGATTTTATTGACCTTTAAATTTCTGCTATATTAGGTGGTTCAAAACCATTCTTTGTGGCATTTCGTGAAGGAGGCCTATGTTCAGCAGTGGAGTTGTGTAGGAACGTAATGAATGAATGAAAATGAAATAAAGATACTACATTCATAATCAAGCTTTTACACTCCAGCATCTTGAAGGACATATTACACTTGACAGATGGTAAAAACTAACAAATCATCGTCGACCGCTTTAAGTATGTTTTAACGAAAGCTCGCTTCAAGATATAGTCAATCTTGTCTGCAACCCTTGCGACTAGAAAAGTTAAAGAATAATTTGCTTCTGACTCGAATTAAACAAAATTTTAGCATTTATAGAGCTAAAGATGCAATTACTTTACCTAATGGTAGAATTGCGAAAGTACCATCTACGTTATATATTATTGCCGACAAACAACAATACAGTTTGGCAAAGTTTGAAATGTAAATTATGTAACACTCTTTCTATGAATAAATAAAAAAAAAAACGTACCGCTTGTAGAATCTTGGTTGCTAACACTGGGACTCTTAACATGAAATTACGGGCAGTATAATTACGTGTAGGTTGCACAAAAAGCGTACATCAATGATTTTACCGTCAATCGGCGGGGCCACTGACAACATTCCGGACGTTAAAATTACTCACAATACAACTTTGAAATTTATTAACAGAGTTCCAAAAAATAGAAGGTTCTATATTCGGCACTTACGTTTTTATATATTCAGCGATTTCTTGGAAACGACTGAACCGATTTAAATTATTCTTATTTTCATTGAACAGACTATACCTCTGAGTTGATCACAAATGATAAAAAAAAATTAATATTACTAATCAAAATACATTTTATTTGTTGTCTTACACTTGTGATTTTTTTACTATTGTATATTCGACTACTATTTCACCTGATGGTAAGTGGTGGTGCTACCAAAGATGGTAAAGCGCACTGACCCTGACTCGCACTTGACAACTTATTCCACTCCTTGGCTGTACACATGACTAACGATTAAGCAAACCGTTCCGTTGGAATGCGTGGAATGTCGATAAAGAAAGGGTGGAGACTGGCCGAGTGGCACCAGTGGGAGCGTTAGAAAAGGGGATAAAATATTCCATCGATTAACGCAATACATCGGTTATAGCATCCGTGCAGCTCGACGGATCCGCATAAGAAAAGCAGACGTCTCGCCAAGGATAGAACAGCTTGGGAATCGTAATCAGGTGAAGTATTTAACGATACAGATATCAGCAGACAGTGGCCAGATTTACCCCATGGGGAGGTAACCTGTATGTTATACCTGTCTGTTAGGATAAAGCAAAAGGTCCAAGCAATTTGCTTTGTGTCTATCATGACTATCCTAGTCACTTACTATACCAGCTAATAAAGACATAGCGACATGGCGAATTCCCATACTTCTCTCTCACCATATTCGGTCTTCTGGTATTGATATGGAATTTATGCTCCTGCGAAAAGCCAGGAGGATCAAGTTACGCCAGCCTCTCAGTCTCGAGATAGTGATGGACAGCCGTACAATTAGTGCAACTCTCGGATATTAATGAGGTGATCTTTTAACGCGCCTGCCCCTCCCCCTCCCCCATATAAAGGTTACGTAAGATTTCAGAAAAATAACCGCAATCGATTATTTTACATTAATATTTACTTGTATTTTTTTTATGATTAAAACTACTCGTATTACTTAAAAAAAAAAACATGCGTGGGTGTCGTGGAACACTCGGTTAGAACGAAGTGCCTTTCGTAGTATATTGTTATTGATAAACGTATTATATTATTCATTAATAATAATAAAATAAAATAATGGTTATTTTATGGAAAGATAAGAAAAAGTGCCGCCAAAGCCGTTTACACTACGTGAGAAGAGGTCGTGACGGAAAAATCTTACACTTTTTCTCGCTTAGCCCCCATCCGCCAAATTCGTACCGTCCGATAAAAAACTTCGTTCCAAAAATATGTACGTTATAATGTACAATACCGTGTAGTGGCGATGTAAGAATATCCACTAGCCCATATCATCCCGTGGGTGTCGTAAGAGCCGGTAGGGGGAAACAAATCAGGAGATGGGCAGCGGCGTCTTCCTAATAACGACTAAAAATAAAAACTGAGGTTGCTAACCCACTTGCCAGGCGTAGCAACTGTGATCTATGATAACTATCTAAGGCCTAAGTTCCGCAGTGGAATTTAATAGTCTGTAACGGTAACTGTAAACTACAATAACTTTGCTGCTAGTATTTTTTTTCTATATGCACTTCCTTTTAAATTAAATGGAATTCATAGATATTTCACAACAAGCAAAAAGACAAAATAAGAGTTGAAATTTTTCATAAACGCTTTGAGACCACTCTTTGTAGCGGCAGCACTTCATGGGGGAAGTATGAGATGAAAAAAATTAATACGAATAAAACAAACACTTTCTTTTTGGTATATTTTTAGAAAAACCATTGACTTTGCCTTAGTGTCTTTGTTTCGCTTTGTTACAGCTTCTGGTATTCTATTATATAGGTATAAGTAAAACATTAAGAGCATCCATTTCTTTTTAATGCTATTCTTAATATTTCGTGTCAAGTTCTGCAGAGTGAAATACAACCATAGGTATCATTATCATGTCATCTCTCTTTTATATTTGTGCTAAACTCAGTAAAACAAAATAAAATATTTTTTTGGCTGGCTACAGAATACTACTAATTCTGCATGACACATGAAAGAATTTTTTGTGAATTTAATCTGTTTTTCTTTTTTTTGTATTCATTAATTCTTCGTTTGTTCGACAACAAATCAATTACGTTAACAGAACGATTTTTTTTAATTTTATTATTTTATTTAGATTTTATACAAACAATCTCAAAGTGCTATATTTTAGAGAAATGTATAAATTGGTGTGATAATAGGTAATTTACAATCTTTTTTTTTATAGGAGAGGGGGCAAACGAGCATGCGGCTCACCTGATGGTAAGTGACTACCGCCGCCCATGAACAACTGCAACACCAGGGAGGGAATTGCAGATGCGTTGCCGGCCTTTTAAAAAGGAGTACGCTCTTTTCTTGAAGGTCCCTAAGTCGTATCGGTCCGGAAAAATCGCTGATGGTAATCGATTCCACAAGGAAGTCGTGCGAGGCAGAAAACATCTTCTAATTCGCACAGTGGTGGACCGCCAATCATCCAGATGGTGTGGATGGTATCGAGAGTTCTGCTACGATGTGAGATCGTGAAATTTGGCGGCTGGGATTAATCCGAACAATTCCTCAGAGCACTCCCCATGGTAGATGCGAAAGAAAATGCAAAGGGATGCAACATCTCTTCGCAGTGCCATCAGTGCAGTGCAGCGCAGTGAATCGAGCCGATCGGAAAGGGCTCGGTCGTCGACGATTCGAGCCGCTCTGCGCTGGATGCGGTCAAATGGAAGGAGCTGGCACTGGGGAGCCCCTGCCCAGAGATGGGAACAGTATTCCATATGAGGCCGAACCTGCGCCTTGTAAAGTTGCAGGCGGTGTGCCGGCATGAAATACTGTCCCGCTCTGCTGAGCACGCCAAGCTTTTTAGAGGCCAATTTGGCCTTCTCTTCCAAGTGACCACGAAACTGCACGTCACTCGATATGTCGACTCCGAGGATACCGATACTGGCTGAGGCAAGAAAGGAAGTGCCTTGAAACTGAGGAGATACGACAAAGGGGTTCTTTTTAGCGGTAAACGCGCGAACTTGTGTCTTCTGAGGATTAAACTGGACTAGATTTAGTCGCCCCTAATCCGAGACTTTTTTCAGAAAAGACTCGACTTCAGACACAATTTTTTCCGGTACTCGGCGACGTTTTCCCGAGAAATATTGGCACGGCCGGTGTATAGCGCATCACCAGTGCTGTCATCCGCATAGCAATGAATGTTACCAGTTAGCAACATATCATTGATATGCAGAAGGAACAGCGTTGGTGATAGCACACAGCCTTGTGGAACACCAGCGTTAATAGGCTTGTAGTCAGAACATACACCGTCTACAACGACTTTGATGCTCCGATCTGCAAGGAAGCTGGTGATCCAATTGCACAATTTCTCGGGAAGCCCATAGGAAGGGAGCTTCGAAAGAAGCGCTTTGTGCCAAACCCGATCGAAGGCCTTCGCAATGTCCAGACTAACGGCCAACGCCTCCCCCTTGGACTCTACTGCCTCCGCCCATCTATGGGTCAGGTAGACCAGAGTAGTTAAAGTCAGTTTACGTCTTTATTAAACGGTAGCCTAAAGTAAGCATGCTTAATATTTCAATGAAGTCAAAAATTTTGACGAAGCAATAACATACTCGTACATCTATAAAAGTAATAGTGCTAGCACTATTCCTTTTATAGATGTAGAGACTTCATTATTAAAAGTGTAAGATAGTTAATGATTCCATAAAGTTAATAAAGTAAAGTTACAGCCTATATACGTCCCACTGGAATATCAAGGAAATGTCCGCCGCGCTGCCCCAATGCGTGTTGGCGAACTTCACATGTCTTCGAAATATTTTTTTCTTATTTCTCAGATGCAGGTTTCCTCACAATGTTTCCTTCACCGCCGAGCACTTAATATTGCAATTAACAATTTCATTGATGCCGGCGGGGATCGAACCCGAGTGCTCGAGTATTGTGAAATTTACAGCGAGCGCTTAGCACCTGAGCTAGCACAGCTCTATCCATAGCATAGTCGTCAATAACCCATTATCAATAGTCCTGAACATAAGCTCCCCAAATATTGCCTCACAAGGCACCTCACTTGCCATAGCTGCCACATTTGGCAGGCGGGTTGGCAACAGCAGGTTTATATTTTTTTGGTAGTTGTAACAATACGGTGCTGCCCATCTTACGGTTTATTTTCGTCTGTCGTCTCCTGCGACACCCACGAGACGATATGTAGTAGATCCTTTCCAGGGGGGATTGAGACCCATTAATGAAAAAATTGAACACTAAGCTGAGATGTTGGGTTTTACTGTTGACTAGGTCACGCTACCCGCTCTTATTAAATGCGGCTTATTTTTATATTGTTCAATAATTTAACCATAATTTTAACCGCAAAGTTTACGTTTTTATTAAATGGTAGCCTAAAGTAAGCATGCTTAATATTTCAATGAAGTCGAAAATTTTGACGAAGCAATAACATACCTACAATTGTTGATTATTTATAAAAAATTACTACTATTTTGTATTATTTTCAATTTATTTCATTAAATTATATTAACCACTTTGTTAATGCCTTAAACTTTTACAAAAATTAAATTAACGTTTTGCTAAAGAGTTCGTAAAACTTTCTTCTTATAACGTAATTGCACGTTTAAGCTCTTATAATTATTTATAACTATGTAGTAGTTAACTTTACATGAGTTTTATACTTGAAAATGTTTATGTAGTTTGATATAGTATTAAAAGTTTTCATACTTATTATATCTGTTTAAAATGTGATAAGATTCTTTTCTTGGTCGTGGGGAGATTAATTCGTATACTTTTGAATGTGTAGCTTTCTTTTCTACAAATATAACTTTAGTTATTTATTATTATACCAAAAAATTGCAAGAGTTTTGGGTAATACGATAAAAAGCACTAACATGTATGAAACATTATGTATAACTTTTTAATTTTATTAATTAGTACTAACATAAAAAAATTACAAATTATCCTGAAGCTATCACAATCATAAAATACCAAAGTAGCGTCCTAATTGTTACGTGGTTGCAGCGTGGGAGTATCCATCGCCCTCTATCATGCTTTGGATGACGGAGGGATCCTTACAAGCAACTTTTTTAAATCTTTCAAGAGCGGTATTCATTAGTGCAGTAGTTTAAATCTCGCTCAGAATAAATAATTTTATAACCTACAAATAATTGTCCTGGTTTCTGATAATTGACCGCGTGCAATTTATGTTTGTAAAATGTGCTCATGGTACGTTAAAAATTTCTAATCTGCAGGTAACGTTAAGGTAATAAAGACAGTAGCGCAAAACTCAGTATTATGTAAACATTGTTATTAGGCTCCATACAGCAAGACAAAAATAACTATATTCGAAGAAATGTTGCTGACAACCGCAAGTCAAATGTTCAATTATGTCAACTATATTATATCATCTATTACGATGCTTATCGAACAACAAAGTATACGTATATAACAGGAAAGCTCAAAGTTGCGAAAAATACTACTTTGTCCCGTTTTAGTAGTTCGAGGAGTTATTGAGTTTCGAAGACTTTTGTTATAAAACGACTTGGTCTTTTCTTCTCACAAACTACTGTTGTTCACACTTTTTTAATTAAATCGTAACAAAGTATTTTTAGCAGCCGTGAAATTTTGTGAAACTATGCAACAGTTTACTCATATAAATTAGACTTATTCGCCTATTGTGTTTGTAGTACATTAACAAATAAACTAAGGAAGGAGGGAAGTATGATAAGGGATCAAATAATTTATTATATGTGATGCTTGAAACTTCTCGCCTTTACGTGGTAGAGCCATTCGGCTCGACCGGGGGAGGACAACGCTCTCACAGAATACCTGCGTAAAATAGCAGCTCAATTCTGCTATGTTGCTTATGGTGAGTGTAAATAACCGGAGACACTTTTTACTAGAAACGAGGCATTCCATCTTAGTCTTCAGGAGTTGTAACGCATCTGCATTTTGATTCTTAATTGAGGATTGATGTGCCTATGGGCAACAACATCCACTTACTGTCAGGTGGACTGTGTGGTCGTTTGTCACCCTCATCATATAAAATAAGATAATCAAAACATGTATTTTTTATAACTTAAATAAAAAGTAACCTTTATTTCAATTAATTTAATCTAATGAGAAGCATAAATTATACTTAAAGTTAATACAGCTGCATGCACCTGTCCGCGCTGTGCCTATTCCTTAAATTTACGAAGAACGTATCATCACCCGTAACATTTAAATACTAAAGAGATCTGCATGCTATTCTTCTTTGACATATTTTACATGTTCTCTCGTTTATTTTCTCGACGGCTCAAATAAATTTTAGAGCAGTAGCTTCGTCGTATTAAAAAATGTTAATTAAACATTGCTTTAGTCAATTGACTTTTTCTTAAAGACACTTCACTATCACATATTCTAAGCATGTATTTTGATTTTATAAATTTACTTCTGACCGGATTCACTGCTGGCTGGATGAGGAAGCTCAAGGTTGCTCAGCGAGCTATGGAGAGGGTTATGCTCCGAGTTTCTCTGCGTGATAAGCTTAGAAATGAGGATATCCGCTGTAGAACCAGAGTGACCGATATAGCCTAACGGATTAGTAAGCTGAAGTGGCAATGGGCCGGCCATATAGCTCGAAGAACCGGCAACCGATGAGGAAAAAAGGTTCTCGAGTGGCGGCCTCGTACCGGCGGACGAAGTTTAGGACGTCCCCCCACTAGATGTGATGACCTGGTAAGACATGCAGGAAGTCGATGGATGCAGGTGGCTCAGGACCGTGTTTTGTGGCATTTCTTGGGGGTGGCCTATGTTCAGCAGTGGACTTGTGAAGGGCTGTAATGATGATGATGATGATGAAATTTGCTTCTGTAGGTGAAAATGTCGATAGACCATTCTTCACTACAACTTTGGCTAGTCGCAATTGTTTTAAGTTAAAGTATTTCCAAAACATTAGTGTTCTTAGCATACCAAAGCCAAAGTGAAAAATATTTTAATTAGACTTAATAAAAGCGAAACAAACTGGAAAAAGCATTGGTTTTTAAACTTGTTTATTCTGTTATTAAAAAGTAATAAATATATTATTTTTATATTTTTATTAGTTTAATGGATTTTTTTTGTAATTATTATTTTTGTGCTAGCCATTTATTTCCAAAGAAAGTTTTTTAAACCAAAGAAGATATTTCTAGGAAGCTATTAATCGTATTACTTTTAGCGCAACCACTGTATCAGCACATGAGTAAATAAACGGAACAGAGGCAAAGGCTATATTGGTAGGGTTGTCACACAATAGGTGAAGACAAATTAAACAAAACAATACCTATCATATTATTGCGTTGTCATTGTAGTTCCGGTATAAAAAATTTCAACTCAATCAGACATCGGTAAGTGGTTCAAATCTTACTTGCAATATGTGAACATACCAACCCACCCACATACCTACAAATGTTTAGTAAAAGCTTGTAATATCCATAAAAAGGTAAAAACACACAGTGTAGTACCCTCTTCTTATTAAAAAATGATAATACTGTTATATTATCCTTTTTTTAATGAGAAGAGGGTACTAAAGGTACCTACTTGAAAAAGTACTAATCAATAATTTACTTACATAGTACTCTGAGATAGTTAAAGTATGATATATTTTTATGTTTCCTGGTATGATTCATACACACAGTACAATAAACAACCATTATTAATAATACCACGTTTTACTTGCAATTAACAAAACAAACAACGTGACGCACTGACCTTGAGATTGTTGTCCACTGGCTGTGCCAGTGTAGCCGGTTTTTTCCAGTCACGCCGCCTACGCGACAAACGGCCAGTGGTCACGCACACATGCCCCGCGTCTTGTAGTATTGCAATCGATTCGCGCGGTTGTATGAAACTTTATATCTGTTCCGTTTATTTACTAGGCTAAACAATTGTAATCATTTATCAGCTTGATTTATTAGATAATCCTATTTTGCAACATTAAAGTTACAATCGTGTTTATAATTAATAATAGTCACACGATATTTTATAACTGTGTTTTATGTGTGTTACAAATTCTGAAATAGTTATTGTGCCTTTTCCTATTTCAAAATTTAAAGCAGAACAGTTTCTAAATTGCGAACGCATTATAGTTACTTTCTAGGCAATACTGGTAAATTTATGTTGCTTAAGAAATTTGTAATAACTCTAGTTTTATTTAATGTATACTCGGGCGCCAGCCGCCGCCCAGATGCATCTGCGCCCTCGAAAAAACCCCTCAAGCTCCTCAAAAGCCCAAGCTTATCGCTTACTCTCCTTTCGCACAAAGCATTACTTACTTCTTGCGTTTCAGCTTTGCGCATGCTTCTGCTTATATCGCAACCTTAAATTAGCTTTGTGATTGTCATCGTAGTAGCCGCTGATGCACCTTCTTCCGTTCCGGATACTTACGCAAAGCGATGTTAAAAAAAGTCTTTGCTAATAATATAATGAAAGTTTTTGGAAGCTCGGAAACCACAGAAAGATCTACTCGGTCTGTTAGATATAACTGGTATAACTATCTCATTTACGCTAAATGTATATCTAGACCAGTGACGGGGAGCAGCGTCAAAGGTGCGAGATAACTGGTATTGCAACTGTTTGGTAATTCGGTGCTCTTCAATAAAACTCTTCTTTATGACGAATACTTATAATTTCTTCCAACAAATATATATATATATATATGACAAAACTGTATTAATCCTCGTTACAATAATGATGTAGATATAGCCGCGTTAAGTATAATAATGCACGGCGGTAGTTTTTGCCAGCCAGTCCGTCTCAGCCGTCCTCCCGCGCCCGCGCGTCGCACCTCCTTTGTGGTCCAGCAAGGGTGGGCGTAAACATCTTCCCCCCCTCGAAGACTGTGGGATTTCGAGGTATCTGCTTGGTCATTGCTCGTTGGGCAATGGACAGAGGTTTGTAACTGCACGCCGGATGACACCCTTTGAAGTGTTGACATCTGCTACGCGTGCAACGCCATCGGTCCCTGGATACAGCCGATGGATGCGTCCCATGCGCCATTTGAGTGGTGGTAAATTGGGCTCCTTGAGTACCACCATATCGCCTTCGGAAATTTGTCCTTGACTAATGCGCCACTTTGATCGCTGCTGCAGCTCATTTAGAAATTCAGTGCGCCATCTCTCCCAAAATTGCTGACGTATCTGATCGATGAGTTCATATCTAGCCAGATATCTTGGGTTTGTATCGATTAGTACGGGAGATGGTAGTGAAGTGAGCGGCTTGCCGATCAGGAAGTGCCCTGGACACAATGGGTATAAGTCTGTCGGATCGGATGATAGGGGAGTTAAGGGCCTGGAGTTTAATATTGCCTCAATCTGTGAAAATAAAGTCGCTAACTCCTCAAAAGTTAAATACGTATTCCCTACCATACGTATTAGATGGTGCTTAGCTGCCTTAACACCGGCTTCACTGCGCACTGCCTTAAGTCCGTTGAAATGCGGAGAATAAGCGGGCGAGAACTTGAATTTTATGAATTCTCCGGCAGCATATGACGAGATTGATTCACTACATGATTCAAGAAATCTTTTGAACTCATTATTTGCGCCCACAAGATTTCGTCCATTGTCACAATGGATCTCGCTAGGTTTGCCTCTGCGAGAGATGAAGCGATTTAAACACATAATAAATGCCTCCGCACTCAAGTCTGATGCAATTTCTAAATGAAGTGCTTTCGTTGTAAAACACACGAATATACATAAATAGCTTTTTATAATTTTGCAACCACGTCCCTTTCGTTTACGTGTCAAAAATGGGCCAGCGAAGTCGACACCCACGACTTCAAACGCAAAGCTAGGATTCGTGCGAGCTGATGGTAAGTTTCCCATTATTGGTGTTATAGTTTTAGCCCTTAATATTCTACATATTCTACAATTACTAACCGTAGATCTAGCTAATCTCCTTCCCGCGATGGGCCAAAATAATTGTCTGACGTTAGTCAGCAGAAGCTGTGCACCTCCGTGGAACAATTTCTTATGTTCGTGAACAAACAATAGTTTTGTAAACTGATTCTTTGATTCAAGTATGATGGGATGTTTTTTACTAAAGATTTCAGGTGAATTTTGAATACGACCACCAACTCGGAGAATGCCCTTCTCATCAACGAATGGTCTGAGTGATAAAAGTCGTGATTTCGAAGGTAAGCATTTTTTATTATTTAGTAGATTAAGTTCGCATTCGAAACACTCCTCCTGGTGTTGTTTGATTAAATGATGCAAGGACTTCTCAATTTCATCTGTAGTGAGGTGTCCTGTAATTTTATCTTTAGAGTGTCTTATGTTGTAGATAAACCGCAAAGCATAAGTCAAGCTTCGCAGTAAACTCGTGAATTTTGAGTAATTCTCAAAGTTCACTAGTTCATCAGAAGTGTTTGTCGTTGTGCTGCTAGATGTAACTGTAGTGCATGTTGTAGTTTTGGTAGTTAGTTTATTAGGTTTAGGCTTAGTTGTGTAAGTTTTAATTTCAGGTACATGGAGAGTAGGTTTTATAACTTCTGGCCATGCCGATGGACTATCCTCTAAAAAGGAAGGTCCATGCCACCATAAACTGGCATCGTGTACTTGGGTGGGATTTAGACCACGTGACGCTAAATCGGCCATATTATACGAGTCGCCTAGAACATCTGGTGAATCGCAAAGAGGTATTTGAACGCAAAATTTACCGTTTGCTTCGCGGTGAGTGGTCTCTTTGTAAAGATTTTCACAATAATCTTCGCTATTTGAGAAAGGTTTGCTAACAGGAACCTCCTCAAGTTCCCAGAACTTGACGAGCTGTTGTTGTATGTCTCGACTGAAGTCACAGTGTACTTTATTTTTTGTACTCTTTAAATATTTCCCCCCAATGGGACCAGCTACTATCCACCCTAAGAGAGTTTCCTGTAAGACTGGTATGTTTTGTCCGAGCTGCACACGAGATGATCCCATAATGTCCCAGAAGATGTCTGCTCCTAATAGCAGATCAATCTGTGATGGGTGAAAGAAGGTTGGGTCAGCTAACTCGATGTGGCCGGGGATATTTAGCTCAGGAAGATGTACTTCTGTTTGAGGAAGGTTGTCAGTAATGGTGGGAACGACATAGCATCTGACAGAAGTAGTGAAATGATTGTGTGTTGATTTAATATTGATGTTGCAGTGCTCGGCAATGCTTATTGTTGCATTATTAAGACCGGACACGTGTTTATATTGGTTTTTATTCTTAACGCATGCCAATTTAGCTTGAGCCGCCTCCATAATGAAGGACGATTGTGAGCCACTATCTAACAGAGCTCGCAATTTAAATATTTTGCCATTGTTTGACACCTCGACTAAAGCCGTAGAAAGAAGAACCAAGTTTGAGACGCCAGCAGACATTGTAACTACCGGAGTGGGGCAATTAGATGAAGAATCAGCAGTGTTAGATCCAACCTCATTGTTTGAAGTCGGGTTAGTAGTAGTCGTTAATGATGTAGACGTAGACGTAGATGTACCTACGTTGTCTATGTTGTTTTGCGTATCGTGTTGTGTTGATGGTTGACCTTGGAATGACTGTTGGTTATTTTGTAATTTGTGTTGCCTGTGTAATAAAGTGTTATGCTTTCTTTTACAGATACGACAACCTGCCAGTCTGCACTGATAAGATAGATGATCGTTACGAAGACAATTACTACATAATTTCCATTGATACACCTTAGCGTTTCGTTCTTCGACTGACATAGATTTAAATTTATGACAGTCATATAACTTATGATCTTGTTTACATGCCAAACAATGACCACGGAATGGTGAATCGAGCGAAGTAGACATGAACGATTTCGATCGCGCAAAGTTTTGACGATTTTCTGTTTTATTATTATTTGTAGCTTTAGCAGCGTAGACTGTTTCTAATACAGTTGCCCTTTTACGAAGAAAATCGAAGAAATCGTCCAAACTATGCGTTTCCAATTTGCTACGGAACTCTTCCCAACTTCTCGCGGTCACGGAATCCAACTTCGATGACCCAATATAAATAATAAGCGTGCTCCAACTATCAGTCGGCTCGCCTAACACCCTTAACGCACTCAGGTTTTTCGAAATTGTATCGACTAGGTTGCGCAGGCCCCGGTCGGACTCCTTATGAAGCGCTTCAATCGAAAATAAACATTTAACATGCTCGTTTATTAAAAGACGCTTGTTATTATATCTATCGCAGAGCAACGCCCAAGCGATTTCATAGTTATCGGCTGAAACAGTGACAGAGTTAATCACTGACAGAGCGGGTCCCTCCAGATATGATTTTAAATAATGAAACTTGCTGATTTCATCTATTTTTTCATTATTGTGTATCAAAGACAAGTACATGTCTCGAAACTAAAGCCAAGTATTTGAATCGCCAGAAAAGGGAGGAATTTTCAACGGTGGCAGTTTTATATTATGATTTGTAACAGATGTAGTACTACCACGACATGAAACATCATCCCTATGTTTATTTTTACTATCTGTGTATGCATCTAAAAACTCTTGAGCTTGAGCAATCAAATAAAAGAACTGGTTTTCGGTTACCTCCCGTTCTTCCAACTGTTTCGATATATCGGGATCTAATTGTTCAATTTTGCTTTGAATTTCATTGAAACTGTACGATAATTCTTGTAATTTTGTTAATCTCAAATTTAATTCATTATTTATTAATTTGTTGCGCTCAGACTCACTATTAATTAACGTTAATGGCGTCAAATACTTTTCGAATATTGTTATTCGGCCGCGAATGTTACCCCTCTGTTTTATTAGTTCTTTTAAGTCGGACATAATGTGGGCGAAATAACTAGCAAACAAGTATTAACTTGTAAATAAAATATGAAGTGAATTCAACCTCGTAAACAATGCACCGGTCACTTGGCCGCCGATCTGACCTTTGTACCGGCCGGCCGCAGGCGCAGCGACACGGTGTAACACGGCACGGTAGCAGGAAACAGGTCCGCCGTGTCGATGAAGAAAGCACTTACTTTCTCGCCCGCTTACTCCCAACAAATGCCTGGAATAGTTAGCCGATATGTTTAACTATATGTTTGTATTAATATTTTAAATGATTCTAATGCGAAATCAATGATTTAACGAAGATAAAATATCGATTGTAGACACTGTGTTTACAAGTTATTTATTAAGATTTACACTAAGTTGTATGATTTTACGATATTAATGTTGACTTTTGTTTACTTTCGAATGAAAATGAAGTTATTTAAATATTACTTGTTGCTTATTTACGAAGATTAAGTACAATTTATTGTTTATGCAACGAACTATGTGGGTAAGTATAACTAACGATGGCATCGGAATTAACGAACTATATTTACACAAATTGAGCACAATTATATGGACAAGGATATGAATAGATTTACTAGGAACGGGCGTACTTCCCTCGGGTCCGTGTTTACCACTTATTCCGGCACTATGCACTTATTCCGGGACTTCTGGCGCCTTCCTGTTGCGTCATCCACATCATAGTCGGGGGTCACCAAAATTATGTTCGGTAATTCGGTGCTCTTCAATAAAACTCTTCTTTATGACGAATACTTATAATTTCTTCCAACAAATATATATATATATGACAAAACTGTATTAATCCTCGTTACAATAATGATGTAGATATAGCCGCGTTAAGTATAATAATGCACGGCGGTAGTTTTTGCCAGCCAGTCCGTCTCAGCCGTCCTCCCGCGCCCGCGCGTCGCACCTCCTTTGTGGTCCAGCAAGGGTGGGCGTAAACAGCAACTGACAATCCACCTGTCAAGGGTGGCAAATAAGGCAAATCCTCCCGACGGGAGAGGTCTATGTTCAGTAGTAATAAATAAATAAAAAATAAAATAATAATTCTTTATTTCAGATAACTAAAAATCCATACGTGGGTTAGTAATACAATAATAATAATAATAATTTCGCGAATCATTCGTCACCTGGATTTAAATCAGGTGATGTCGCGTGCTCAAAATGGATGCCGGGGTGGTGGTCGTGGAACCAGGGAACCACTCCTCATTGACGCGGTCATTGGCAAAGTGGTTAAACGCAACCGTCGTAACTTCATCGCCGCCTGGATAGATTATAGAAAGGCATTCGAATCGGTGCCCCATACATGGCTAAAGAGGGTCCTTGAGCTGTACAAGATTGACTGTACAGTTTGAGACTTCCTCGGGCAGTGTATGGGGCAGTGGAGTACAATTCTTTCTCATCTAGGCGAGCGGATAACGGATGCGGAAAGTTGCATAAGGATAAGAAGGGGTATCTTCCAGGGTAATTGTTTGAGTCCAATCTGGTTTCGCCTCTCCCTGAACCTTCTCAGTACCTTACTGGAGGGCTCCAGGAGGGGATTTCAGCTTCGGAAGGAAGGGACAAGTGATCCACCTTTTTTATATGGATGATCTCAAATTATTCGCCTCCAGTCGCTCCCATCTTATGGAATTGCTAAACATCACTGTGATTTTAGTAATTCTATTAGAATGGAGCTGGGAAGGGATAAGTGTGCGGTCCTCCATGTTGAAAGGGGAAGGGTTGCTAACTCTGAGGGCATAGACTTATCTATGCCCATCAACATAAGGACCCTTTCCGAGGCTGAAACATACCGATACCTGGGTATGTCACAGAACATCGGTGTAGATGAGGCGGGTATGAAACGGTCAGTTTGCGATGTGTTTTATGCACGTTTGACCAAAGTGCTTAACAGCCTTTTGTCCGGTGTGAATAAGACACACGCATATAAGGGTTAGATCATGCCTGTTCTCATGTATACCTTTGGCATACTCACGTGGACTCAGATCGAACTGAACGCTCTGGACAGAAAAGTCAGCACTATAATGACGTCCCACAGGATGCATCATCCGAGATCGTCAGTAATGCGGCTGTACTTGCCGCGGAAGCATGGTGGGCGCGGCTTTCTTAGCCGCTTACCATGCATAATCACGAAGTGTGCAGCCTCTGTAATTACTTTCTGGCGAGAGCGGATGATCCATACTATAGGGACGTTATTTCTTGTGATAAAGGGCTAATCCCTCTATCCTTAGCCAACGAGCAATGGCAAGACCCGGCAGTACAGAGCATTTCCGACCAGGGGACCGTATGGAAGGAGAAAGAGCTCCACGGGAGGTTCTACAAGGTTCTACATGAGCCTTTCGTAGACACAATCGCCTCCCTCCACTGGCTACGTTCCGGTGACCTCTTTGGGGAAACCGAAGGTTATATCTGTGCAATACAGGATCAGGTTATTAACTTATCTTCACGCACAATCCCTGACGGGGTAGCCAGAGAGAACAGATCGCCAAGTGTCACGATCCTTACAAACCTCTTTCGCTTCTTTCAGATTCATTATCTTCTTCATGATACAATTACCGGAAAATACATAAACAATTATCGGAAATACATCCTAAAGGATGGCGCCGTAGACATCTGTCAAGCTTGTCGCCATCCCGGTGAGTCACTTAGGCATGGCATCGCCGGTTGTTCGGCGCTTTCTAACCTTGAGTATTTGCACAGACACAACCTAGTAGCCAGAATTCTACACCAGGAGCTCGCTCTGAAATACGGTCTCGTGGATCGGAAACTGCCATATTATAAGTACTTGCCAGAAGCCGTGCTCGAAAATGACCGCGCCAGGCTCTACTGGGACCGGGCCATCATCACAGACAGGACTACTCTTGCAAATAAGCCTGATATTGTGCTGATGGACCGGGCACAGTCAAGGATATTTTTGGTTGACATTACCATTCCTTATGACGAGAACCTCGTGAAAGCCGAAACAGATAAGCTGACAAAATATCTGGACCTGGCTCACGAGGTGACCGACATGTGGGGTGGTCTGCCTGCCGAAATTATTCCTGTGGTCATTTCTGCGAACGGGTTAATCCCAGTCAGCCTCACGGGTCATCTGAGGGGGCTGGGACTCCGTGACGGACCGCTCCAAGCTCAAATGCAGAAGGCGGTGCTCCTCGATACCGCCCGCATCGTCCGCCAGTTTCTTTCCCTTTCCCCCTAACCCTCGGCCGTTTCATCTCCCCTGCCGAGGGCTTCCATCTGGTTGGGTTTTTATATATTTATGTATTTTTTTATGTATTTATTTTATTTTGTTAATATTTATGTATGTTTATCATTTTCATTTATAATTATATATTTATACAGCCCATCCAGATGAGTAAACTATATAGATACCCCAAATAATAATAATAACAAGGGTTAGTAAGTAAGTAGTAAGAACCTGGCTTAAGAGGTGACCGACATGTGGGGTGATTTGCCGACCGGAATTATTCCTGTCGTCGTCTCTACAAACGGGTTGATCCCGGTCAGCCTTTCGGGTCATCTGAGGCGTCTTGGACTCTGTGACGGACCCTCGGCCGTTTGGCCTCTCCTGCCGAGGGCTTCCATATGGTTGGGACTTTATTTCATCATCATCATCATCATTACAGCCCTTCACAAGTCCACTGCTGAACATAGGCCTCCCCCAAAGAATGCCACAAAGCACGGTCCTGAGCCACCTGCATCCATCGACTTCCTGCATATCTTACCAGGTCGTCACATCTAGTGGGGGGATGCCCTACACTTCGCCTGCCGGTACGAGGCTGCCACTCGAGAACCTTTCTTCCCCATCGGTTGTCGGTTCTTCGAGCTATATGGCCGGCCCATTGCCACTTCAGCTTACTAATCCGTTGGGCTATGTCGGTCACTCTAGTTCTACTGCGGATAACCTCATTTTTGAGTTTATCACGCAGAGAAACTCCGAGCATAGCCCTCTCCATAGCTCGCTGAGCGACCTTGAGCTTCCTCATCCGGCCAGCAGTGAAGGACCACGTCTCAGTTCCGTATGTCATCACTGGCAACACGCACTGGGTGTACAGTCTCGTTTTCAAGTTTTGAGGTATACCTGACGAGAAGATGTGCCGTAATTTCCCGAACGCTGCCCAACCGAGTTGAATCCGTCGATTGACCTCTCGGTCGAAGTTGGACTTACCTAGTTGGACTATTTGTCCCAGGTAAACATACTCGTCAACAACATCGAGCTTAGTGTTCCCAACAACTACCGGCATAGGTGTGACATGGACATTAAACATAATCTTTGTTTTGTCCATGTTCATCTTAAGACCTATCCGTTGGGAAACACTATTGAGGTCATTGAGCATAGTGCTTAGGTCCTCCAGCGATTCTGCCATAAGGACTATATCGTCGGCAAATCGAAGGTGAGTGATGTACTCGCCATTTATGTTGATACCGTATCCTTTCCAGTCCAGAAGCTTGAAAACATCTTCCAATGCAGCGGCAAAGAGTTTCGGGGATATGACGTCACCCTGTCTTACACCTCTCTGCAATTGGATAGGTTTCGTACTCTGGTTCTGTACTCGGATAGCCATCGTAGCCCTACTGTACAAGCACTTCAACACTTCGATATACCGACAGTCAACTTGGCATCGCTGAAGGGACTGCAGCACCGCCCAAATTTCGACGGAATCAAAGGCTTTCTCATAGTCCACATACGCCAGACATAGTGGCAAATTGTACTCTTCCGACTTCTGTACAATTTGCCGAAGGGTATGTATGTGGTCTATGGTGCTAAAGCCTTTTCGGAAACCGGCTTGTTCGGGAGGCTGGAAGTCGTCAAGTCTGCGCGCGAGACGATTCGTAATGACTCTCGAAAACAGCACGTAGACGCGGCTCAGAAGGGAAATCGGTCTGTAGTTCTTCAAGAGAGCGTTGTCGCCTTTCTTGAAGAACAAGACCACCGCACTTCTGCTCCACGCCTCCGGTGTAATGCCACCATAGAGGACGGAATTAATGAGCTTCTGAAGGACTTCAAGTACCGGTTTTCCACCCGCTTTCAGAAGCTCCGCTGTAATTCCATCCTCGCCTGGGGCCTTGCCGTTTTTAAGGTGCTGGAGAGCCATTCTAATCTCGCTCAGACTGACGTCCGGGATATCATCGGAATAATGTCGGATAAGACTCGCTCTTGGATCGTTACTCACACTTGCGTGCGGCTCCAGCGATGACGTGTACAGCTGCCCATAGAACCTCTCAATCTCACTCAAAATCTCAGGTGCCCCGGAAACGATGCTGCCACACTCTGTCTTCAGCTTTGACAGTTGGCGCTTTCTGGCAGACAGATCTCTGGCAAAGACTTTGGAGCCTTGGTTCCGCTCGATCGCTTCTTCAATACGAGCTGTATTGAAGTTGCGTAAGTCCCGCCGCATGCATTTGGAGATCTGTCTGTTCAGTTGCCTGTATGCTGTTAAATCTGTTGAAGAATGTAGCTTCATCTCCCGTCTAACAGCCATGAGATTAAGAGTGTGATCGGAGAGTTTTTGTGTTCTTCTGCGGCGGGTCTTGCAGAACTTAGCTCTGACCGCATGGACAGTTTCCACGAGCTTGTCATTCAAATCGTCCACTTCATTGCAGTCTTCTAGGCACTGAAAACGGTTTTGTAACTCGAGCTGAAAGGTTTCGGGACTTTGGATTAGAGCACGAGGGGGACGGAGCGTTGACTTCATTAGACGAGACCTCTCCAACTTAACGTTTAGGTTCAGTGTGCCTCTAACCATTCGGTGATCGCTGCCGGTTTTCACCCTCGCGATCACTGAGACATCACTGAACAGTTGTCGTCTGTTCGTCATAATGAAGTCAATCTCATTTTTTGTCGAACCGTCGGGGCTCGACCAGGTCCATTTCCTGTGGGGCCGCTTCTGGAAGAAAGAGTTCATCATAAAGAGTCCCTCTTTCTCCATGAAGTCAGCCAACTGCTGGCCCCTTGGGTTCCGTTGCCCTATTCCAAATTTCCCTACTTTCAGCTCACCGTTCTCTCTTGTGCCTAGTTTTGCATTGAAGTCTCCCATTAACACCGTATATTGAGTTTTGGAGGAATGCATGGCTCTAGATATATCCTCATACATTTCCTCCACCTCCTGATCGGGGTGTGCCGAGGTTGGTGCGTAAGCCTGTATGACCTTCAGCGAATACCGTTTGGTGATTCTGAGTATAAGGTACGCAACCCTCGTCGACACACTCTCAATCTTTACAACGTTGTTAACGAGAGACTTGTGGACGATAAATCCGACACCTCCTTGGGACAGATGGTCGCCCTCCCGGTAATAGAGCAAGTTGCCGGATTCGAGGATTACCGTGTCCTCCCCCTCTCTTCGGACTTCGGATAATCCTATAATATGCCAGCGTAACTTGTCTATCTCTTCTTCCAACTCCACAATCTTCTCGTCAGTCCTCAGGGTGCGTGCGTTGTATGTTGCCAGGTCGAGTCGTCGTAGGTGGCAACC
Organism: Parnassius mnemosyne; assembly: GCA_963668995.1. Lineage (NCBI taxonomy): Eukaryota > Metazoa > Arthropoda > Insecta > Lepidoptera > Papilionidae > Parnassius > Parnassius mnemosyne. The sequence goes on along the minus strand of CAVLGL010000093.1, from coordinate 27,877,087 downwards.
GAACCTCCACCGGAGATTCTTAGCACCCCCTGCCCCGCCGTTACCATGGACTTTATTTATTTATGTATTATTTATTATTTATTTATTTTTTAATTTATGTTTATTTATTATTTCCTTTAATATATTTTTTCAGCCCAAGCAGATGAGAATACCCTATAAATACCCCATAATAACAAGTGTTACTAAAAAACAATGGTTCGCTTAAACTCGAGGGGAAAAAAGTAATACTATGTGCCGAAGCAAACCATCATGAGGGTGGATAGGGCCCAGTGATCAGTCCCTGCGCAAGACATTTCCACAGCGGCGATGTATATCTGTCCGCTACGGTCCTCAGAATGATGTTGTGGCTGGCTCGTACCCTGCTAATACGGGGTGCGGTTTTTTTGCGTATAATGGCATTAAACCCACCTGTTTGGTATACCGCAAACATCCCTGATGCACTTCAAAAACGAGGCAGTCCCAACAGCATAATGAATATATTATTATATTGGATGCGCAGGGCGTCAAGCGATCTTTTGGTGTATTTGACCAACAAGCTCCCCGTATATACGCTCTGGCAGTATGCTTTAAAAAGCGTAACCTCAACTTGTTTTGTACAACAGGAAAACCTGCGAGCCAACGTATTACCTCTAACCGCTAGTGCCCTGTGCTCGCTTTTAATGTCAGTACCAACTTTGAGGTCAGGTAATAATATGTCCCAGGTATTTAAATTTAAGTCACGTTCATGCCATTAAGGGTAACATTATCTGCAATATTGTGACGTTTACCAGCGGCCTCAAAGACTATGTACTCTGTTTTTTTGAAATTATATATGAGCCCATGCTCAGTAGCATACATCTCACATACCTTTAACATATCTCTTAGGCCTCCCACCGTTGGGCTGAGCAGCACCATATCGTCAGCGTAACTTATTAATGCTAACGCTATCTATGTGACATTCGACGCGCATGCTGCTCAACTCCACGATAAGGTTATTTACATATATATTGAAGAGCTTGGGAGACGTCAACCTCCTTGTCTCACCCCGTACTCCAACACGTATCCTTCCGACAGGGAATCAGCCTATTTTACAAAATTGGTTTGGTTGGAATACCAAAACCTAAACATTTCCAGAAACTTAGCCGGTACACCCCTTCCCGCCAACTTTCTCCAAAGTACCTCATACGACATAAGGTCAAAGGCCTTGGAGAGGTCAACGAAACAGGCGTACACCGGCGTCTTGCGATCTGTGTAGTATTGGACAGTGACCAGTGTGCTTTAGTCTCAGGATTGCGCTTTCAGTAGAAAGTCCAGGCCGGAACCCGAACTGCGCGTTATGTATGTTTGCATATATTTATATAATGTCCAACACCTTAGCAATTGTTGTTGCAAGTGATATAGGGCGGTAGTCTCCCCTGCTCGAGATGTCACCGGTCCTGTCCTTAACAATGGGCACTACGATGGTCTTTATAAGGTCACATGGTAAATAAGAGTTATTTATACACATTGAGAATAACAGGGCCAGCACTCTCGGCAGATAAGGCCCCGCACGCCTCAGATGTTGTACACTAATACCGTCATGACCGAGGGACTTGTCACCGGTCATTCTTTATAGCGCCTCTCTAACCTGCTTTGCAGTAACGCGCATCAGTGGCACGTCCCCCTAACATCCAGCCTTAGCACTATTCACAGATACTGAGAGCCCCAGTGGGGAATGCACTTTGAAATGTTGAGCAAAAATATTCGCAATATGTACCGACTCGCTCTTCCCCCACACTCGCCGGGAGGCCAGGCCTAACATCACATCTCTTGGTAGCCTTCCAAAACTGTTGAAAGTTTTTGTCCACCCTATACTGTGCTAGGCTGTCCATTTTCAATTGTTCTTGGTTTCGTTGACACTATTTTAACGGACTTTCGAATATTTTACGGGACTCGTGCATTTTATCATAGATCCTTCCAGATAATGCCCTATTGTACGACTACCATATCCCAAAATTATGCCTGGCCACCCGATGCGCCTCTTGAACATGTTTGTTCCAGCCACAGAGGTATCTGTTTTTACTTGGTTTGTTACGAGGTTTTTTCTTAGTTTTGCTAGCCGCGTCACTCCAGGCACGTACAATGTTGTCATATATCCGGCCTAACACCCGCCTGTATTCATCCAAACAGCATAACCCGCGACTGCATTCTGTAAACTCTGAAGGGAAATTAATCTCACGTAGTCTATTGTGACACAGTTCGTGATAGTAAGATATTTGTTTCTGATCTCTTTCCCACCATATTACTGAGCATATTACTGATGGAAGTCGCGTGCTTTTAATTTAGGCCTAACAATCTTTAAGTTACATTTAACTATTAAGGGTAAATTATCAGACACAAAAACGTCTTCTACAACCTCCATTTCGATAACGGTTTGCCTGGCCGAGTTTGAGACAACACAGAGGTCGCCTGCACCCGTGCGCCGCACTAACATACACGTTAGACTGCAAGCCAATTTTTTCTATGTCAACGCACATCCAACTCTGATCAGAACAAAAACCCATGAATTCATTATAGAACAATTCATGTGGGTGCGCATTAAAATCACCCAGTATAAATATGCTCTCAACATTTTCGCTTTCAACAATTGCGCTTAATTCGACTAGCACCTCTGTGAAGATAGGTAGGTTGTCCAACGAGTCAGTAGGCATATACACTGAGAAAAAGATAACAGTTCGCTCCCCTATAGCAGCTATAGCTATAGTATTATACCTATCAAGCTGGCACTACTGCAATCTAACACAGTAACGCTGTCAAAATTGCCGGCTGATTACGATGGCGATAACGATGACGATTTGAAACCCGTCCATTCCAAGTTATCACCTTAGTTTCTCTACAGAAAGTTTTTGCTTTTTTGCCACTTACGAGTAGGATTCAATTAATGCTAAAATATAACAAACAAATAAATAAGAGTGACGCCATTCAGCAGTTTAAATGTACATAAATAATAAATTATTTGTTAGAGCATAATGAGTAGTTACACATGACTGATTTACTTAGGGTAAACTTTTTACGAATAAACTTGTGGTGAAAATATGACAGCTCTAAATGTTGAGCTTACAAAGTTATATACTTATACTTCTTTAAGAATGAAATTAATGCTTATTTCTTATTTAGTTAAAAGATGTATATTGAATAAAAATTACTTGTAAACTCACGTTTTCAGTTATTCTTGTCAGAAAAACGCCCAAGAGAACATTAGTTAAAGCTCGGGGCTCTGTAAAATTACTCACATAATAGGGAAAACCGTGGGAAGTCGTCATTAAATGAAAAAGATCCTTTTTGATCACTCATTTTTATAAATCTTTTTAATTAAAACGTTCGTAAGATCTTTTCGTAGCTTTATTTATAACATATTTTTAAATAGTGAATGTAATTAGGATAAAGTAAAATCACATTTAAGTAATAATGAAGATAATTCACTTCTTCACTGACCTGCGGCAAGCTCTGACCTTGCGCTACTTGTGGGTCCATCAATAAGGTCGTTAAATTAATTAATTTTCAAGTAGACAGAGTGACGACGCAGGAAGTCGTGGATACAGGTGGCACGGCTTTGTTATTAAATGTTTTATTATTAATCGAAACATGCTTTAAGAGTTACAGGTTTATCAAGAGGAGCGATGATCCGGTTTGACCTCTGACCTAAAATAGTCGTTGTTCCCTGTGTAAAATGAGCATACTGTGGATAATTTCAAAACGAACAATAATAGTTTATTATTCATCTTGATTCGATACTCTTTGAAATTTAATTTTATCATAAGGCAAATATGCGACATAAGTCTTGAGTTAAGTGTTATTAAATATTATTTGTGGAGGTCGTTAACGCACGTTTTAACTAATTAAACTTGCCGAAATCGGATACCGGTTAGTAAAATAACAATATGAGACGTGGTAGGCAAATATTTATTGATAGATATTGTAATGACCAGTACACACAGTATGGCCTACCAGGGGCGTAGCTACTGCCGTATCAGCCGTATCAATGATACGGGGCCCCGAACGTATGTAAGCAAAATTTCTAAGGACTTCAATGACAGGACAGGATATTGGTTGGAATTGTTTGGCTAGCTTAGTTCCTAGGAGTATTAATTGTAAGTAATAACTTAAAATCAATATATGATTATTTTAATTCACTGCGAGAGTTTTTGTTCCTTTTGTGAAAAATCATTACCCTTCATTTGGGCTCCCCGACAAATTTTGATACAGGGCACGCTACTCCACTGTGGCCTACCCAGTCGAGTTTCTCAACTTCCTGGATTTAACGGGCGACTTTTGCAAGTTGGAGCTAAAAGTAAATGTCCCAGTTCTTTTGATGCGGAACCTTGATGCAACGCGTTTGTGCCACAGTACCAGTCTGCGTATCATAGAGCACAGAGGTCACTATTCTGATTAGAGTAGCTCAATCAAAATTTAACAGTGGTAGAGCCACGCGGCAGCTTTTGCTGTCGCACGGATGGGCCGGCTCGAACCGGGGTGGTACCATGACCTCACAGAATTCCAGCGTGAAGTAGAGGTTTACCTCTGCGTTTCGCTTGGTGAGTGCAGGTGACCGGAGGCCCTTTTTACTGGAAATGAGGCATTCCATCTTAGTCCTCACGGGTGAAAACGCATCTGCATTTAGATTCGCAAAAGAGGATAGTTGTAGATGTCTATGGGCCACAGCAACCACTTACCATCAGGTGGACTGTGTGCTCGTTTGTCACCCTTATCCTATAAAAAAAATCAGAGTTTGTTTTGATTTCCCACATTCTAATTATTTAAAATAATTTACCATTTCAATATAAAATACTACGATTCCTGCTAAAGTCAGCATTTACAATGACAATTAATAAGTTCCACAGACTTTAAAAGAGGCGGGTATTAAATTGGACAATTCGTGCTTTTCGCATCGCAGCGCCCAAAACTTGCATATTGCATGTGATGAGGAAAAACTAATAAGCCATTCAAAGTGGTTTTCAGATTACATTTTATTTTAATCTTTCCTGTTTATTGCAATATGGGAAACTTTAAATAGCGAGAGTAAAATATTTATTTTAGCCATTAAATAAGCCATATTAGTATTCTGATCAGTTATTATTATTTTAATTTTCTAAAGTCGAAGGGCTTCGTAGAAGGGCTAAACGCCGCCTAAGGGTATTAGTGTTCTGTGCTAAACGCTGTATTATAAGTTCATCAGTATTATGTCAATTTGAAGTCCACGCGACAGGAGGCACGTAGACAGAGATTTCTTGAAATTATGACATTCAATATGGGTGTTGTAGCAAAAAATATTATTTCCGACTTCTACACGGTCAAAGCCGATGCAAAAACTAGTTATTAAATAAAAAATAAAATAAAAGATAAATAATTATTTAGATTATAACTAAAATGGCCCGTGTTACCACTTTCCTAACTTTAAATTCAATTTAGGTAACTGTTTTATAGCAAAATCAGCGCAAAAATACAGTATTTATTCTCTACCATATTAATCACGCTGTAATGTATAGCTTAAATGTGAGTTTTACTACCTATTAAACACCATTTTATATGTATAATATTTTATGAAATTTTAAAACATCGAACGAATCTATGTCCTGGCGACACTGATACAATGCTGAAGCAACTTTGTTAACATTTATCCATATTCCATAGGTAATTACATGAAAGAGGCACCTGTACTTGTCACTGCTTTTGTGTATGAGTGAGTGAGTTTACTGTGACGTGTTGACTTTGTACGTGCGTAGAACTTAGCGTAGATTTACACCGTACAATGTACGCAAATTTTCGCACTTTCTAAAATGCTTAAGTCACTCTTCAGCATTTTAGACGTTTCATTTTTCACGTTTTCGTGAATAATTTTAAAGGATACATCAAAATAGTGAATTTATTTTGGTCGTAACACAAGTGCTTGGGCGTGTTGTGGAGACATTAGCTGTCAGTGTTGCTTCTATATCAAATATCACTAAAGAAATCTACAGCCAAACCGACACCAAACAAAAGCTCACAAATCTATCAACACCGAAAGACAAAACATAACCGCGCGTAGTAACAAATATGGATGAGTTTGATGTTGATACGATCCGAAATTACATACAAAATTCTCAACATTAGGGAAAGGAAGTTGACGATAGATGTTTTCACTGGTAAAACTAGCTGTCCTAGGGAACTTCTGTCAGCTATCTCTGCCATATATGCACAGGGCGGACATTTCATTCGTCCATGCGACAAAGGAGATAGCTGATCTTCTAGGCTCTCTTTTTGCTTCTAACTCGACTCTAGATGACGGGGGAAACACACCGCCGACCATCCCGCAGTGTGAGTGCTCCATGCAGGAAGTGCTGTTTACACAGCGCTTGGTACGTAAAGCATTCCTCTCCCTGGAGGACAACAAGTCGAGTGGGATTGATGGAGTCCCACCTATTGTGCTGAAGGTGTGTGCTCCGGAGTTGGCACCAGTTTTAACGCATCTTTTTAGGTACTCCTACTTCCTAGGCGTAGTCCCAAACTCATGGAAGACAGCTTTGGTGCACCCGATCCCTAAAAAAGGCGACCGCTCAGATCCGTCCAACTACAGGCCTATCGCTATCACCTTCTTGTTCTCCAAAGTTATCGAAATTATTATTAACTGTCAGCTCATGCGGTACCTTGAGGATAACCAGCTGATTGGTGACCGCCAGTACGGTTTCTGTCGAGGTCACTCAGCTGGTGATCTTCTAGGTTACTAACTCATAGATGGGCGGAGGTAGTGGTGTTCAAGGGGAAAGCGTTGGCCGTTAGTTTGGACATTGCGAAGGCCTTCGATTGCGTTTGGCACAAAGCGCTTCTTTCGAAGCTCTCTTCCTATGGGCTTCCCGAGATATTGTGCAATTTGATCACCAGTTTTCTTGCAGATCGGAGCATCAAGGTCGTAGTAGACGGTGCATACTCAGATTACAAGCCCATTAACGCTGGTGTTCCACAAGGCTGCGTGCTATCACTAACGCCGTTTCTTCTGCATATCAATGATATGTTGCAAACCGGTAACATTCATTGCTATGCAGACGATAATATTGGTGATGCTTTATACACTGGAACCCTTAAAAGCCACAAAATATAGGTACACATATTAAGTTAACAGTGTTGATAATATTTATAGTGGCATCATAAAAAAAGGAAATTTCAAGAAATGCGTGAGTGTCGTGGAACACTTGGTTGGAACGAAGTTCCTTTCGTAGTATATTATTATTGATAAATTAAAATATATAAGTATTATATTGATTAATATCAAAATATAAAATGAAGCGTCACTTAAAATAATATTTCTTTCATGACAAGATAAGAAAAAGTGAGAGGGAGATGGATATTATTACATCTCGCTCGCACTATAGAAAGGGTGGTGACGGAAAAATCTTATACTTTTTCTCGCGTAGCCCCCATTCGTCAAATTCGTAAGGTGCGATAAAGAACTTCGTTCCATTAAATTTTACTTGCAGACAAAACATCATATCAACCACCGGCTGGGACACAACATCTTTTGATGATGATGATGATGATTAGGCATTTGTTGTAGTCTGAAAAACTTACATTGGGTTGGTAGCACTGGGGCTCTGACATGAAGTTACGGGCAGTAAAATTACGTTGTAGGTTGCACAACAAGCGTACATCCGTGATTTTACCGCCAATTGGCGGGGTCACTGACAACATCCCGGACGTTAAAATTCCTCTCACAATACAACTTTGCAATTTATTATCAGAGTAAAAAAATGGAAGGTTCTATATTAGACACTTATGTTTTTATATATATTCAGCGATTTCTCGGAAACGGCTGAACCGATTTAAATTATTCTTATTTTTATTAAATAGACTATACAACTGAGTTGATCATAAATGAAAAAAGAAATCATCACTAATGGTAGAAAAAAAGGGAATAAAGATTTTAATGTTACTAATGAAAATACAATTTATTTGTTGCCTTAAACTTGTGATTTTTTTACTATTTTACCTGATGGTAAATGGTGGTGCTGCCGAAGATGGTAAAGTGCACTGACCCTAACTCACACTTTACAACGTATTCTACTCCTTTGCTCTAAGCAAGACGAACGATGAAGGAAACCGTTTGGTTGGAATGCGTGGTATGTCGACAACAAAAGCGTGGAGACTCACTAAGCATCACGCCGGAACACGACAACGTCATTTAGTGACACGACTTTGCTTAGTGCATTGGTGGCTGGTAACCAAAAAGCCAGCGGTCGAAGTCTATCACCGGAATTTCTCTTTTGCTTGTTTAGCACTACTCAGTAGACACGTGTAGTTAGTCAGAATTCAGGTATTTCCTACTCATCCCCCGAAAATTTAATGATACTTCTTTTTTTCACACTATTAATGGAAAGTACAATTCAACTCGAAAATTATTTTGTTTATAGTTATTAAGTGTATGTGTACTTTTATTAAACGTTTAATGAACATTTATATAATAACTATTCTCTTCAATCAATTATGTCGTACTTGGATTCCTGATATTGATTAAATTATTTACTTAAAATTTTTATTGCATTCTCTTAAACGGATACTTAATATTTTAAAAAACGAACACACAATTGATTATTTTTAATTCATATTTACTTGTATTATTTTTATGATTAAAGCCACTCGTATTAATTACAAAAAATATGTATATTATAATGTACAATACCGTGTAGTGGTGATGTAAGAATATCCACTATCCCATATCATCCCCGTGGGTGTCGTAAGAGGCGACAGAGGGAAACAAATCAGGAGATGGGCAGCGGCGTCTATCTAATAACGACTAACAATAAAAACCTTTCCTGTTAGTATTTTTTCTTTTGATACTTATTTCACATCTAAGCAAAAAGACAAAATAAAAGTGGACATCTTTCATAAACGCTTTGAGACCACTCTTTGTGGCGGCAGCACTTCAGGGAGGAAGTATGAGATGAAAAAAATTAATACGGACAAAACAAACACTTTCTTTTTGGTATATTTTTAGAATAACCATTGACTTTGCCGTAATGTCTTTGTTTCGTTTTGTTACAGCTTCTGGCATTCTATTATATAGGTATCAGTAAAATCTAAATATCATAAATTTTTCTTCAATGATATTCTTAATATTTCGTGTCAAGTTCCGCAAAATGGTACCTACCTACCTTTATAGTTATCATCATCATATCATCTCGCTTTTTTTATTTGTGCCAAATTCAGTAGAACTAAATAAAAATATTTTACTGGCTTTCTGGCACAGAATACTAATTTTGCATAGTCCGGTACATGATAGAATTTTTTGTGGGTTCGATCTGTTTTTCTTTTTCCTTATATCCATTACTTTTGCTTTTGTTCAACGACTATATCTTACGTTAACAGAACATTTTCTTGTAAATTTTATTATTTTATTTAGATTTTCTACATACAATTCCAAAGTATTATATTTTAGAGAAGAAAGGAGACAATTTCTTTTTGAATGAAGAATGGGCCCACCATGAACTTTAGGGAATTTTAATGAAATGTATGTCAATTTATTCCTTATAATCTACAGATTACAAAATTAATAGTAATTTTATCGCATCTTACGAAAATTCTGAGAAATTAACAATTTAAATATGAATATCACAATAGCCTTAAAATAAACGAAAAGCGATTTTCTAGTAGTTTTCACAGATATTATGAGTTAGAATAGTGTATATAGAATAGAATAGCTTAATAATTAATAGTATTAAACAGAGTTGTAGGTACATTCATGTTAGGAATCAGAAGGACATTTTCAATAATAAGAGATATGAGATAAGACTATATATATATTATACTTTAATGTCAATAAACTACATTTCCATATTTCTGTCAGTATTTCGTCGTCTTTGCCTGTATGTTAAATAAATAAGAAATTATTATAAAATATACACCATTAATCAGCTCCAGATGACCAAATACACAAATAGTAATTATGGATTTTCATCAACAATATTTGACTATGTAAAAGTTGTCTGATTTCTTATTTTCACTGGTTTCATGTAGTGGGAAGGGATATTATTTTTATATTAATTATCTGATAATAGATTACAAAATAATATTCCTTTTTCCAGAGTTAACAACACATTAGTCTAAGGAAAATAGAAGCTTCTGATCAACAAGGATATAACCATGACACGAGTAAAAATGGCTTAACAAGTAACAATACTTATGCAAACTGTATAATTGCTTCTAGTTCAAGTAATTACTACTTACTATTACTACAATGTCTATCTACTGTGGCTGGCAGAGATTCGGGTTCCATGTTTGATGCCATTTGTATTGTTATGTTTATGGAGGAATTAGCTGAGTACATAAGGTATTTATACCTAAATGCAGTTAAATGAATCGCTCTTCAAAGCCGATGAAGCTACATCAAATAGAGAAGCTTCCTTAAATCCCTTGACCCATTCTCTAATTTTTGATTCTAATTTTAAAACATAATATACAAAAACTTTTTTCTTGTATTTATTCTATCTATTATTTAATTTAGATTTTATTAATAACATAAAACTTTAATACTTTGTCACTTTTAACAAGGTTTTAAGACCTGTGTTTGTCATTTTTTTTAGGTAATTCAGCATAAATTTTAGATCTTATTTAGATTTTCCAAAATTCTAGGAGTAAAAGTAAACTTTTGTATTACATACGTACTCTTATATTAATTAACTAAACTCATTAGTTTTCATTTTCCAATTTCGAATGTCATTGGTAATTTTACTCGAGTCCACTTGCACTCGAGTTACCGAGTCAATTCGGCGCACCGTGTGGATTCGTAGAGCACTAATCAACTAATTCACATATTATAAGGCGCCGCGGGTGACGTCACTGGTTACATCAAAATTCAAACTTGCATCTGGCATGTTGTAAACAAATATGAACTCAGTTTGATTTGTAATATCGTGATTGTGCTATCATTGTTGTTTATTTTTTTGTTAGTTCGTATAAGTAGTGCATAACATAAAAGGTGATTTAAACATACTTGTTTCTTTAAAGTATGAGTGATAACAATGACGCAACAAAACAAAAATCGTCAGTGTGGCATTATTTAAAAAAAAATCGAGATGGAAGCGATTTGTAATATATGTAAAAAGCAGTTTATAGATTTTGAAATACTATCGATATGAAAAAAAAAAGCATGGAAATACTACAAATAAATAAATATTTGTTTTTTTTTCACATTACCACAATTTACATTTTTAATAAAGGTGCCTATTTAAAAATGCTTTAACTAAAGTAATTGCTATTCTCAACTCTAGAGATAAACTTCAATCGATGCAGGGACTATAAATAGTTAATTCGAATAGCTCAAAAACTCAACTACAACTAGAGAGACATGATAAATTATTATTAACCCGCGTGACTTGAATCACAAAATTCTACTCGAGTCGCATCTTTATCTTACGGTCAATGCAGTGTCTATTTAGAATTTAGTGATTAACGGAACTCACTAATTCGAGCAATTTATTGATATATTATGTAATATCAATAAACTGATTAAGTATAATTGTCATAAAGTTAGAGTGATATTGTTTTATGAAGATTGTCTATACGCAAACCAAAAATATATAACTACGTGTTCGCGCAAAACACTGTTGTCGGAGTCGACACCAGATGTCACTCGGCTCGGCGCGATTCCGGTCTGAAGTTCTTCCGAGCGTGGCAGTGGCGCGCGGGTCGCAAGCGCGTCTGTCGTCCATAATCGGTGCTGACGTGAGCACGCGGTCCGTTCTGTTAGGGAACTCGGAATAATTAGGTGCGGCCTGTAAATATACGGTCTAGGATTTGTGACGCGCATTCCTACTGGAGAGCTTCCCGGGACTTATTGTGTCTGACTCAGAACCTGCATAAGTGCATTCGACAATATAAGCTAGTGCGGCCTCGGTATTTAGAACTAACTGTTGCCACGCGAAACGGTAGTGACCTTTGACCCAGAAACTCCGGGCGTGTTTTGTGCGGTAACCTTATACCCCGCGATAGTTAGTGGCTTCTGTAAGCTAGTTAATCGTACGATAGAGTTAAGTGACTGTCATCATGGTGAACCAAGAAAGTGACTGTGGATAACCTCGAAAGCCCCCCTCAAATTGGAGCGGTGTCGACGCTCGGGCTGCTGCCGACGGCTAAGGTCCAGGTTTAATCACCATCAGTCACACCCAGATACACACCACATCACCATTCTTTCCCTTGCACTACACAACTACATGCGACCTGACCGACTCCGGAGGGACCAGTCGTCTTGGATCGAGGTAAGTGAACTCCACCAAATTCCTTCCGGTCGACTGGCCGTAGTATAACGCTCCCCCATATATTTTAGTGTAATTAGAGAGATTCCACGTGGCCTTAGGAGGCCCGACCTACGTCTGCTCGGGAGGTCTTCAGCTCATGGGCCCCTGAAGATTGGATCCTTTAAGGGAGCAGCCGTAGGCCGTAACAAACTGGTAGCAGAGCGCGGTTCCGGGTTCGATTCCCCGGTCGATCCCGACCATAGTGTTTGATAAACATTAAACAATTCTGGTGGCAGGGAGCGTTGGTTTGATTGGTTTAATTTGTATCTACAATCACGCCCGTCCGTAATACGTAAAAATATTTTTTTGTACGTAATAATAGAATTATTTTCCTTTGTTGCTTTGTTGCTTGCCTTTTTTTTGGTTAGAGGGTAATTTGAAAAGCCGCGCCCTAGGTTGTGCAAGCGGGAGTTTTTCTAGAGATATACGTCATGTAGGTAGATGGTTATTTTTACGTAATCGGTTAATTATTGTTGTCGGATAGTTGTAGTGGATTACTTATCGAAGGGTCGATTTCCGAGCTAGGCATTTTTTGTTGATCGACTGTGATGTGTGTCTTCGTTTATACTGTAAGTTATATTTGAACTAAAGAGTAGTAATGGTATTTGCGCAATTTGAATTTAACTTGATTTGATCGCACTAGTATTTGTTATTTGTCAATTTGATTTGAGTCTTTTCTTTTGTGCTAACTTGTATTTGGTTGATACGTAGTAATTCGTATTTGTGTAATTTCTATTCAACGCGATTTGATAGGAACTGCATTTATTAACTGTTAATTTTTTGTTGTATTTCATATTTGTTATCTTTGTAAACTGTGCTCAAGCCGCGTCGTAATTTGTCTTTAATAGTGATGACATCGCCCAAGCTACTGATCCGTTGTTTGCGGACTGAGCTACGCTGGGCCACAAGCGCCCATGCTTTGATAGGTCGACCGGATAGGGTCCATAACTTGATGAAGCGGTTCGAGCAGGTGGATGCTCGAAGGGCCGCAGTGGAGGAGGCTTACGCTGAGCTCGAGGATTCGGATGTGGAGAAGGGAGTCCTGGACTCCTGCTTCGCGGACTATGAGCAGTTCTTGTGGCTCACGGACGAGTTGATCGAGGCTGAAGGCAGGTATGCCGAGGAGGCGCGTGAAGCTCGGATGAGTAACCTGTCCGAGTCCTCTCTGAATCAGCTTCAGCCGGAGCTGTTGGGACGACTCCCAACTCTGGACCTGCCAAAGTTCTCCGGGGTCCTTTCCGAATGGCTGACCTTCGTTGGTCTTTTCGACAGCCTAGTGGACGCCCGGAGTGACTTGACCCCGAGCCAAAAGATGGCGTACCTCCTGGCCTCACTGGAGGGGGAGGCCCTGGGCGTCGTCGGCCACTTGAAATTGTCGGACGACGCCTACCAGACTGCTCGGGACCTCCTAGCCAGAAGATACGCCAACGTCCGGCGAATTGCAGACGAGCATGTTAAGCAGCTTCTAAGCCTCCCGCTGCTTAGTGACCGGGCCAGACTGCGTCCGGACCTGTTGGATCCAGTCTTGGTGGCCTGTAATACGTTGAGGCGGCTGGGTTTACCAGTGGGCGAATGGGCTTTTTTGTTGCTCCGCATCGTGCTGTCCCGTCTACCTCTCGACCTTCGAATCCATTTTGAGGAGAGGTACGGCGGGGACGAGGCCTCCTATATTCCGCCCTTCTATGACCTGCTGCGGTTTTTGGAGGAGCAGTGCCGGCAGATAGAGAGCGCGGCGGGCACCGTTGACGACTTACGAGCCGTGCCCAGTGAGAGGCTGAATCCTCCAGGCAAGTCGTCGTCAATCCCCCCCTGCTCCTATTGTCGAGCATCTGATCATCGGGTAACGTCGTGCCCGAAATTATTAGGTAAGCCGGTTTCGGCTAGGCGAACTATCGCCAAGGAGCGCCGCTGGTGCTGGTCATGTCTGGGAGGGCACCTCCAACAAGACTGTCCGCATCGACGGCCCTGTCTGCATTGCCAGGGCAATCATCATGCCGTTTTGTGCCTGAGTGCGAACGGCGTCTCCTCTCGGGGCTCTGACAGGCCCTCGACCCCCACGGGCGGGGGCGCTCAGCCACGCCCTCTGCCGGGCGACTCTCGGCGCCCGCCGGCCAGCCATCAGGCCCCTAAGTTTGAAAGGGGCCCCTCCCCCGACCAGTTGGGGGGTAATTACCCCAGGGGCGGGGGTGTCATCACCCCCCCTCAGCGTGTGGAGAGGAACTTCACGGCCACTCATCGGTCCGCTGGACCCTTCTCACTTCCGTTAGCTGAGTGGCCGCGACTGGTGTACCACTGTTCCCCATTTGATGGAGGCGGCCCTGTCTAGCTGCCGCCTTAGCTCCCACCACGGCCGCCTCCACTGAGCCTTAAGCCGTCAACAGTCCACTTGTCAAAATGTTCTGTTGCCGACGGCCTCAGTGAAAGCGTACAACCCGAGTTGCAACTGTTAAAGGTTGTGCTCTATTTATCTCGGGTTCACGCCATGTGGCCTCCCCTTGGTGGTGGGAAGATTAGGGCCCCCCTGGAGCGTTGAATCACGCTGTCAAGGGGTATTAGATTTGGTTTGGTCGAGCACTTAGTTAAAAAATACTTTGAATTAAAATTAAAAAATGCTTTGAGCTTTCCGCGAAATTTTCCTATTTGTAGCGGTTTAAATTAAAAGGATTGAATTTAATCTACTCTTTTAAATGCTACTGCATGTGTTTTGTACATATATTTAATCACTGTATTTGATCGTTGCGTCTGTTTGCTGAAAGGAAATTGAATGGCGCACTATTTGAAAAATTATGTTTATGTTCATGATAGTGTTTAATCATTTTGCTTTGCGAAGAAGTAGGGCTGTCCCTTACGTTATTGTTTTGTTTAATTTGCAAGTTGACCTATGCGCATCGGTTATTAATTTGGTTGAATT
This sequence comes from Parnassius mnemosyne, assembly GCA_963668995.1. Taxonomy (NCBI): domain Eukaryota; kingdom Metazoa; phylum Arthropoda; class Insecta; order Lepidoptera; family Papilionidae; genus Parnassius; species Parnassius mnemosyne. The sequence continues at coordinate 27,861,895 of CAVLGL010000093.1, read as the reverse complement.
AATTCTGTAGTTGAACATTGATGCTTTTGAAAAATTAGTTGAAATATGAGCATAGGACTACTTGTCTAACAGGCTCGCTAGTTTTGGAGATTATCAGATTGAAATCAGCTGCCGCACTATTTTAGTAAATGATGATATGGTGGGTGGCCTGGCTAGGCCTACTTGTTGAAAATTCATACTAGGGATTATCTGTGCGTTTCGTTCGGCTCTCCACAGACGACGTTCATGTGGAATTTGTGGGTGCGCTCTGCACTGAAGCAACTGCTGGCACAAAATTTGTCTTGGCAGCTTCGTGTAGCGCCGCTGGTTGCAGAGCTGATCCGGATTGCGGAACTAATCATAGGGGCACAGATAGGTGTTTAAAGAGGTCGTCGGACTTCTGTCCAGTACAGGACTTATTAAAGTGCTGCGATGCCCAGGAGGGGCATCCAGTGGAGGCTGACCCTCCGGCTTGCCACATTAGGGCTATTTTTTGAGGCGCTGGTTAGGGTTGCAAGATCTGATGGGGTGCCTAAGGTGGCCTGGTTTGGTTGTAGATTCGGTCTTGCAACTTGCCTTCGCGACCTTGTCCCGCTGACCGGTTTGCTCGCGGACCTAAATCCTTATGTCCGGGACGGGGATTTGTTCGCGCAAAACACTGTTGTCGGAGTCGACACCAGATGTCACTCGGCTCGGCGCGATTCCGGTCTGAAGTTCTTCCGAGCGTGGCAGTGGCGCGCGGGTCGCAAGCGCGTCTGTCGTCCATAATCGGTGCTGACGTGAGCACGCGGTCCGTTCTGTTAGGGAACTCGGAATAATTAGGTGCGGCCCGTAAATATACGGTCTAGGATTTGTGACGCGCATTCCTACTGGAGAGCTTCCCGGGACTTATTGTGTCTGACTCAGAACCTGCATAAGTGCAGTCGACAATATAAGCTAGTGCGGCCTCGGTATTTAGAACTAACTGTTGCCACGCGAAACGGTAGTGACCTTTGACCCAGAAACTCCGGGCGTGTTTTGTGCGGTAACCTTATACCCCGCGATAGTTAGTGGCTTCTGTAAGCTAGTTAATCGTACGATAGAGTTAAGTGACTGTCATCGTGGTGAACCAAGAAAGTGACTGTGGATAACCTCGAAAGCCCCCCTCAAATTGGAGCGGTGTCGACGCTCGGGCTGCTGCCGACGGCTAAGGTCCAAGTTTAATCACCATCAGTCACACCCAGATACACACCACATCACCATTCTTTCCCTTGCACTACACAACTACATGCGACCTGACCGACTGCGGAGGGACCAGTCGTCTTGGATCGAGGTAAGTGAACTCCACCAAATTCCTTCCGGACGACTGGCCGTAGTATAACGCTCCCCCATATATTTTAGTGTAATTAGAGAGATTCCACGTGGCCTTAGGAGGCCCGACCTACGTCTGCTCGGGAGGTCTTCAGCTCATGGGCCCCTGAGGATTGGATCCTTTAAGGGAGCAGCCGTAGGCCGTAACACTACGTATTAAGTTTAGTAATAATAATTGTGTTGGATGGAAGAACAAAATATAAAATAATTTGTAACAAACTTACAAAACCTCTCTCCGCCAATTCAAGTTGCGTAAATCGAGTACTATTCGAGTTACGTGAATTTCAACCCAAATTAATCGCGTCAAGTTTCTTCCGAATTAGCACATCTCCACTACAATTTTTTTTAATATTACATTAGCAGAACCACTGACCTGAACACAAACATCAAAACAATTCACTTTTTCTGATTTCTCACCGTTTAGATTTTATTATCTTTATGCTATTTACAATAATAAATAATCCCCCGTGTAGTGGCGGGAAATAATACTCACTACCCCATGTCTTCCCGTGGGTGTCGTAAGAGGCGACAGAGGGAAACTGAGGCAGAGGGTGGGCCGCAGCATCTTTCTGATAATAGCCAAATAGCAATAAAAAACTGCGGTTGCCTACCCGCCCGCCAAGCGTGGCAACTATGGGTATATACCCCCCATGAGAGCAACGAAGAGACGGCCCCCGTCCCCGGCGGCCCCGCTATTCTTGGCTACGGTGGCGACCATGGTAACGGTGAGGCAGGGGGTGCTAAGAATCTCCGGTGGAGGTTCGGTTGCCACCTACGAAGACTCGACCTGGCAACTTATAACGCACGCACCCTGAGGACTGACGAAAAGATCCTGGAGCTGGAAGAAGCGAGAGACAAGTTGCGCTGGAATTTCATAGGATTATGTGAGGTCCGAAGAGAGGGGGAGGACACGGTAATCCTCGAATCCGGCAACTTGTTCTATCACCGGGTGGGCCAAAATTTGTCCCAAGGAGGTGTCGGATTTATCGTCCACAAGGCTTTCGTTAACAACGTTGTAAAGCAATATTTAGGAGTGGTTCGACGAGGGTTGAGTACCTATAAGGTACGCAACCCTTGTCAACACAGAATCATTCGCTGAAGGTCATACAGGTTTACGCATCAACCTCGGCACACCCCGATGAGGAGGTGGAGGAAATGTATGAGGATATCTCTAGAGCCATGCATTCCCCCAAAACCCACTATACGGTGTTAATGGGAGACTTCAACGCAAAACTAGGCACAAGACAGAACGGTAAGCTGAAATTCGGAATAGGGCAACGGAACCCAAGGGGCCAGCTGCTGGCCCCACGGAGAAAGAGGGACTCTTTATGATGAACTCTTTCTTCCAGAAGCGGCCCCACAGGAAGTGGACCTGGTCGAGCCCCGACGGTTCGACAAAAAATGAGATAGACTTCATTATGACGACCAGACGACAACTGTTCAGTGGTTGATATGAATGACATGCTCGTGGAAACTGTCCATGCGGTCGGAGCTAAGTTTTGCAAGACCCGCCGCAGAAGAACATAAACACTCTCTGATCAGACTCCTAATCCCATGGCTGTTAGATGGGATATGAAGCTGCAGTCTTCAGTAGATTTGACAGCATACAGGCAACTGAACAGACAGATCTTCAAATGCATGCGGCGGGACTTACGCAATTTTTATACTGCTCGTATTGAAGAAGCAATCGAGCGAAACCAGGGCTTCAAACTCTTTGCTAGAGATCTGTCTGTCAGAAAGAGCCAACTGTTGAAGCTGAAGATCGAGTGTGGCAGTGTCATTTCCGGGACACCTGAGATTTTGAGTGAGATTGAGAGGTTCTATGGGCAGCTGTACATATCATCGTTGGAGCCACACGCAAGTGCGAGTAACGATCCAAGGGCGAGTCTTGTCCGACATTATTCCGATGATATCCCGGATGTCAGTCTGAGCGAGATTAGAATGGCCCTCCAGCATCTTAAAAAAGCAAGGCCCCAGGCGAGGATGGAATTACAGCGGAGCTTCTGAAAGCGGGTGGAAAACCGGTACTTGAAGTCCTTCAGAAGCCCTTTAATTCAGTCCTCCATGGTGGCACTACTCCGGAGGCGTGGAGCAGAAGTGCGGTGGTCTTGTTCTTCAAGAAAGGCGACAACGCTCTCTTGAAGAACTGCAGACCGATTTCCCTTCTGAGCCGCGTCTACGTTCAGTTTTCGAGAGTCATTACGAATCGTCTTGCGCGCAGAATTGACGACTTCAAGCCTCCCGAAAAAGTGGGTTTCCGAAAAGGCTTTAGTACCATAGACCACATATATACCCTTCGGCAAATTGTACAGAAGTCCGAGGAGTACAATTTGCCACTATGTCTGGCGTATGTGGACTATGAGAAAGTCTTTGATTCCGTCAAAATTTGGGCGGTGCTGCAGTCACTTCAGCGGTGCCGGACTGTCGGTATATTGAAGTATTGAAGTGCTTGTAAATTAGGGCTACGATGGCTATCCGAGTACAGAAACAGAATACGAAACCTATCCAATTGCAGAGGGGTGTAAGACAGGGTGACGTCATATCCCCGAAACTCTTCACCGCTCCATTGGAAGACGTTCTCAAGCTTCTGGACTGGAAAGGATACGGTATCAACATCAATGGTGAGTACATCACTCACCTTCAATTTGCCGACGATAAAGTCTTTATGGCAGAATTGCTGGAGGACATAAGCACTATGCTCAATGATCTCAATAGTGTTTCCCAACGGATAAGTCTTAAGATGAACATGGACAAAACAAAGATCATGTTTAATTTCCATGTCACACCTATTCCGGTAGTTGTTGGGAGCACTAAGCTCGAAGTTGTTGATGAGTATATTTACCTGGGACAAATAGTCTGACTAGGTAAGTCCAACTTTGAACGAGAGGTCAATCGACGGATTCAACTCGGTTGGGCAGCGCTCGAGAAATTACGGCACATCTTCTCGTCAGGTATACCTCAAAACTTGAAAACGAGACTGTGCAACCAGTGCGTGGGAAGCCTTTGAATGTAAATGGCAGTGTAAGTTTGTTTTGTTTAGCTATAATTAATTTTTTTCGGCTCCAAAATGGCGAAATTTTCGTTGATTTGGTAGCCTTGTATGTAAATTATTTCTGTAAATGGGGAGCTACAACCAGAGTAGTTTACTCACACTCAGTTTGGCGTCAATCGCCGTCGTGAGTGGACATTGTTTCGGTTGTTAGCAGCGGCTCAAAAAGATCGCTATATAAAAATACACAATATTGGAATAACCATATTTCTTAAATACTTGATCTATACTAATTTAATAAAGCGGAAGAGTTTTTTTTGTTTTTTGTTTGTTTAAACGCGCTAATCACTGGAACTACCAGTCCGATTTGAAAAATTCTTTTTGTGTATTATAGCTAGATTCATGTGGAATAGTATAGACTATCTAGCATTAAGCTATATCACTCAGATAGCCTTAAATATGGATATTTGTTAAGCAAGTCAGAAGAAAAAGCACTCCCGAAATGATTTATCCGCGTACGCTGGTGTTATCGTTAGGGATACGTAAATACAATGTTCTAGAAAAATATAGATCTTTACTCCATCTAAAAAAAAGTCTGTGATACTATATGTGTATTTCTTATACATAAGCCATAATTAGGTATTTTGTGACAAAAAAATATTGAAAATTTAAAAGTGATTTATGAGTTATTATTAGGCATGGCCTATTTATCCTTACGAACGAATGTTACTTTATCATCAAGACAATTTTATAAAGATAAACTTTGTTCTTTATACCATGTTATTTGGACGCATAGTTTAAGAGATAATGTAAAATTAAAATAATTCAATACTTGGCAGGGCGCGCGAACGACACATAAACCCTAGCCGCCCGGTGAGAACTGCGAGAACTGCTCAACCGGGAGGGGGAGGGAAAGTGAATAAAACTTAAGTTCGCTCTACATCATACATAATATGCCGACAGATAAAAGTACTCCATTAATTATGCCAATTTTTCCATCCATTGCTATCAAATGAAATATTTAATTGCAATTATAAAATGCTTGAACTAGGTCATGTCGCGCACCTCTGACTCGTGATGACGCGGGTGAAACCGCGGGGCACAGCTAGTTATAATAATAAAAAGAGATTTTTTTATTAGAATATTTTAAAAGCACAGAATAAATAATAGTAGTACGTACTAAAAGTAAGTAGTTTCAATTTTTTTGTCATGGGTGACATTTCATGGTTTTCAAGGGTGTTGAAACCAATAGGGTTGTCGAAATGTAAATCCAAGATGGCGGCCGCAATAGCTATCGATTTTTTTATCATGGGTGTCATTTTCATGGTTTTCGAGGGTGCTGAAGCCGATAGGGTTATCGAAATCTAAATCCAAGATGGCGGCTGAATTAGGTACGAATTTTTTCATCATGGGTGTCATTTTCATGGGTTTCGAGGGTGTTGAAAGCAATAGGGTTGTCGAAATGTAAATCCAAGATGGCGGCCGCAATAGCTATCGATTTTTTCATCATGGGTGTCATTTTCATGGTTTTCGAGGGTGTTGAAGCCGATAGTGCTGTCGAAATGTAAATCCAAGATGGCGGCTGCAACAGATATCACTTTTTTCATCATGGCTGTCATTTTCATGGTTTTCGAGGGTGCTGAAGCCGATAGTGCTGTCGAAATGTAAATCCAAGGTGGCGGCTGAAATAGGTATAAATTTTTTTACTATTATTTTTACCGCCAAGTTTACGTCTTTATCACACGGCAGCCTACAGTAATCATACTTAATATTTCAATGAAGTCAAAAATGTTGACGATGCAATAGCAAAAAGTTATTGATTATTTATATAAAATTACTACTATTTTGTATAATTTTTAATTTATTTCATTAAATATATAATTTACTTCTTTGTTAACACGTTTACAAAAAATAAATGAACGTTTTGCTAAAGAGTTCCTTAAACTTCCTTCTTATAACGTAATTGCATGTTTAAGCTCTTATAATTATTTATAACTATGTAGTGGGTAACTTCACATGAGTTTTTACTTCAAAATGTTTATGTAGTTTGACATAGTTTTAAAAATTTTCATACTTATGATACTTATTATATCATACTTTTTATTCGTGGTATAGCCATGCTGCAGCTATATTAGTAGTATAGTTTTTCGCACTTTCTTGTCGTAGGTGATCACTTTTCATCTGAAGTGATCAATCTTTTCAAAAATAGTTTGATTTCATTACGATTCAATAGAGAATCACAAATGAGTATACGATTCATTAGGTTTCTTTCAGTGAGCTCGTGTGGTACCCAAATATCGAAACTGTTTTGTGGTCAATGCTCAATTCCTCAACTATGTTGTAACCACTAATATGCCGATCTTACTCCACTTTTTCAAAAATGGCATCAACTTTATACGTTTGAGCGTGACCTGAGCGACCTGCATCTCTGACATCAAAATTTCTGGACTAAAAACGCTTGAACTAACTTTTTGCTACTCTTACTGACACTGCATTATGTTCATAAACGTCAAAAATTTTTTTTCGCGACTTGAGTAGCATTTTTCCCTTTTTTGTAATGAACCTTCAGAATATATATATATATATATATATAGACATAGATATGTCTCTCTACCGCCATGCTTCAGCTAATCATAGTTGTAGCACGAATGGGTCGGCTCGACCAGGACCAAGGACCAAGCTCTCACAGAATATCAGCGTAAAATAGCATAACAATGGTGCTGTGTATCGTATGGTGAGTGTAGAGAATCGGAGACCCTTTTTACTGGAAACAAGGCATTCCATTTTAGTTCTCAGGTGTAACAACGAATCTGCATTTTGATTCTTAAACGAGGATAGATATAGATGTGTATGGGCTACAGCATCCACTTACCATCAGGTGGGCTATGTGCTCGCTTATTACACTTATTTTATAAAAAAAATGAATCGAATTTCTTCGTTAAATTCACTCATTTTGGCGGACAGTAAAACAATTGAAAAATAGCGGGAAAGTGTTTTTTACTTTTTATTTTTCTTTTTCTTAATATCCTATGTGTATTGGTATTAAAACCAACCAGCTACAAACAGTACAACCAAACAGATTTTTCTTTAATTTTATACAAACAAATTACGAAGAAACTTTTTCCCCGGCCAAATATATGTATAAATCGCCCCCATGTTACGTGAGATAATTTTAATGTGCAGGTAACGTTTACATAAAAAAGAGAGAAGCTCAAGACTTAAACTTAACTTATAAATAATATTATTAGGCTCCATATAGCAAGAGAAAAATAATTAGATTCAAGGAAATGTTGCTGACAACCGCAAGTCGAATGTTCAATTATGTCAACTATATTATATCATCTATTACGATGCTTATCGAACAACAAAGTATACGTATATAACAGGAAAGCTCAAAGTTGCGGAAAATACTACTTTGTCCCGTTTTAGTAGTTCGAGGAGTTATTAAGTTTCGAAGACTTTTGTTATAAAACGACTTGGTCTTTTCTTGTCACAAACTACTGTTGTTGACACTTTTTTAATTAAAGCGTGACAAAGTATTTTTAGCAGCCGTGAAATTTTGTGAAACTATGCAATAGATTACTCATATAAATTAGACTTTCTCGCCTATTGTGTTTGTAGTACATATTATACAAGTATACTTGAAATGTAAAATTCAAATAATATAGTTAAAGTATATTTTAATTCGGAATATTTAAAAATGTAATAAGAAGTGATGATCATGAAATTGAGAATTTGATTGAGAAGATGTTCAGCGAGGTGTTCAGAGGTATAGCTTAAGCTGAAGGTATGATAGGGCGAAGCAAGTTCAATATAGGACGGAAGCAAAAGGCTGTTACGTCGTTGGCGAATTTCACTAAACTGCCACAAAAGAAGAAGAAAATGCATGAAGAAAGTCTGTTGTATATTTAGATGCCAAAATAACCTAAACTTTCAGGAATAGAAAGAGAAAAGAATTAAACTATTTATTACATGTGATGCTGCAAACGTCTTGCTTTTACGTGGTGGAGTCATGCTGCAGCTATATTATGGTTGTATCACGAATAGGTCCGCTCGAAAGGGGAAGGACCACGATCTCACAGAAAACCAGCGTAAAATGGCAGCTCAATGCTGTTGTGTTTCGTATGGTGAGTGTAGAGAACCGGAGACCCTTTTTACTGGAAATGAGTCATTCCATCTTAGTCCTCAGGGATGATAACGCATCTGCATTTTGATTCGTAATCGAGGATAGATGTAGATGTCTATGGGCCGCAGCATCCACTTACTATCAGGTGGACTGTGTGCTCGCTTGTCACTTTTATTCTATTTTAAATAAAATCGAAAGAAAAATAACCTTTACTAATATTAATTAAAGCTTAAATGAAGCACAAATTATACTTGTAAAAGTTAATATAGCTGATTTCCTCGCTTTGCATTAAATTCACCAGCAACGTTTAAATACTAAAAATATCTGCCCACCATTAATTTATGACCTATCTTATCATGTTCTCTGGTTTATTTCCTCGACGTCTCTGTTCTGAAAAAAATGTTTATTAAAGATGTCTTTGGTTAAATGACTTCATCTCAAACTAAAAAAAAAAAAAATTAAGTCCATACATTAATGTTCTTAGCATACCAAAAGCAAAGTACAAATATTTTATTCAGTTTAGGCTTAATTAAAGAGAAAAACACTGGCAAAAGCCTTTTTTACCGACTTCAAAAAGTAGGAGATAAATTTGTTCAAGTTCTGACCAGTAGTTTTTGAGTTATCCTTAGTAATTTATATTGAAGTCGGTTATACAAATTTTTTAATTTTACCACTTGTTATAAGCTTGTTTATTCTGTTATTTAAAAAGCGATAAATATTATTTTTTTAAATTTTTGTCAGTTTAATGGATTGCTTATTAATTATTATTTTTGTGCCAGCCATTTATCTCAGTCGCCGACCGCTAACTAAAGAAGATATTTCTAGGAACCTATTAATCGTATTCCTTTTAGCGGAACCAGTGTACCAGGCTAAAGAATTGCAATCATTTGTCAATTTGATTTATTACTTATTCTAATTTTGTACCGGTTTCAAACACTAGGAGGTACTCAATTCGACTGTATGTTTTTTAATATGTATTACCTCATAACTTTTTTCTGGGTGAACCGATTTCAATGATTATTGCTTTAATACAAAGCTGGTGCTTTACATGTGGTCCCATATAAATTTGATCAAGGACTGGCTAATAATTTTTGAGTTATTCTTAATAATTTATTATGAAGTTGGTTGTACAAAATTTTAATTTTAAATTATTATGTAACATTAAAGTTACAAACGAACTTATAATTTAATAATTATCACACGATTTTTTATACCTGTTTTTATGTGGGCGTCTTTGCCAGGTGGGTTGCACTAAACCGGGCCTCTCATCTGTAGAGGACCAACCTCCCACCAGTATGTAGTGCTGCTCGTTTAAGACTACCCAGAGGGTACGTGTAGGGAATCAGGACTCAAGTACTTCCTATGGACGCGAGCAGCTTCATCAGCCGATTTCTTTTAGTCGCCTCTTATCACCATATTTGCGGTACGCAATGCCTAGATGGATTCTTTTACGCCGCCTTCATACGACACGTAACCAGAATATTATGTTCATTCCTGAGGTGAAAGCTAAGACAAATATCTTTGTCTAATCTTTGAAACAAAACAGCTGATGGTTTATTAAAAAAAGTAAATACACTTTTACTAAAACAATTTTAGTCGAATTAAAAATATGGAAATTAATATATTTTATAGTTTTTTATTTTATTTTGAAATAAGTAAGTTTTCAGAAGTATTTTCATATAGCTGCTGGCGTGTTTTAAGTGTACTCAAAAAACTGACTGCACGTAAGATCTGAACAACACTCATGTGAGCTCTATAACGCAGACGAGAATCTTTGAAAATCAATTTCGACAGGAGAATGGATAACGGAATTTTTTCTGTACACAGGTAACGAAAAAGTTTAAAAAAGCTTGATTTTTATGATACTTCAGTAGATAAATTTTTCGGTATTAATATTTTTTTATAAATTAATTCTCACGGCTTATAAAAATATAGCATTTAAACTAGAGTCAAGCTTCCTCAGTCGGAGATATATTAAAGTTAGGTGTTATAAAATCTTAGATCGATTTCTTGGAAAACAATGATTATTTATGTCTTCACATTCTTCTTATTTACCCTTCTAAGCAATGAATTCTATAAAATATTTATTTCTAAAATATTCTCTCGTAACAATAGCAAGGAATTTAATGAACAGTTGATACTAGAATTCACAAAAGCAGATGAACATTATATCAACTTTACCATGAAAGATTATGTAATATTTTTGAGATATTTAGCCAAACGAAAGACAAATAGACTAAAATTTAAAAAAAGGTTATTCATGTCACACATATAATCAGTTCAATGAAAGTAATCACATTAAAAATTTAAAACAAATAAATTACTAATAAAGATTCTATGCGGACGAAGTCGCGCGCACAGCTAATTAAAAATATTTAAGAGAGTCATAGTCAAATCTTTATATATTAGGAACAAAATTAAGTTGGATAAAAATAAATTTAAGTTGACGATGAGTATAATTATCAGCGAAACCGGTAAAGACAAACCACGTAAATAGCACTTCCAATTGAAAATTAGCATTGAACAGGCTAAATCAAATCAGAAAGTCGCAGCGGATTTTGAGAAATATTTCACTGTTATTACTCCTATCTTGACTACAGAATCATTGAATGCTTCTCTAACTATAACCGAGTTATTACTCAAAGATATAAACATGTTAATACCTGTATAAAAGAATGTAGATTTTAAAATATGTTACCAAAATATATCGTAAAATCCTTGATGTAAAGAAAACCACAGATATTTGAAAACTAAGATTTTCGTTATAGTTATCGTGTCTACAATAGATTTAATTGCACCTCATCGTGCTATTATTTTTAATATTAGCATCCAATCTGGTAAGTTTTCTGATTTAATAAAACATAGTGAAGAGATTATTTTTACTTAAATCTGGTAAAACATTTAATACCTATTTCTGTACTATAAACACTAAATACAATTTTTGAAAATAATATTTTGGAACAAATTTGATTTTATAAGTGGTTGCTCGACGACTGACGCTGATGTTGAAAAATTTATTAATTTAATAAATACATTCCTAATGCTTGGGAGAAATTGCAAGGTGTTTTAAATAATTTTTGTGATATTTTCAAGGCTTTCAACTGTGTTCACCATGAGATATTAATCAGGAAACTACAACATTATTGCAAACAATATTAATCCATATTAAGTAGCAGAATATGATCTTCTGAAGATAGATATCCAGATACCGATACAGATTCCAGGTCGATAGTATTGGATTTTCGTCAGGGCTCATTTTGGCTTATTCCTGTTCTTAATTTATATTAATGACTTAACATTATTTTGTAAAACATATACCTTTAGACTTATTATTTTATACCTTCGACCTGCCCCGGCTTCGCCTGGCTAGGATCTATAAATATGACGTTATTTATATTTAAGATAATCAAAGAACAAGTGATTTTACAATTCTTCGTTTAATCAAAATAAGTCTCCAAGTGTTTTGAATAAAGTAACTGTTCGTGAAGTTTCATTACATTCGGTTCAGCCATTTCGAAGAATTAGCCCGGACAGACAGACCGACAAACAGACAAAACGACAAAAGTTTTGAAAATGGTTATTCAGTTTTATAGTTTAAAACAATAATTTCGATATAACAGACAGACATTTTAATTTTATTTATATGTATAGATATAGATTTAGTAACAGAACTCAAAATTCATTATTAATGGTTGGAGTTCTACGGCTTGGTAGTATCAGGTCAGTTGTTTTTCAGGTCTGAATTCTTGGACCATCCGTGCACTTGATCTGTATTAATGACTTATTAAGTTCATAATTTTCATTAATTTTCAAAGTATAATGGCATTCAATTAACTACAACAATGTAAATAATGCTCTATCGAAATTGACACAATAGTTTAACGAAGACTAAGAATTTGCTTTTAAACGCCAATTAAATAAAATGTCTTTTTTTTATACATTTTGTTGTGGTCGCTTCCAAGCTATTTCTTAAATGAGTTTTGTAAGTACTTGTAAAACCTGTGTTTTTATTGTAATTCTATTTTGTTCCATTATATTTCTATTTTGTTCCATTCTATTTAAGTCTGCGTATGTGAATAACCTACATACGTGCTGCGTAACATATTTTATATGATATTCATATAATCTCCCAACTGTAAGTTATGCAGTGGATCAGTGAGATATTGATTTCTGAATCATATAGCTCCTATGTACAGAGCGTTAAAATATGTGAATTTTGCCGGAGCCCTGTTATACTTACTCTAGCTTTTTTCTAGATTCCTTCCGAAATAATTGCAACTTTTACAAAACAAAACCTGGAAATATGTATGTTACATTATTGCTTTTACTGATGTAATAACAAGTTGTCTACGTCAGAACGACTTTATATTTCTTATTGTCGTAATACCAATAAAAGACTAAAATACTTATACTGATTTCTTATAAATTGAATAAATTGCATTAGGTTCATTGCCTCATAATTTATTCTGATAAATTAATAATGAACATGTTCTTTAAAGATGCGATTAAAATATTTTACACAAACTAAATTTAAAATTATCTGGCCAAAAATATTTGCACTTCGAGTGTGACACGTACTCCAGATTTCTAAAGTTCAAATGTTTAAATAAACTTCTATTTTATGCATCTACTGAAATAAAATATAATATATGCCAAAGCCTGTGCTTCTTCAGTCAAAAGAAATTTTATAGTACTGTTATACAAAGTTGAGACTTTGTTTATCTTTTTTTAAAGATCTTTACACCCACGCGGAGACTATTGGCAACAAGGAGAAACTGCCTTTTTTGTTAATAGATATATACATTTTGAAACATAACTTTAAAATTATAGCTTTTCAATCAAATCATCTAGTAAGTCATGCAGCAAGAATAGAATAATTTTTATTTAATATGGATTACAGTATATAATACTTATTTAAAAGTCATTTTTTACTTTTACCACTGGTTCGCAAAAAAACCTCTGTCCTGGGAAGAACAAGCAAGAAATCCAGCGGGACTTTTTTTTTAATAACACAATTTACAATATAATACTTTATACAATTATTATGAAAACATTTAGAAACAGCATGGTAGCGATCACCTCATTCCCAGGGGTTATTATCAGTTATGTACTCTTTAGTAGTACAATAAACCTTACTAGACAATTTTTGGGTAATAAATAATTTAAAACTTTTGATAGAAAACGTCTACATATTTTCTGAGACTTTGTTGTAAAAGCTTTTACATTAACCCCATGAAGGAATTACTGACTCTTTGGAGTCGAGTAACTGGTATAAAAGGTGCTTGTTGAGGTGCTAGTTAGTTACTTGTTCCTAGTATTTACAAAATGTACATCACTATTTTTGATAAAAACATTTTTGTTTTTGTGTATATTTTGTGTGTATGCTCTCTTTTGCAAAATAAAGATAGTTTCAATGTCATTGGCGTTATGCCATAGAAGATTCCATGTGACATTATGCTATCGAAATTACTAAAATAAACTAATGTAGCTGTTTCAACACATATAAGGCATCTAATCTTTTTTACAGCAAACGCTGCAGAACTAAGTTTGCTAGTTTAGATGTATGAGGGCTCCATTGAAGCTTCGCGTCAACTGTAATACCGAGAAAAACAGTGGATTCAACAAGGCCCAGCTCCTCACCATTTAAAAGTACACTGGTATTCACCTTTTTAACATTTCGTTTTATTACTATTCAAAAGCAAATTATTGACATTAAACAAGTGTACTACTTTTGATATAGCATTATTCACTTCGTGATATTGCAATAATTGCCTTTTTAGTCGGAAAATCTATTCTTCTAAAATCTAATATTATCAGCAAATAATACTATTTCATGGTTATTTCTAACCAAGTAAGGTTAAATTAAGAACAGAAAGGGACCAAGAACTGAGCCCTGAGGAATACCCCTAGTTAATACCGATCCGGAAAAACCGCATCCATTAATAATAACTGTTTGCATTCTATTATTTAGATATGACATAATAAGTTTAAGTGCTATGTTTTTTTACACCATATTAATACAATACAATACAATACAATAACTTTATTTCAGGCATCAAGGACTTAAAAATTAAGAACATTGGCCCATTGCAATATATACCTTAACCTAAAAATATATATAAAATATAGACATAACACTATTTAGGGAACTTTTTTCTTTGGCGCGTCTCTGTATCGGCGAAACACTACCCCAGAGGGCCAGAAATCGGGAGCGAGGAATGTCTCTTTATGTTTTGCAGGAACCTGGAGTACGTAGGATTTGAAGTTCGTTGACCTATTAGACTCCAGACGCTGCAAATGTAAAGACATCGGATCCTCAATGCGGCATCGGCTTCGTTCTTCCACGAAGCGCAGGACGTCTTCTCCCGACGTACTTTTGTCCAAACGGGAGATGTAGAGTTGTATGGTTGGCTCCACAGCACGCAGAGTTGTACTCGCGTTTATTTTCGCGGTCCCACGCTGGTTACAGACGGGTCGCGACCGACGTCTCTTCTCAACAAGAGTAAACCCGTCCTTATCAATCTTGTCTTGGGTCACCACTGGAACTGATTTTATTTCCACATTCTTCCGCTTTCGACCACAAGAGGGTGCCGGTTGTAAAGATTTTCGGGCAACATCCGCAAACGTCTTCCCTTGTTAATGTAGCTTCCTGATTGATGTCTCACGGTGAATACAATCGAAAGACACACTCAATCTTTACAACGGTGTTAACGAGAGACTTGTGGACGATAAATCCGACACCTCCTTGGGACAGATGGTCGCCCTCCCAGTAATAGAGCAAGTTTCCCGATTCGAGGTTTACCGTTTCCTCCTCCTCCTCTTCGAACTTCGGATAATCCTATAATATGCCAGCGTAACTTGTCTATCTCTTCTTCCAGCTCCACAATCTTCTCGTCAGTCCTCAGGGTGCGTGTGTTGTATGTTGTCAGGTCGAGTCGTCGTAGGTGGCAACCGAACCTACACCGGAGATTCTTAGCACCCCCTGCCCCGCCGTTACCACGGTCACCATCGTAGCCAGGAATAGCGGGGCCACCGGGGACTGGGGGCCGTCTCTTAGTAACTTTATCCATTTGGGGGGTATTTGCCATAGTTGCCACGCTTGGCGAGCGGGTTGGCAACCGCAGTTTTTTTATTGTATTTTTGCTGTTATCATAATTCACAAAATATACCCAAAGCATCTGAATTTTCCTATGAACATAAAATATGTTTGAATAGCTCAACACCGGCGTCAGTTGTCGAGCGACCCCTTGTAAATACAAACTGATTGTTATGTAGTAATTTATTTACATTAAAAAAAAACATTTGATGTAGTATAATTTTTCAAAAAAATTACTGGGTGTTGGCATTACAGGAAATAAGTCTAAAATCAGTGGTGTCCAATGTACTGCCAGATTTAAATAAAGATATAAGCTAACTATGTTTCTTTAAATCAGGAAACACACCATATTCGATACTTGCATTGAAAATAATGGCAAATTGAGGTTATATAGTATTATAGACGCAATAGCTTTAAGAGAAAACTATTATTAAGAAAACAGCAGATCTATTGGGCATTTGCTGTTTTCTTAATATCAATATTTTTGAAATATTTTACTCCTGATAATAATCTATGAAATGCAAATTATTTTTTTACAGACATTTACATTTTAATTGAGTAATGACTCGGCAACAGTAGGGGAGGAATTGAGTGACTTCGTAGTTAAGATCGGAATGTCAGTAAAATATTGTTCAAAAGCCGTTGCAATGTCTTGATCTGGTTTTGTCCAATTATTGTTAAAATTTGTTGCAGCGGCCTTGTGAAGGGTTGTAATGATGATAAAGATGAATCAAATCATTCCCTTTACCGATAGTCGAAGCATTTTTCCTTCGAACTCTACGAAGTACGAAATAATGTAGGTAATAAACGAGTTAAGAAACTTACATTTTTTATGAAGGAGCATTAGCGAAAATCTGAAATAATCGCAACCACACTTATGAGACGAAACGTTAACAAAGTACGTAGTGGTCGATGAAAGTGCCATCTGCAATTAGCTGGGAGGTTTTCACCCTTTTACTAGAATCATACTGATTCTGTCTCGGAATCCGGCCCTATCAGTTGAATCTGAAGCGCGAATAAAATTTTCTATAAAAAAAAAGGTTTGCATTCGTATCATTTTAAGCACTTGTGTATTTTGTTATGGTTTTATTGCATTTTCTTTTGTTAATACAGCACTGTTAGGGCAATAGGCGATCGGTAAATCCGGTAAACTGTGGAATATGTACCTCAGCAGGAAAACGTAAACGTAAATACATATTAGTTTCACTATACCTATATAAACGTGAATTTAAATTATTATAAACATACAATAAGGTATGTTTACCGATTTCTCGGAAACCACTGAATAAATTTTAGGTATTTTTCTTTCATTAAATGGGTTATACTTCAGGGGTGGTCATACGTAAATTTCAATAAATAATTACACTCTTGAAGATTAGGGATGAAGTTTTCAAAGTAATTAATTAGACGACATTCTAGTTGTCATCTTGAACTTACGATATTACTTAGTCTAACATACAGGGTAAAATAATTAAACTATAGGAAAACTAAAACCGATTTCTTGAACCTGAAGTTGGAACTTTCACTCTTCTATACACTATATCTTAGCACCGATTTCAAAAGATATTAAGTGGTAATTAATTTATTATTTTCTGTTTTTGAAATTACTTTCACATTTTTTAAACGTTTAGTCATTTTTCGTTTTCATTGTTTCTTAATCATGACAATGAAGGAATGCTAGATTTGGAATAATAAATTACTTAATTCATTGCAAACACCGCATACCTCCCGTGACCATGGGTGCTATAATGTGCTCGAAACGTCGGGAATAAAATAAGTTAATATACGCGATACAATCCGTAAAACTAGTTTTATTTAAATTTATTTAAATAAAAGTCCTCTAGACAAAATTTCTGTCACGGTGATGAGTCTCAACAGATATTAGCCATCTGCACTGGACAAGATTATAGTGTATGCGCAAGCACAGGTGCACTCTATTCCCTTACTTTCATGTCGTGGGACGGCAATCCAAAGACCGGAAAGAGATCAGGAGCAGAGCCAACAGTTTTACGTGTTATACGAGGCTCAGGGATGAAACACCGCCTACTTCCTGACTCCAGGCCGCTAATGAAAGTTTCTTGATAGAAAAACTCAGTAACCGATTTTAGTCCGTTTCGGTAATCAAGGACTTTATGATCACGATCACACTAACGATTCAATTCTTACTTATTTTAAAACGCACAAAACATTTATTATTTAAATTGGTTAAACACCTTTAGACTTTGAGAAATTACGAAATAAACTGGATAAACTATAATATTACTTATTTATGCCGTAATTTACAAGTAATGAAGCCAGAGCCTTATTCGCCTTTGTTATTATGCTCTCGCTTGCGTTGGCCTTTATAGACTTTATTAAGTTTATAGGTGAAGGTCAAATTCGCCTTATACTTATAATATCGAATCAGTCTACTCAAGACTTCATTTTGTCTTTAGTTTATGGGCTAAATGCTTCCTGTAAATTAACAATACGCGAGCTACCCAGGTTCGATTCCCACTGGCACCAATGTAATTGTTAATTGTAATTTTTAGTACTGATTTATCATGCGCTCGCTGGTGAAGGAAAATATTGTGAAGAAATCTGCATGTCTGAGAAATTAAAAAAAATATTTCGAAAACGTAGAGATCTACTGTCGCACATCGGGGCAGCAAGGCGGAGATATTGCAGTGCCCATCAGTGTGACGTATACGGACCGTAATTTACTTTCGTTTATACGCGCACGTTATTAATAAGACTGTCGTAATTACAATTGTCTTGCGCACTAACATAATGCGCTTTATATAGATGTGCAAAATATCACTAAAATAAAATGATAAATCATGTTTTTATTTATATTGTTATTGATTTTATGTAGTGATCGCATTTTGTAGTATTTTGTGCCATGAAGTATGCAAAAATCACTATTGAGGATTTAAGTTTAAATTGCATTCCAAATTCTATTCGCACTACATTATACAATTCTTTAGTAAAATCACATTTATAATATTTAATTAAAGTATGGGGATTGGTAGCCAAAACAAATCTCAATAGTCTATAAAGAACTCAAAATAAGATAATCAAAGATATTTATTCCGCTATCATTACCTTAATCCAACGCAACAAGTATATGAGAAAACTGAAATAAAAAATATAACACAGTTTTACCCATATTATACATGCATTCTAATCAATATTAATATGTTTAAAAGTAAGTTAATAATAAGCTCCAGTAGCCCTCTCAGAAATGAGGGGAGGCCTGTGCCCAGCTGTGGGACGTATATAGGCCATTAATTAATTAATTTCTATAAGGTTGTAAAAATAAATTTGCTAATATCCGCGTAAAAAGTTATGTGGTGTGTTACCTAGTTTGAAAAATACGTTACATCCTCCGGTAATTACGAGCAGTTACACTGCCACTACTAAGCCAAACACAATACACTAGGAAATATACGCCACCAACGATAATACGACACGTGTTTCGCTTCTAACTCGGCATTATCAGGAGCAATTGACTGCAAATCGGTATATAATATTATGTATCGTCTAGTTCAAAAATATTAACATTCACTAACGTCCAAAATTAAATGTACGCAATAGAGACAGATATGTGATAGACCTGTTTTTTTAAAAATTGTGAGCAATTTCTCAGCTCAAAAATGTAGAATCATTTTTATCAACAATATTTTACCAGTCAGAAGTTCATAGACATGTGATTGATGTGACATGCAAAAATAAATTGAAGATTTGTACAAAATCACAAAACGAAATAACGTAATATGTTTTGCATCGATAATCTCAAAAAATACGAAATAATCTCCATGAGAGATGGAATTGTGATATCGAATTTCACGAAAGAGTCTCAATGAACGCGATTTATGTATGTTCAAACTTAGTTTTGGATTCAAATTGTGAACCGTGTTTTGTTTATATCTGTTAAATTTTTTATCACTTTCCGTAGATCACAACAGATAAGTGACATCAACTAATACTAAACATTTAACAGTATTAGTTGATGTCAGGTTGATATCTTGTAAAAAAGTTAAACTTTATAAATTACTGACCAGGACCGGGGCAGAGAGATGTCCACCGCGCTGCCGCAGTGCGTGTTGGCGGAATTTACATGTCTTCGAAACTTTCTTAATTTCTCAGATATGCAATTTTAGTCATGATGTTATTTAACCATCGACAACGTGGTTAATTAGTACTTAAAATTGCAATTAACAAATTCATTGATGCCGGCGAAATCGGTTGTGTTTAGATCAAAGTATTAATCCGAAATTCAGAAACTTATGATTTATGTATCAGCGCCATTCGATCTATGAGAACTAAATTAGAGGCTTTCAAAGAGTATAATAAGTAGAGGCTTCTAAGTAGAGGATTTTGGTATCTTTTGTAGGTAGTAGTGATTTTATGTTGTTCATTTGAGTTACTTATTTAGTTATTCAAATCAATTACAATTAAAAATACAAATAAGTTGTGTTCTTCTTTCAGCACTAGCTCAAAGGTTCACAGGGAACTTTTAACATTGCAAAACGTATATTTTCTCAGTGTATCGACATGAAGTAGTTGAAGGTCCTAATTATTCGCTACCAACGATATTATATATTATATTATAAATTGTTCACTCCTGTCACTTTAACTAATTCAAAACTAGCTGGCAATGATTTGCGTTTATAAATTTTAGTAAAAATCTTCAAATGATTGTGAAATTGAAATGCAAATATGAAGACCTTAACAACGTATTTTTCACAAACAATATGATGTATACTAATTCCATTTTTATGTTTACTTCATCATCATCATCATCACTACAGCCCTTCACAAGTCCACTGCTGAACATAGGCCTCCCCCAAGGAATGACACAGAGCACGGTCGTGAGCCACCTGCATCCATTGACTTCCTGCATATCTTACTAGTTCGTCACTCCTTCTAGTGGGGGGACGCCCTACACTTCGTCCGCCGGTACGAGGTCCCCACTCGAGAACCTTTTTTCCCCATCGGTTGTCGGTTCTTCGAGCTATATGGTCGGCCCATTGCCACTTCAGCTTACTAATCCGTTGGGCTATGTCAGTCATTCTGGTTCTACTGCGGATATCCTCATTTCTGAGTTTATTACGCAGAGAAACTCCGAGCATAGCCCTCTCCATTGCTCGCTGAGCGACCTTGAGCTTCCTAATCAGGTCAGCAATGAAGGACCACGTCTTAGTTCCATAGGTCATCACTGGCAACACGCACTGGTTGTACAGTCTCGTTTTCAAGTTTTGAGGTATACCTGACGAGAAGATGTGCCGTAATTTCTCGAACGCTGCCCAACCGAGTTGAATCCGTCGATTGACCTCTCGGTCGAAGTTGGACTTACCTAGTCCCACTATTTGTCCCAGGTAAACATACTCGTCAACAACTTCGTGCTTAGTGCCCCCAACAACTACCGGCATAGGTGTGACATGGATATTAAATATGATCTTTGTTTTTCCATGTTCATCTTAAGACCTGTCCGTTGGGAAACACTATTGAGGTCATTGAGCATAGTGCTTAGGTACTCCACCGATTCTGCCATAAGAACTATATCGTCGGCAAATCGAAGGTGAGTGATGTACTCGCCATTGATGTTAAAACTGTATCCTTTCCAGTCCAGAAGCTTGAAAAAGTCTTCCAATGTAGCGGTGAAGAGTTTCGGGGATATGACGCCACCCTGTCTTATACCTCTATGGAATTGTATAGGTTTCATACTCTGGTTTTGTACTCGTATAGCCATCGTAGCCCTACTGTACAAACACCTCAGTACTTCGATATACCGACAGTCAACTTGGCACCGCTGAAGGGACTGCAGCACCGCCCAAATTTCAACGGAATCAAAGGCTTTCTCATAGTCCACATACGGCAGACATAGTGGCAAATTGTACTCCTCGGACTTCTGTACAATTTGTCGAAGGGTATGTATGTGGTCTATAGTACTAAAGTCTTTTCGGAAACTGGCTTGTTCGGGAGGCTGGAAGTCGTCAAGTCTGTGCGCGAGACTATTCGTAATGACTCTCGAAAACAGCGCGTAGACGCGGCTCAGAAGGAAAATCGGTCTGTAGTTCTTCAAGAGAGCGTTGTCACCTTTCTTGAAAACAATACCACCGTACTTCTGCTTCACACCTCCGGTATAATGCCACCATGGAGGACGGAATTAAAGAGCTTTTGAATAACTTCAAGTATCGATTTTCCACCCGCTTTCAGAAGCTCCGCTGTAATTCCATCCTCATCTGGGACCTTGCCTTTTTTAAGATGCTGGAGAGCCATTCTAATCTCGCTCAGACTAACGTCCAGGATATTATTGGAATAGTGTCGGATAAGAGCCGCTCTTGGACCGTTTCTCACACTTACGTGTGGCTCCAACGATGATGTGTACAGCTGCCCATAGAACCTCTCAATCTCACTCAAAATCTCAGGTCTCCCGGAAACGACGCTGCCACATTCGGTCTTCAGCTTCAACAGTTGGCTCATTCTGGCAGACAGATCTCTAGCAAAGACTTAGGAGCCTTGGTTCCGCTTGATCGCTTCTTTACTACGAGCGATATTAAAGTTGCGTAAGTCCCCCCGCATCTATTTGGAGATCTGTCTGTTCAGTTCCCTGTATGCTGTCAAATCTACTGAAGACTGCAGCTTCATATCCCGTCTAACAGCCATGAGATTAAGAGTGTGATCGGAGAGTTTTTGTGTTCTTCTGCGGCGGGTCTTGCAAAACTTAGCTCCGATCGCATTGATAGTTTCTATGAGCTTATCATTCATATCGTCCACTTCATTGCAGTCTTCCACGTACTGAAATGTTTCGGGACTTTGGGCTAGAGCACGAGAGGGACGAAGCGTTAACTTCATTAGACGAGACCTCTCTAACTTAACGTTTAGGTTCAGTTTGCCTCTAACCATTCGGTGATTGCTACCAGTTTTCACCCTCGCGATCACTGAAACATCATTGAACAGTTGTCGTCTGGTCGTCATAATGAAGTCAATCTCATTTTTGTCGAACCGTCGGGGCTAGACCAGGTCCACTTCCTGTGTACTTAAAAACTGTACGTTTACTTAAAAAAGTTAATATATTTATGAGCTGCTTATTTTTTATAATTAACTATTATTATTAAAAGCTTTGATTTAACTTCACTTGTATGTCTTGGAATTTTGCAATGAATATTTCACCCTTTTCCCCTGAAGCTATCGGGCTAATATTCGACACACACGTATGGTTTTCGTGACAATGCACGATTACTTAAATGCCACCATTTTAAATCCAATATGGCGTACGTCCCAAAAAGGCGATTTACAATTTCCATAATACCCCTATGATACGGATATCAAATGAAAGGGCTTGATGAGCGAAATACAATAAATAAAGTGACGTCACAAAGTTAGAGCACGTGGGCAGAATTCGCGAGAAACTAGTTCGCCTTCCTTCGGGAAGCCGTGCATTCTGATCTCTCGCCAAGGCTGTCCAAGGGAATTTCTGTAAGCCATCACTACCATCTCTGCACAGGGAGGATGACTCACTGGCCCACGACGCAAAAGAGAAAGCCGACCTTTTAGGCTCCCTTTTTGCGTCCAACTCGACTGTTAATGACGGAGGGAACACACCGCCAACCATCCCGCGGTGTGAGTGCTCCATGCCGTATGTGCGGTTCTCACAGCACTCAGTTCGCAGAGCACTCCTCTCCCTGGACATCCACAAGTCGAGTGGACCTGACGGAATCCCCCCAATTGTGCTGAGGACGTGTGCTAACGCGTCTTTTCCGGTACTCCTACTCCCTAGGCGTAGTCCCGAAATCAGGGAAGACAACTTTTGTCCACCCGATCCCTAAAAAAGGCGACCGCTCAGACCCGTCCAACTACAGGCCTATCGCCATCACCCCCTTGTTCTCCAAAATAATGTAATCCGTTATAAACTGCCACCTCATGCGGTACCAGCTGATTAGTGACCGCCAATGCGGTTTTCATCGGGGTCAATCAGCTGGTGATCTTCTGGTCTACTTAACTCATAGATGGGCGGAGGCAGTAGAGTCCAAGGGGGAGGCATTGGACGTTAGTTTGGACATTGTGAAGACCTTCGATCGGGTTTGGCACAAATCACTTCCTATGGGCTTCCCAAGAAATTATGCAATTAGATCACCAGCTTTCTTGCAGATCGGAGCATCAAGGTCGTTGTAGACGGTGCATGCTCCGACTACAACTACGACCACAAGGCTGTGTGCTATCACCAACGCTGTTTCTTCTGCTTATCAATAATATGTTGTAAACCGGTAGCATTCATTGCTATGCGGATGACAGTACAGGTGATGCTCTATACACCGGCCGTGCCAATATTTCTCGGGAAAACGTCGCCGAGTACCGAAACAAACTTGTGTCTGAAGTCGAGTCTTTGCTGAACAAAGTCTCGAATTGGGAGCGACTAAATCTAGTCCAGTTTAATCCTCAGAAGACACAAGTTTGCGCGTTTACCGCTAAAAATAACCCCTTTGTCGTGTCTCCTCAGTTTCAAGGCACTGTTCTTGTTGCCACAGCTAGTATCAGAATCCTCGGCGTCGCCATATCGAGTGACGTGCAGTTTCGTGGTCACTTGGAAGAGAAGGCCAAATTGGCCTCTAAACAGTTTGGCGTGCTCAGCAGAGCGGGACAGTATTTCATGCCGGCACAACGCCTGCAACTTTACAAGGCGCAGGTTCGGCCTCACATGGAATACTGTTTCTATCTCTGGGCTGGGGCTCCCCAGTGTCATCTCCTTGCACTTGACCGTATCCAGCGTAGAGCTGCTCGAATCGTCGAGGACCGAGCCCTTTCCGATCGGCTCGACTCATTGGCGCTGCGAAGAGATGTTGCATCTCTTTGCATTTTCTTTCGCATTTACCACGAGGAGTGCTCTGAGGAATTGTTCGGATTAATCCCAGCCGCCAAATTTCACGTACGCTCATCGCGGCAGAACTCCCGATACCATCCACATTGGCGGTCCACGACTGTGCGATTTAGAAGATGTTTTCTTCCTCGCACAACTTCCTTGTGGAATAGTTAACCAGCAGCGATTTTTCCGGATCGATACGACTAGAGCCCTCAAGAAAAGAGCCTACTCCTTTTTAAAAGGCCGGCAACGCATCTGCAATTCCCCTGGTGTTGCGGTTATTCATGAGCGGCGGTAGTCACTTAACATCAGGTGAGCCGCATGCTCGTTTGCCCCCTCTCCTATAAAAAGAACCACTATATCCAATATGACGGACGTCTAATATAACAATGCAATATTATTATGAAATATAGCTGACCTGCGGATGTAGCTGGAATGTGGCCGTGGCTAAAAAAGTGAAGAACAAAATGGCCGCCATACCAGTTTTAAAGAGTTATAACTCGCCAAAGGTTAGGGATAGTTTGGCAGTGTTCGAACAAATGTTATAGGGAACAACAAGGGTCAACTGCTGGCAATAAACAAGTTCAAGGTGGCGGATCTAATTTGGCGATCAAAAATTTTGTTGCTCCAAGCCGCCTGTAATTTTGTTATGCCGGGGATTTTTGAAGTCCCCGATTACGATTTTGGGGTCGAAATGTTCGGGTCAAATTTTGCAACTAAATATTAAATATAAGCCTAGCTAAGTGACATCATTCTTATTCCAATATGGTGGACCAACCAAGATGGTGGAATAGTTATTTTTTATACACTTCCATAATATGATAACAAGATGAACCCTTTGTTTGCTGAAAATAACACAGATAAAATGATAACAGCGTGATGGTGTATTACTGCCCAACAAAACGGTAAGACTGAGCGGGGTCCGGGGACCTACATACACCCAAGGCAAATCCTAGTGGTGATGAAAATAAATCTAAATGGCGGAAAACAAGATGGCCGCTATATCAATTTTAAGGAGTTATAACGCGGTAAATGTTAGGGATAGTTTAGGCGTACTCGAACAAATGTTGTAAGGACCGACAAGGGTCAACTGCTGGCGATAAAAAATTCAAGATGGAGGATCTAAGATGGCGATTAAAAACCAACGACGAAAAATGTCCAGCGATAACTAAAAAATAAAAAAAGTTAATAGTAAAAGATAAGTATATTTTAAAACAAACTTATTTAAATGCTCTAAAAAGAAGAAAATAAACTTTAAGTTAAATCAAACCCATCAATTTATTACATTACACAATTGATGTGATATAGAAGCTTGTCGCGATATTTACCTATTTTTTAAAAAAACATTTTTTTTCTTAGCATTACCTACATATTGTCAATATTAAGTTACATATTGTATTCTTGTTTATGTATACGGTAAATCTCGTGAGAAGCTTTTATATCATATAAATTTCGTAATGTAATAAATTGATGAGTTTAATTTACTTTAAAGTTTATTGTCTTCTTTTCTAGAGCATATAATTAAAAGCTTGTTTTTAAAATGTTTTTCTTTTTACTATTAATTAATTAGATAATTTTGTTCCTGGCCGTATACATAAATACATATATTTTGTGCAGTACCTACTCGTAATTGTATAGATATTTACAAATCCTAAGTTGTTTATGTAATAGTGTTCATGGTGCTCACATATTAATGGTTACGTGTGTCAACAAAATACGTATATACAGGTCGACAACATTTTATTGAATGAATAGATTATTCATTTAACCATGCACTGTTACAATATTCCGAAATTTTCGAAACATGAATTTACTTATATTATGGATGTGCTCATTTTAACGAACTTAACAGTACAAATAATTACTCGTTTTAAGCAAGCTCATTATATTCACGCATTCGTATATTATACCGTGTAGTGGTGGGTAAGAATACCCACTACCCCATATCTTCCCGTGGGTATCGTAAGAGGCGACAGAGTGAAACTGAGGCAGAAGATGGGCAGCAGCATCTTTCTGGTAACAGCAAACTACAACAAGCCAAGTCAAGCCGCTCGTCAATCGTGGCAAATATGGCAATATACCCCCCATGAACGAATAAAGTTACGAAGAGACGGCCCCCACTATTCCTGGCTACGGTGGCGACCATGGTAATGGCGGGGCAGGGGGTGCTAAGAATCTCCGGTGGAGGTTCGGTTGCCACCTAAGGCGACTCGACCTGGCAACATATAACGCACGTCCCATGAGGACTGACGAGAAAGCCCTGGAGCTGGAAGAAGAGATAGACAAGTTGCGCTGAAATATTATAGGATTGTATGAAGTCTGAAGAGAGGGGGAGGACATGGTAATCCTCGAATCCGGCAACTTGTTCTATCACCGGGAGGGCGACCATCTGTCACAAGGAGGTGTCGGATTTATCGTCCATAAGTCTCTCGTTAACAACGTTGTGAAGATTGAGAGTGTGTCGACGGTGGTTCTTCACTGTTGGTTGGATGAGGAAGCTCAAGGTCGCTGAGCGAGCTATGGAGAGGGCTATGCACGGAGTTTCTCTGCGTGATAAATTTAGAAACGAGGATATCCGCAGTAGAACCAGAGTGATTGACATGGCTCAACGGATTAGTAAACTGAAGTGGCAATGGGCCGGCCATATAGCTCGAAGAACCGACTATCGATGGGGAAAAAAAGGTTCTCGAGTGGCGGCCTCGTACCGGTGGACAAAGTGTAAGGCGTCCCCCCACTAGATGAAGTGACGACCTGGTAAGACATGCGGGAAATCGATGGATGCAGGTGACTCAGGACCGCGCTTTGTGGCATTCCTTGGGGGAGGCCTATGTTCAGCAGTAAACTTGTGAAGCTGTAATGATGACGATGATGATGATGCGTATATTTAAAATGTTTTAGTTCTATATGTGAATACTCATCTTTTGTAAATTAATAAAGTTCGCAAGGGTAATAGATATTATGTATGAGGTCTCGTTATCCCGCTGACTGTTGGACGGACTCGGACCAATTGTATTATAAAAAACACTTTGGAAGTAGATAGTGTTTAGATAAAAAATAACGGTATGAAAACTGCAAAATTAGATATTATGTTACGTAAGTAAAAATGTAAAATTAACAAACTCTTGAATTAGTAGTTTTACTATAGACTCTCGTCGATAATACAGACATCATGTTGAAGCCTTGTCATGAAGACTTAGTCCCGCTGTATGTGATATTGGTGCAGCATGATTTGTTTATTTCAGCTATTTCCAAAGTGTGATATCTTATGGATTATAGCTATGAGGATCAGCAGCTGATAATGTAGATATACGATGCGGCACTGAAAATTTCGGGAATCAAGGAAGCGACACAACATTACTATTTAAAAATGTATTTATTGCTTATCGAAGTATTCTCCGCGAAATTTGACACATTTTTCCATACGATGGAACCAATCATTGAAGCAACCATTCCATTCGGAAGTTGGGGTCTCCAAAATGGCAGTTTTGTAGGCGTCCACAGCTTCTTCAAGTGATGAAAATCTCTGTCCACGCAATTTATTCTTTATTTTAGGGAAAGTATAGAAATAATTGGGGCTTAGGCCGGGGCTGTACGGCGGATGGTCTAATAATTCTATGTTTTCTTGCTCTAAAAACACTTTTGTTCTGTGTGCGGTGTGAGAACTCACATTGTCGTGATGGAGAATGATGCGGCGGTTGCAGTTCTCTTTACGGAGTTCAGAAACGACCTGTGGCAAACAAATGCTAGCATACCATTCTGCATTAACCGTTCTTTGTCCCTCAAGAGGAATAGTTGTAACATGGCCGGTTTTGGAGACAAACGTGGCCACCATTTTTTTGCAACACTCCGTGAACCAACAATTTTTGTTGGCTTTAACTCATTTTCGAACACCCAAACTCGTGACTGGTTTTTTGTTTCGGGTTCGTACGCGTATATCCAGGATTCGTCACCTGATAAGATCGTGTATACAGCATTTGAGGATCCTGCGTGGAATCTTTCGAGAGTTCTGACGCACCAAGTAACGCGAGCCGCTTTTTGCTCTTCACAGAGCGAATGCGGTATGCATCGGGAAAACAACTTTTTTACATCAATTGTTCATGCAAGATTATTTGTATTTGACTCATGCCAATGTCTAAAATTGCCTGAATTTCGCGGTATGTGACATGTCGATCTTTCTCAATCAGCTTACGCACAGCATCAACGTTTTCTTGGGTAACTGCAGTTTTTAGACGACCTTGACGGGGATCATCATTGAGCTTGACACGTCTACGTTGAAATTCAGTAAACCAGCGATAAATTGTGGTTTGAGATGGGGCATGTGGCATCACCACATGCAGAAATCATCCGGTCAACACACTGTTTTTGTGTTAAACCACTTCGAAAGTCATAATAAATCATCGCTCTTGAATTTTCTCGAGTCAATTCCATTTTCTCAACGACTTGACAAACAAGTTTGACAAAACCTTGTAACAAGACCGAGAATCTTTTTTTAATTAAATAAATGGTATTCGATTTTTAAAACCAAGGAGTTTTCAATTAAAAAGTTTTTAATATGACAGGAACAGTGGAAATATTCCATTCCCGATACTTATAGTGCAGCCTATGTATTTATACTACAGAAAAGAGCTATTAGTGGTCTATACAATATTAGAACCATGGACTAACTCAGATGTCTTTATAAGGAAATCATATCTGGGGGCACGGCAGTGCCTCCGCCAAGTCGAGCCAAAAAGCGGCACGGCCGTACCATCCTTTTCTCGAAGCAATTCAGGCCATTATTGAAACCCTATAACTTCGTTGTGAATAAAACTAGAAGCCTGAATTTTCACTAAACAATCTAATTTAATATAATATGTATTACTTAAGAGATACATTGTATTCGCATGCGATGGCCAAGTCAATCTATTTATTTAAAATATAAAAGATTTTTAGTATTGATGTGGTTACTATAAGATGTTGTTAGGTTAGCTAATTACCTACGTAATAACTTAAGACAGAAGGATCCTTAAGTAGGGACTGAATAAATTAACTGACTTGGTATAACATGGATCTCACAACTTTTTACGGTAGAAAAACTGAGTTGCGAGACTGGTTTTTTTTTACAAGTATGTTTTTGATGGCATCTCATATTACAGATCATTTTATATACCAATACTATTTTTGCAAGAAGTTATTTAAATACCTTAGACAAAATAAATGTATTCCATAACTTTAACGTGCATTTTGCCGTACCAAAGCAATGATTATTTTAATATCATGGTACAATGATCTTATAATCATAATCAAAATACAATCTTAATATAATTGGCGGCTCCATTAGTGGTAAAAATAAAAATATTTTTTATTAAGATTTTTGGCTTGGATACTTGTCTTTTAAGCCATGTCTTCATTTATCTCAGTATCAACTGATAAATATCCTTTACAGTACAACTGCTTCACAATTTGTTGATGCGTCACATTGCGTAGTTTTGGAAGATTTTGACGTCAACTTGAGCGAGCAGACAGTTGGCGCTAGTACCTCAAGGCAACTAAGCAGACATACACCTTATCTTGAGATTCTCATCACTATCGGAGCACTTGTTTCACCGTTTTCACTAATAGTTCACATGCGCAGACATTTAATACACAAAATCGCACCACATTTTCATATCAAAATCCACTTCAAACCATTATTTAAACAATAATACAGGAGCAGCAATCCGCCACCGGTCAAGTTCCCGCCAAAACTCATCCTTTGTAGTATAACCGTTACCGTTACAGACTATCCAAATCAAAAGTGCACTGCTGACCATGCCTCCCTCATAGATTGTCTCATTTGCCATAGTTGCCTTACTTGGCAACTAGCGGTTTTGTAAGTTATGACCTGTACCCTCCCGCTACACGGTCGTTGGTAGTATAATGGTAATTTGCCTTTAAATAAATTAGGAGATTAAATTATACCAAATAGTAAAATAGTCTCCTTGTGAGTTGTGAGTAAAATACAGTGTCTTTTTTGTATCTTGGTCAGGCGTATCGAGAAATAACGAGCGTAACGTACAAATTTTCAAAGATAAGGGCGCTAAAATTTTTCCTTCGTTCGTCAGATTTTTTCCTTCAATTCTTATGTAAGGCGTATCTCTCAACGCGTTTTCAGCTCTCCTCTTTTTATAAAGAAAACTTTGCCGAAACAGACGACACATATAAATTCTTAAGACTGCAATAACAATGTGATAGAACTGTTTGTAATGAAATAAGTACCGTAAGTAATAATATGATAATGTGATAAATACCAACATATACTATTTCAAGTTTTGTTAATAGCTTAAGAGAGAATGTATGATGATTTTGATTGGTTGTAATATTATTAAATATAGGAAGTATCTTTTGTGGGTTAGACAACTTTTTCGTCGTATACTCGTATATATATATATATATATATCGAGAACAGAAAATGATATTAACTTTAAATCTGTCTCATTTGAGTAACTTAAAGCTAAACAGAGTATATATATTCATATTTAATTCAGCATTTTAAAAATTGATTTCTAGTACCAAGCATTCTATTGTAGATAATTATCAGATTTTAAATGGTGTGGGAAGACAGATTTACCTATTAAGCTTTTTTGTAGTATCACACAGAAAACGACGTCAGTACAATTTTGATATACGATAGTTATCAATTCGATTAAAGAAAAATACCCATAATATACTTCATCCAATAAAAATAATTTTATTGCAAACAATGTGTAGAAACTTGAATATCTCGACCCGTTACTGCACTGACTGAAGAGAGGTGTAACAGGAAAACTTCACCGCTTCACTGAAAGTCGTTTTTAAGCTACTACGGTATTAATATCGATGGCGTATATATCACTCACCATTTTTGAAGATATTTTCTCGAGTGACAGCCTCGTACTGGCAAGCGTAGTGTTGGGCGAAACCCCACTAGATAGTGTTGGCCGATTAAACTTGCAGTTAGTCGATGAATGCAGGTGGTTCAGGACCGTACTTTGTGACAATCTATGATGAACAGTGGTCTTGTGATGGCTGTAGAGATAGTTCTTTTACTTTTTATTGAAAGTTTAATTTTATATCTATAAATGTGATTAAAACTACTATTTTACTTATACTTCACACACTACTTTAATATATATGGTCATCAACAAGATGTAATTGTTACCGCACAGCACTCGTAATGTACGTACGTACGAAGTTAGCTTACTTGATAAATATACTAAGAGAAATAGAATGTTTAATATATTTTACATCCCTTTGAAAATTGTTCAGAAGTGGTGTGTGGGTGTATACTTATGGGTCCGCGTGTGGGTGTGCGTCCTACACATTTTATTTATGATATTAGAGTAACAAACGAGAACTTAGTTCATCTGATGGTAAATGGCAACAGAAGGTCAAAGATACCTGGACCAACATCAGTAAAGCGACAGTAATTTTTAGTGCGAATGTATATCTAATAATCGTATGTACTTCTTTTTCACTAATCCATAAAATCCACTGATGGACATCTCTTCCGTAGTATGGAGATTTTGCCATAACCGTCACGATTGCTAGGTTTTGACATACTGTATACTGTAATAACTCTGTGAATTATGGCATATTAGCTGGCCAGGTAGACGTACTGTCCTTAGCGGCGAACCTCTGTACTATAAAAATACTTAAATTTGCAATAAAAATACTGAAGGTTACTTATCGGTATAAAAATTATCCTATCTCTCAAGTTGGACCAAACTGCACAAGTGTTCATAAAATTAATTAAAATCATTTCAGTGGTTTAGGAGTTTATCGCGGTCAAACAATGTGACCCGTAATTTTTATATATAAAGATAAATATAAAGAAAAATAAATGTTTAAGTATTAAAAAAGCAATTATCTACATTCGCGAGAAATGCGATCATGTAGCGATCTACCGTCGGCCCATTGTCCTCAACATTCTCGTGCGAGCAATTATAATCCTTCGCAATGCTTTATTAAATTTCTAGCTTTGTATTCATTTGCTTTTGTATTCTGCAGCAAATACAAGATATAAACTTGAAAATTACGTAATTCTATAATATAAATTACTATCATTTATAAGAACTATACTCAATATTATTGAAAATAGAGTGAAGGAAAAGATTATCCATAAGTGACATACAGAATCCCTTTTTAAAAGTAATAATGATAGACGAACCAGCTTATTGCTTTCATCTATACTCGATAAAGAATTAAAATGCAGATGATCTTATTAGTGTTTACTATACTACTAAATAGTTGACTTAATAGTCACAGCATATAGTCGGGTACAGATACGAAACACAGCAGTATTAAACTGGTATTCGGAACAGGCGTGATTGTTGCCCGGTTGATAATGCTAGCAGCAGCGTGCTTCTTCCAGAGTTGAATAAATCTCGTTTATATTCCAAATACCCTGAATAAGCTAAGAAATTTTCTTCTATCGCAGAATGGCGAAACTTTTTTTTAATAAACGCTAAGAGTATATACGCTCTGCCGCAACAGCACGCCATATTCCGGCTAACGCATCGTCTCGCTTCTAATTCGTCTAGTTCTCGTATTAAATGGTGCAAGAAGTGGAAAAAATGATAACAAGAAAAAGCTATTCGTAGTAATATTTCCCTTAGATGATTAAAGGTATGTGGTGATTTCAACTTTAATTGTAATATGATAATTAACGCGAGTATATTTTTGGAGTAGCCATCTACGTAGGACAGGTTTTTATAGTGTACGATTGTGTGCACAAATACAAACACGCTATTTCTTAAATCTGAT
This sequence comes from Parnassius mnemosyne, assembly GCA_963668995.1. NCBI lineage: Eukaryota > Metazoa > Arthropoda > Insecta > Lepidoptera > Papilionidae > Parnassius > Parnassius mnemosyne. Next base: position 27,828,747 of record CAVLGL010000093.1, on the reverse strand, counting down.
AGTTCGATGGTATGACAATCCGAAACGAACTATACTTAGAAACTATACAGTCAATTGTGATTTCAATAAGAATGTGATTTTATTTATATTATTTTTTCAGATGCAAGCAATGGGTGAAATAGCTGGCACATGCACCAATTGAAAAGATTCACATCATGTTAAAATATTTGAGGCAAACATTCGGTTTAAAGATCTTTATTTAACATTGCATTTGAACCCTACTAAAACGAACTGTTATTTCATCAGTGGACTTAATTTAAGCTTCTACAATTATGTGTATGTTAATTAGGTTTCATTTACATGTAGCATAAGATAATATCCCTCTAAAGTCACATTTTGGTAATTATTCGATTATATAAATAAACTCAAATTTATTTATACCTGGTTATAAATATTTTTTTTATAAATTCATCTACAAACATTAGCTATAATGAGCACTCTCTGCGAATAGTATGTACATAGCTACCTCTGTGAAGAAGCATAGGGATTTATACATAGAATTTTTTACACATAAAAGCAATTTAATCCAATCAGTGTTAAACACCTAATATTTTTATCCTTTAAAAAAAACTTACGTTGTAAACAAGCATCCAAACGCAAACTATTTATTTTACAGCATAGCAACACTTGCTCAATGAGGGAACGAAGCCTCGGTCGTAACACCCATCAAAAGTACCCGTATTAAGGAAAATACATATCCCTGGATCACATATACTATCCGTAAAATGATGAAATTACGCAATGAAGCATATAAGCGTTATCGCTCGTCTGGCCTGAGCAAGCATAGAAATTATTACAAGGAGCTGATGAGTTATGTAATTACAGCAATACAAAATTAAAAGCGTGTGTATTTCGATCACTATATAAACCGTAACCTGAATAACTCAAAAGCTCTCTGGAAGAACCTGAAACGTTATTCTAATTTAGCCGGCAAACACCGTGTTACTGAAATCCCTGAGCACTTACAAAGCCCAGACAGACTGAACTCTCATTTTTGTACGGTACCCGGAGAAATAGTAACACCAATCTCGAACCTTACTTATTACGAATTTCATCGTTTTAGAAACGCATCTTTTGAATTGAAGCCCACTGATGAAACCACAGTTTCAAAAGTCATACATTCACTAAAATCAAATGCGCTAGGCAGCGATGGTATTTCTCTTGAAATGTTGCTACTGACACTTCCACGTACACTCAAAGTTATTCCAGCTATTATAAACGCGTCACTTCGTACATCTACTTTTCCCGACAACTGGAAAACAGCCATAGTTAAACCTCTGCCCAAAAAAAATAACGTAACAGTTATAAAGGATTTACGGCCTATTAGTATTCTACCATGTTTATCTAAAGTACTGGAGAAAATCGTGTGTATGCAACTTTCAGTTTTTTAGAGTGTAATAATATATTACCTGTCTTTCAATCCGGGTTTAGAAAGGCACGTAGTACATCAACCGCCTTAATGGACGTGGTTGACAATATCTTGACATCACAAGACATTGGACAAGGCACATTACTGGTCTTACTTGATTTTTCCCGGGCATTGATGCCATAAACATTCCCTTATTGCTATCCAAAATTAGATATTATGGTTTTGAATAGCCCGCTGTTCGATGGTTCGACAGCTATTTATCTAATCGGACACAGATAGTAGAAATTAACAAGGACAATGGTACTCAGTTGCGCTCGTCTCCATGCCGTGTAACTAGGGGAGTGCCTCAAGGTTCTATACTTGGTCCACTTATTTTTATTTTATATACAGCGGACGTATGTCGCCATATAAGGCACTGCAAGTTCCACCTATACGCTGACGATATACAGATTTATCTGCCATTTTTTCCTAGCGACGTACAAAGTGCAGTAGCAAAGATAAATGAGGATTTGCATAACATCTCATTATGGTCAGAAGCAAATACACTTGTGCTTAAACCCTGCAAATCCAAATTCATGCTGTTAGGGTCAAAGCGGCAGGTCGACTCTATAATGAAAACGAAATTTGTTATAAGCATTCGTGGAAAACCGGTGGAACGTGTAAGTGAGACTCGTAATCTAGGATTGCTGATGGACCAGGGTCTTCGCTTTGAGAATCATGTACTTGAAATAACACGCAACTGTTTTTATAGACTCAAAGTACTGTACCAAGTGCGTGATTATCTCAGTGAGAGTGTTCGCCTGCGCCTATGTGAGTCACTCGTACTTTCTAGGCTTGGGTACGTGGATACTGTGTATGGTCCTAGGTTATTTTCTAAAACAAATAGGTCAATACAAAGGGTCCAAAACGCATGTATAAGGTACATCTTTCATATACCTCGATATCATCATGTACATCCGTATCTTAATAAATCGGACATATTAAGGATGTCATTGAGGCGAGATTTACATTTAGCTACGCTTCTTTTCGGATGCATTAAATCAGAAAGACCGGAATACCTCTTTCAAAAATTAAAATGGAGAAGAGCAGAAGATGGTCGAAGCATCAGAACGGTTACCTCGATACTGGCAACCCTATATCATCGAACGGCCGCGTTTCGTGGCAGTTTTAGATACATGGCCACTAAATGTTGGAACAATATACCACCACCTATACGGGAAACTAAATCTGTAAACGATTTTAAAGCTAAATTAAAAATACACCTTTTAGAATCTCAAAAATCATTATTTCACGTATAGTGGCAGGTTATTTCATAGATACGATTTAGCAAACATATCATAGGGATAGTTTAATGTGTATATAATATATAATAAAATATATTATACATATGTTCTGTGTGTGAGTGTGTATAGATATATTTACATATGTGTATTTTTTAATAATTTTAATATAACATACAATACTTTATGTATATACTTGGAAATATTTACTTTGAGTGAATGGTAGATTCATTATTTTTCGTTTATGTTATTACCGATATAGTCGTGGGCGCAATACGGAATCAATATTTATTAGGGCTCCGCTGAAAATCAGCGCTGCTGCAGTATCTGTGATAGCATATGCTGAGACGGAATCCTTTTGGCATCACATCACTCACTCTTGCTAAGATTTATTTTATTTTTATTTATGTTTTTCAACTACCTTGTATACATACAAGGTAGTTGAATCAAAGTCTCATTATTTCTAAATGTATATTTTGTGTGTGTATGGATGCTAATAAAACATATGTCTATGTCTATGTCTATGTCCTTCTTTTATTATATATTCAGCCAAACGCTTACCCACTGCGCTACGGAGTCGTCATTTATTTTTTACTTAATTAATTACTAGTATAATAGTGCGTATTTATTTTATATTTTCTTTATACTTTTTCTTGTACATAATTGTAGAAATATAATTACAAACTGCTGTGTGTAAATTACATTGATTTCTTTTACTCATCGGCATTTTTACTCAATACCCACGTTAAAAAATTTATTTGTCATAAATAATTCAGTATAGAGATCTAGCTTTTATTATGTAAATTATCGATAAACAATATATCGATAAAGATAATATCGATAAAATTATATGAGGATAGACATTTACACGCCTCCGGTGTAATGCCACCATGGAGGACGGAATTAAAGAGCTTCTGAAGGACTTCAAGTACCGGTTTTCCACCCGCTTTCAGAAGCTCGATAATGTCCATGTCACACCTATGCCGGTAGTTGTTGGGAACACTAAGCTCGAAGTTGTTGACGAGTATGTTTACCTGGGACAAATAGTCCGACTAGGTAAGTCCAACTTCGACCGAGAGGTCAATCGACGGATTCAACTCGGTTGGGCAGCGTTCGGGAAATTACGGCACATCTTCTCGTCAGGTATACCTCAAAACTTGAAAACGAGACTGTACACCCAGTGCGTGTTGCCAGTGATGATATACGGAACTGAGACGTGGTCCTTCACTGCTGGCCGGATGAGGAAGCTCAAGGTCGCTCAGCGAGCTATGGAGAGGGCTATGCTCGGAGTTTCTCTGCGTGATAAACTCAGAAATGAGGATATCCGCAGTAGAACTAGAGTGACCGACATAGCCCAACGGATTAGTAAGCTGAAGTGGCAATGGGCCGGCCATATAGCTCGAAAAACCGACAACCGATGGGGAAGAAAGGTTCTCGAGTGGCAGCCTCGTACCGGCAGGCGAAGTGTAGGGCGTCCCCCCACTAGATGGAGTGACGACCTGGTAAGACATGCAGGAAGTCGATGGATGCAGGTGGCTCAGGACCGTGCTTTGTGGCATTCTTTGGGGGAGGCCTACGTTCAGCAGTGGACTTGTGAAGGGCTGTAATGATGATGGTGATGAGACATTTACAACACTATTGGTATTCGTCAATGTTGTCAGCATTGTTTGTCAAAACTCTATGTCATATCTTGATGTTGGTAGAGCAGCTTGGCGTATTTACTTTCATGCATTTACTTTTACTATGGAAGTCCCGCCTCTTAAACGTAGTGATTATATTCTCTTTGATTATTATCGTCGTTTAAATTTTATGCATTGCTCAACAATAATTAATACAAATTGAAATTCAACCCTTACACCCCAAAAGTTTATAATAAACCTACAAAAGGAATATGACCACTTTTTGTAACACCTCATCCACTGCAATAAAACTATAAACAAGAACAGCAATGAAAATATTAACTGAAAAAAAAAACTTTCTTACCCTCCTTTTTTGTATTTGCCGATACCATATATAAAATATAAATATTATATATGTCACTCCCACAATTAAGATGAATTTAACGACACCTCATATGTTAAAATCCATCAAACCACGCGTGGCAAATAGACATACATGCATACATACATTGAAAAACATTTTTTAATAAACATACTCGGGCAGTCGGGTAAAAGTTGGTTTTAAGATCTAGTTTTTATGCATGTAAACACTTAAAAAATTTATTCAATTTATACGGTTATATGTATCTTTAAATAAAAAAAAATGTTTAGGTATTTACTTCGTGCTCGGCAGTAAAGGGACATGTTGTGATAAAATTCATCATCATCATTATCATTACAGCCCTTCAACAGCCTTGTATTGTCTTTCCAGGTCATCACTCCATCAAGTGGGGGGACGCCGTACACTTCGTCCGCCGGTACGAGGCCACCACTCGAGAACCTTTTTTCTCCATCGGTTGTCGGCTCTTCGAGCTATATGGCTGGCCCATTGCCACTTCAGCTTTCTAATCCGTTGGGCTATGTCGGTCACTCTAGTTCTACTGCGAATATCCTCATTTCTGAGTTTATCACGCAGAGAAACTCCGAGCATAGCCCTCTCCATAGCTCGCTGAGCGACCTTGAGCTTCCTCATACGGCCAGCAGTGAAGGACCACGTCTCAGTTTCACAGGTCATCACTGGCATCACGCATTGATTGTACAGTCTCGTTTTCAAGTTTTGAGGTATACCTGACAAGAAGATGTACCATACTTTCCCGAACGCTGCCCGAGTTGAATCCGTAGATTGACCTCTCGATCGAAGTTGGACTTACCTAGTCGGACTATTTGTGTTAGGTAAACATACTCGTCAACAACTTCGAGCTAAGTGCTTCCAACAACTATCGGCTTAGGTGTGACACGGACATTAAACATGATCTTTGTTTTGTCCATGTTCATCTTAAGACCAATCCGTTGAGAGACACTACTGAGGTCACATAGTGCTTAGGTCCTCCAGCGATTCTGCCATAAGGACAATATCGTGGCCAAATCGAAGGTGAGTGATGCACTCGCCATTGATGTTAATACCGTATCCTTTCCAGTCCAGTAGCTTTAATACGTCTTCCGATGCAGCGGTGAAGAGATTTGGGGATATAACGTCACCTTGTCTTACACCTCTCTGCACTTGGATAGGTTTCGTACTCTGGTTCTGTACTCTGATAGCCGTCGTAGGTAGCTGAAGTATTTGTACAGTAGGGCACTGTACAAACACTTCAGCTTTTCGATATAACGATAGTCAACTTGGCACCGCTACTAGAGACTGTAGCACCGTCCTAATTTCGACGAAATCAAAGGCTTTCTCATACTTCACATACGCAAGGCAAAGTGGCAGATTGTACTCTTCTGTCTTCTGTACAAGTTGCCGAACGGTTTGTATATGATCTATGGTACTAAAGTTATTTCGTAAACTGGCTTGTTCGGGAGGCTGGAAGTCGTCGAGTCTGCGAGCGAGACGATTTGTAATGACTCTCGAAAACAGCACGTAGATGCGGTTCAGAAGGGAAATCGGTCTGTAGTTCTTCCAGAGAGCGTTATCGTATTTCTTGAAGAAAAAGACCACCGCACTTCTGCTCTACGCTTCCGGAGTGGTACCACCATGGAGAACGGAATTAAAGAGCTTCTGAAGGACTTCAAGTACCGGTTTTCCACTCGCTTTCAGATGCTCCGCTGTAATTCCATCCTCGCCCGTGGACTTGATGTTTTTAAGGTGCTGGAGAGTCATTCTAATCCCGTTCAGACTGACGTCCGGATTATCTTCGGAATAGTGTCGGACAAGACACGCTCTTGGATCGTTACTCACACTTGCGTGTGGCTCTATCGATGACGTGTACAGCTGCCCATAGAACCTCTCGATCGCTTCGTCAATACAAGTTGTATTGAAGTTGCGTAAGTTCTGCCGCATACATTTGGAGATCTGTCTATTCAGTTGCCTGTATGCTGTTAAATCTGTTGATAACTGCAGCTTCATTTCCCTTCTAACAGCCATGAAATAAAGAGTGTGATCGGAGAGTTTTGTGTTCACTGCGGCGGGTCTTGTAGAACTTAGCTCCGATCGCGTTGATAGTTTCCGTGAGCTTATCATTCATATCGTCCACTTCATTGCAGTCTTCCACGCACTGAAAGGTTTCGGGACTTTGGGCTAGAGCACGAGAGGGACGAAGCGTTAACTTCATTAGACGAGACCTCTCTAACTTAACGTTTAGGTTCAGTTTGCCTCTAACCATTCGGTGATTGCTACCAGTTTTCACCCTCGCGATCACTGAAACATCACTGAACAGTTGTCGTCTGGTCGTCATAATGAAGTCAATCTCATTTTTTATCGAACCGTCGGGGCTCGACTAGGTCCACTTCCTATGGGGCCGCTTGTGGAAGAAAGAGTTCATCAAGAGAGTCCCCCTTTCTCCATGAAGTCGGCCAGATGCTGGCCCCTTGGGTTCCGTTGCCCTATTCCGAATTTCCCTACTTTCAGCTCACCGTTCTTTCTTGTGCCTAGTTTTGCATTGAAGTCTCCCTTTAACACCGTATACCGGGTATTGGAGGAATACATGGCTCTAGAGATATCCTCATACATTTCCTCCACCTCTTCATTGGGGTGTGCCGAGGTTGGTGCGTAAGCCTGTATGACCTTCAGCGAATACCGTCTGGTGATTCTGAGTTTAAGGTACGCAATCCTGGTGATAGAACAACTTGCCGGATTCGAGGATTACCGTGTCCTCCCCCTCTCTTCGGACCTCGGATAATCCTATAATATTCAGCGCAACTTGTCTTCTCGTCAGTTCACAGGGTGCGTGTGTTATAAATTGCCAGCTCGAGTCGTCGTAGGTGGCAACCGATCCTCCACCGGAGTTTCTTAGCACCCCTGATAAAAATTGCACTTCTAAAATAAAATAAAATAAATATTGAATAAATCTCCTTTAACGGATTCTATCGCCTTTAATTAACTTATTTTTATTAATTCTCGACGTTTTGGGTGCTTTACGTCACCCATGGTCACAGGAGACTGAGGTGATTGACGTCCCGACGTCAGAGTTAATCCGGAGTACCTTCAGCTTTTTTAATTATTAATTTTGGTCCGATCTACGCAGAATGAACTTACTATGTCTTGAAGTTTTGCAGTGGTATGCTTGGGTTTAGTTTTAATTTTAATAATTACAGAATCCCAAGCAGGTGATAATACCCAGCCTCCCCCTCTCTTTTGTTTTATTTCAATAGCCTCACGTATCATCCTTGGCAGGAATCGATGTTCTTTCGCGAGAATTTGTGGTTTATCAAATCTAATGCAATGGTGGGTGCCGTCTAGAATATGATCACAAACTGCAGACTTCCCGGAACGTTGGTGCTTCACGTCAGCTATGTGTTCTTTTACGCGGCTTATTATTGATCATTTTGTTTGCCCTATATATAAGAGACCACATTTACAATCAAGCTTGTACATTCCTGCATCTTGTAGAGGAATATTGCACTTGACGGATGGTAAGAACTGACTAATCTTCTTTGGCAGCTTGAAGAATGTTCCAATAGAAGCTCGCTTCAAGATGTAGCCAATCTTGTCTGTGACACCTCTGACATATGGTAGTACAGCAGGCACACGCTCAATTGAGGCCGGCTTCATTCGGCGTCACAGTGAACCGAGTCCAACCGTCGGGAATTAATAAAAATAAGTTAATTAAACATGATAGAATCCGTAAAAGTAGATTTATTCAATGTGTAGTGTTCGCGTAAATATAAGAAATTATTAAAAAATAATTATGTTAATTAAAGATGTATTTTAGAAAAATAAATACGACATATTTATTGTCAAAAGCTTTTTCCTTTCTGTTATCCTCTTAATTAAGAGACCTATTAATTAATTCATACTTTAATTTACCACAACTTACGTACGAGTACATAACAAAACATAACATTTAGCGTTACCCAGCACCACTTGCAGAGGCGCTGGAGCGTCATAATATCTTAGCGAAGGTAAAATTAAATTTGTAGCTTGCTAAATTAAAATGAAATATAATAAACGTAATTACATTTTTTTTAATAATAATTAATACCCAGAAACCTAGCAGATGAAATCTATAAATATGCCTTTATTAGAAAACGAAAAATAAATTTGCATAATTTTCTTTTAAATAGACTATATTATAGTTTTACTAGACTATATTATAGTTTTAGTTGTTAGACTATATTATAGTTTTAGTTGGTCCTTCACTGCTGGCCGTATAAGAAAGCTCAAGGTCGCTCAGCGAGCTATGGAGAGGGCTATGCTCGGAGTTTCTCTGCGTGATAAACTTAGGAATGAGGATATCCGCAGTAGAACCAGAGTAACCGACATAGCCCAACGGATTAGTAAGCTGAAGTGGCAGTGGGCCGGCCATATAGCTCGAAGAACCGACAACCGATGGGGAAGAAAGGTTCTCGAGTGGCGGCCTCGTACCGGTAGGCGAAGTGTAGGGCGTCCCCCCACGAGATGGAGCGACGACCTGGTAAGACATGCAGGAAGTCGATGGATGCAGGTGGCTCAGGACCGTGCTTTGTGGCATTCTTTGGGGGAGGCCTATGTTCAGCAGTGGACTTGTGAAGGGCTGTTATGATGATGATGATGATGATAGTTTTATATTCCTGGTTTTGTAATTACGGACTTTTTGATACAAAAGTTTTGGTTGATTGTCATGGTTTTCTGAACGACGTTATCCTAATGACATTTGTCACCATAAATATATTTACTATATTTAATTTAATATATAATTGTCACATAATTAACGCAGTTGCTAAGTTTCTTGAGAGGATCGCAAGAGACCAGATGTTATAGCTTATAGCTAAAAACTGTATAATAACTATACTGTATAATAAAATAGAATATTTTTTATTCAATATTGATTAAAAGTGATTCTTATTGAGAGTCATTTTTTTGCTTTACCACTGGTTAGAAAAAATCCTCTGTCCTGGGAAGAACCGGCAAGAAACCAAGTGGGACTTTTTTAAATAAATTTTACAGTATAAATGACTACAAACTATTTACAAAATGTATTTTAGAAACAGCTACTACGTGGTAGAGCCATGCTGCAGCTATATTATGGTTGTAACACGAATGGGTCGGCTCGACCGGGGAAGGACCACGCTCTCACAGAAAACCAGCGTAAAATAGCAGCTTAACGCTGCTGTGTATCGTATGGTGAGTGTAGAGAACCGGAGACCCTTTTTACTGGCAAAGAGGCATTCCATCTTAGTCCTCACGGGTGACAACGCATCTGCATCTTAAGTCTTTATTGATGATATATGTAGATGTCTATGGGTCACAGTAACCACTTACCATCATGTGGACTGTGTGCTCGTTTGTCACCCGATCTTATAAAAAAAAAAAGCTTGGAAGCGACCACCTTACTCCTAGGAGTTATTATCAACCATGTATTCATTTATATTATAATAACTCTTTTTATACAGCCTTTGTTTAATTAAATATTTAAACTTGGTAATAGAGATACCTTGTGTATTTTCTGGGACTTTGTTGTAATAGCGTATACATTGCCCCAAGAATGAATTACTGACTCTATGTAGTCAGGAAACTGGTATCACTCGCTTGTGTTTGTTCCTAGTGTTTACAGAGTGTATACCACTTTTGTACTAAAACAACCTAATTTTATTTTTGTTTAGAAAATTTTAATTTTTGTAAGTATATTGAGAGGCCAAAGTTAATATATTTATTTCTTTAAATATTTCTCTAAGAGGTTTAAGGTTGTAAATAGCTCTTAAGGCCTTCTGCAAAACATATATAGTTTCTAAATCAGCCGCATTTCCGCATAGCAAAATCCCATAAGACATAATGCTATGTTAATATCTGAAATAAACTAATCTAGCTGTCTCGACACTAGTGAGATCTCTAATCTTTTTTACAGCATAAGCTGCAGAGCTTAGTCTGCTTGCTAGTTTGGATATATGGGGGCCCCACTGAAGCTTTGCGTCGAGAGTGATGCCAAGAAAAACATAAGATGCAACAGGGATCAGTTCTTCCCCATTTAAAATCACATTGGTATTCAGATTTTTAACATTCGTTGTTGTAAATTTAATATATTTAGTTTTATTGCCGTTCAAATGCAGATTATTAACATTAAACCAATGCCCTAATTTTGATATAGCATTAGTAACTTCGTCACATTTAAACGATAGTTTAGACGTTTAAGTTTAAAAATCAAGAAAATATCATCAGCAAATAATACTATATCATGATTATCCACTACAAGGGAAGTCATAAATATAATACACTAAAAATAGGCCAAGAATCGGGCTCTGAGGGACAACCATTTTTACGGACACCCGGAAGAACTTTTACCATTGATAATAACTTTCTGCATTCTATTATTTAAATATGAAATAATAAGTTTAAGCGCTGTGTTTTTGACACCATTTTACTCTAGCTTCCTGATTAATGTCTTATGGTGAACACCATCGAAGGCCTTGGAAAGGTCACAAAACACACCCAAAGCATCCTCTGAATTCTCCCATGCACAAAAATATGTTTTATAACTTCGACTCCGGCGTCGGTAGTCAAGCGAACCCTTGTAAAACCATATTGATTTTTTTATTTTCATTTTATTTATTTATTACAAAGTATAGTTCTTTAATAACATCCGATAGTACAAATAAACTTATAAAAGTTTTTCCCTGTACCGCCAATTCGTCACTTCGAACATGTTCAATCGGTTCGCGTTGCGACAATTTATTTAATGACGTATATAAATGGTGTGACAAAATAGCAAGATGTTTTTTTAACTAGGTGTGTTACCAAAGCAAAATATGGTTAGTATGTTAAATAAAATTAGTAATTGAGATAATAATGTTATAATTGTGTGTATATATGTATTAGTAAAATTTTATTTATGTATATTATATTATGATGTGTGTCAGTGGTTGTAGTTTTATATTTTAGTTTAAATTGTTGGTATCGTTAACAATTTGTCGATAAAATACTGTTTAAGCTCATATTTAATATTTTTTCAGTAAGTTCATTGTTATTGGTTTGGAAATTTGGTTCAAAAGAGCGGGAATTTGATATTGCAATCTATATTTTCCATACCTATTTTTGGGATAATCATATTATATGGATTGAGGGCTTGTCGAGTAAGCTTTGTATAAATAATTTTCAAGTAGCAATAGGTATTTCACTTTGTAGTGTACTGGTAGTATTTTGCAATGATGGAAAAGACCATAAGGATTTTTTTTTTACATTTATCTTTTATTTTGAGAGGGGTGATACATTTAAGGATGCGCAACTGTAGCCCGTATATTTTTTCAAGGTGGGTTTTATAAGTGCGTCCGTAACTGCCCAACCTGTACGAGATTATTGATTCGCCGAATGCGTTATATAGTAACAGTACCATCTGGTAAGGTACTTTACTCTTGATGAGATAAAATTTTGCCAGAATTGCTCGTAGCTTATCGCATACAGATTCAATGTGATCAGTCCATTTCATACGACCATCAATTATTAAATCTAAATACGTACATTTTTCTACTATTTCAATTTGAGGATATTCACAGTTGTTATTATGGGCTGAACTTTGGATATTATGAAGACATGTGTGATTATGAGCTATAAGAGTAATGTTATGTTTTAATCTATTTTGACTCCAGCTAACGTACATCATTTTAGTTTTATTCGAATTAAGTACTAGACCTGCGTCATGTGACCACTGCATGTGCCTCGTAGTCTTCTTGTTACAGTTTTACTGCCTTATCCATATTGTGGTGGGCTACTACCAGACATGTATCGTCGGTAAATTAGATTTATTTTTAGTTTTTAATAAATTTTAATGAAGCAATTTAAAAAAAACTTAACATCTGATCTGAAATAATTTTTTCAAAAATTTTACTTTATATTGGTAGTACAGAAATTGGTCTAAAATTGGCGGGGTCTAATGTATAACCAGAATAAAATAAAGGTATAACTTTACTACGTTTCATTAGATCAGGAAACACACCAGATTCAACGCTTGTATTAAAAATTGTGCCTAGATAAGGTGCTATATTATCTATTGTAGATGTCATAACTTTGACGGAAATCCCCCATAAGTTTGCCGTTTTCTTAACATCAATAGCTTTAAAATATTTAACGTTATCTTTTGACAATACTCTATGGATTTTAAAAGTATTTGCACAAGGCTTTGTGATTTGTTTAGGCAATGATTCAGCGACAGTAGGAGAAGAATTTAATGATTTTGTTATCAAAAAGAAACGCCAGTAAAATGTTTCTCAAAAACCATAGTAACTTCTTGATCAGATTGAGTTAAATTATTGTTAATATTCAATTGAAAATTCGAGTTCCGTGGTTTGATCTTGCCCGTTTCACTATTAATTATACTCCATGTCATTTTAATTTTAGCGGATGCAGTTTTAATTTTGTTACTTATATGTGAAGCCTTAGCTGTGGAGCATACTTTTTTTAAAAATTTTAGAATATGTTTTACATACTCTCTAAATATAATACTATGATTATATGATATTTCATTGTAAATATCGTTTAACATTCGTCTACTTTTATAAATTCCTACTGTCGAACATTCATTAAATGATTTGCGACTGTTAATAGAGAAAGTTTTAGAAGTAAATATTCTATTTAATTCACAATATATAATTTTAAATAATGAACCATACAAATAACCAGCACTATTTTTAAATGAAAGAGATGGAAGTCCTTTTACTATATTACTTCTAAACCTCTCCAAACGATGTTCATTTATTGGAACAAACACAGGTTTCTCCGTTTTTGTGTGTGTAAGACAATGAGACCAACTGTCCACAATGATCTGAACTTAAATTATGAATGATTGATTTATGGAAGGGCTTAAAATCTGTAAAAATGTTATCTATATAGGTTGCACCAGGCCCAGCAATACGTGTCGGTTCTAAGAATAAATTAACAAGATTATACGATTTAAATAATGAGCTAAACTTAATACTAATGGAAGAAGTTTCAATGAGATTGAGTTAAAGTCTCCACATATTACAACAGACTTGTTCTATTTACTAAGTTTGAGCAAAACTTCTTCCAAAATCCTTTCAAAATATTCGTAAGTAGCACATGGGGGTCTGTAAACACTAACAACAATGAGGTGCTCGTGCTCGACATAAGCCATTTCTATAGTTCGCTCAACAGAGATTCTCACTATATCTTTACGTTCTTTATATAATAATGATTTATCAGCTAATATTAAGGAGCCACCACGTAAACTTTTTCTCTATTGAAGGAAGTGACCACCTGGTGATTTCTGAAATTAAACATTAAATTATAATCTTTTAGTCAATGTTCAGTAATACAAAGGATATGTATGTTGTTACTATTTAAAAACAATTCAACTTCTAATTCTTTGCCCATCATGGCTTGTAAATTTTGATGCACCAGGTGTAAACAATTCTTATTAATTATTTGTGGGCTGAATTCTAAATTAATTAAACTCTTATTATTGCTAGAGATTGCCTATATTGTCGGATTCACTAATTTAAATTAGTTGGAACTGATTCCAAAATAAATGTCAAATGATTACACTGCTCAATCGAAGCAGTCTTGGTAGCCAAAAACTTGGCGAAGTTAAAATGTAAGCAATAAGGTAGCACATTTGCTACTAGTCTTATTAAATTAAATTAAAATTAAAATTAAAATTATACATATTTGGATAGGTAATACCTATGTTTTGTCTTTTTTATTAAATTATTTATATCAATTAATGAAATTTGTTATTATTATCATTACTACATTATTATATGACAAATTTAAATTATTATATTGTAAATTTAAATTACGTCTTAGATTATTTTCCTGTGGCAATCCCTGTATGTAAGGCAGTGTGAACAAGATAACTTTGAGTACATTTAAGTTATTAAGTTGTTCAATACATTTTAATAACTGTTGTTTACACTGCCTCTTCTATCAACAAAAATATTATTGTACTAGTTGGCCAACTAACTATTATTTTATTTAGCTTTAATTGTAATTTTTTGTCCTTTTAAAGAGTTATTTAAAGTTATGCCTAGATTTTTCCCATATCATAGCTATACAGTGTATAGCGATGACATGGGAATAATCTATATATATATATATATATATATATATATATATATATATAGTATACACAATTTTATTATTTTTGTTAAATTTTGAGTTATATTTTATTTTAATCTCCTCTGTTATGGCACTGTCATAGAGTTTTAGTGGTGGTGTAATATTATCAGCACACACCGACTCTGAAGAAGCTGGTATTGAACACTGACACTCACATTGATGTTTAACTAAGAAGTCAAAAAGCTCCTCATTATATTTACATGTCTTTACCAGAATATCCATAGCCAGTAGGTGTTCTTTTATTTCGTTTTGGGCTGATGTATATTTATTGGACACAGTTTGAAGGGAGTTAGTTAGTGATAAAATTTCTGATTTAACGTACTCTACGTTAGTCTCATAACATTTTTAATGTTATCCATCTCAATTAAATACAATTTTAGTGCATATACCAATGCTTGCTTTTCCTTTCATAAATTAACATAATTTTTGTTATTAATGTTATTTTTTATTAATTTTTGTATTTTTTTCATGTATTTATTAACGTTTATATATTTCTTCAATTTGGTTTTACTGCAATTAATCCTTACTATTTTTCCTGAAGTGGAAGAGTCGTCACCAGTCAAATCTATTATCGCAGATTGCTGTAATATTTTAGAATTATTACATTGCACAAGCTCAGAGAACAAGCTTTGAGTCTGGCTTTTAGGTTATCTATCTATGTTTTAAATTGTTTTATTTGCTCATTAGCCTCATTCAACTGTAATTTCAATGCAGCAATAAACCTGATAGCTTCCTCAGTTTCCTTGCTGCATTGGTAAAACTCATTAACCGTTCCCTGTAGCTGATCTCTTTTTTTAAAACACTTATGTAATCCGTATGTAACTTAAACATATCACATTTCAATTGCGTATTTTTGGCAATTATGCCAACTATTTCCTTTTCATTATCATCCCTTTCCTTAAGCAACAGTTCACACTGCTCCTTGTACACCTTGATTTCTTGAAGTGCAAGCTGGAGTTGGTTCTCCATCTGGCGCGTCTCGGCGTTGCGAGTATTCATTTTACTATTTATTATAAATAATAAAGAAAACAAAGATTGAATCCGAAGAAGGAGAGTAAACCAATGTCGAGTTGTAATTTTTTTTTTTTACTTTTTACTATTTACAGATCTAAAATCAAATTATCGTTAGAATAATTCGAAAAGAAACCCACAAAGAATATAACATTTAATCCGAATAATAGATTAGGTATTTAATTATAATAAAGGTATGATAAGGAATAAGTATTACTATGATTTTAAACAACGTTCGTTACCTGTCACTATGTTCCAACACAAAATTTTTACAATATTTATGTACCGAATTTCTTAATACAAGGCGGCAGTAATTATTAACTATAATATATATATATTGAGGTGGATATTATGAAATTACAATATTTAAATTATTAAAATTTTTCGGGTCCAATTAGTTTTACAACTTATCACCAGGGTTGCCACAGGAAAAAAAAAAGAATAAATGAATACATGGTTGATAATAACCCTAGGAAAGAGGTGATCGCTTCCAAGCTGTTTCTAAAATAAAATTTGTAAATAGTTTGTAATCATTTATATTGTAAAATTTATTTTAAATAAATTTTGTAAATTGTACAACCTTTATATTTATAATTTACTTTAAAAAAGTCCCGCTCGGTTTCTTGTTGGTTCTTTCTTAATACTTTCAATAAGTATTACATGTGATCTATATTAAATAAAAACATAAAAAACAACACGAGTATGTAGTAAATAAAACAAATAGTAAATAGTATGAGGCATCTGATCTCAAGAGTAGCCTTGATCGGGGCCGGGACAACATCTGTAGATGTCACTGTCTTTAAAAACTAATATTCGGGACAACATCTGTAGATGTCACTGTCTTTAAAAACTAATATTAAGCTAAGCGCAATTTGCCAATGGGCATTTTTTTCATAGGATAGGGTGACAAACGAGTACACAGTCCACCTGATGGTAAGTGGTTGCTGTGGCCCATAGACATCTACATTTATCCTCGTTTGTGAATCAAAATGCAGATGCGTTGTCACCCGTGAGGTCTAAGACGGAATGCCTCTTTTCCAGTAAAAAGGGTCTCCGGTTCTATACACTCACCATACGAAACACAGCAGTGTTAAGCTGCTATTTTACGCTGGTATTCTGTGAAAGCGTGGTCCTTCCCCGGTCGAGCAGACCTATTCGTGCTACAACTATACTACTAATATAGCTGCAGCATGGCTCTACCACGTATAAAAATTATCTAATGGGCATTATTGATGTGAACAGCTACGATGCAGAGAAGTGCGGTTGTAGGATGTCACTCATTATACAGTCAGCATTCTCCTGGCGCTCTGAAATTTTCTATTTTCACCCCATAAGCACAAAGTCCCAGAGTTTTACTCCAGATGGGCGACCAAGGCAAACCTGAAATTGGGGATTATAGCTCCTCGGATTCGGCTCATTGCGTCACCCTCTTCTCAATAATAGCTCATCTAAGTTTGCATGTGTTAGTAAATTTTATTATTCTTAAATTTCATTATCAAGTAAGATTTTAAAGGACACTTTGATTTTCGAAGCATAAAACGGATATATAATAATAGAAAATATCTTCTGGCTGTCACTCATCGGTTAACGAATGCTTTAAATCGATCTTTTATTTTTAACTGTATTATTTGCGTTTCTCTCAAGTTTTTGTCCTTTAACCTCTATCTAAATAAACTACGTCGGTCTTATCACGTCACCAATGTTTTGTGTGTTAATATAGAAACATTCAGCAATACGCTGGGCTACCGGCGAAGCGGAGGGGAGTAGCCAACCATATGCAGACGTTCCCCTCTGTCAAATAATAAGTCCACGCGGACCTATGCGTACAATAAAACTAGTTGCAGTCGCACTGCTCACTAGACTAAAACTGAATTGTTCAGCGTATTGTTGCCAAAAGAGATCTGTAACGTCAAATTTACAAAAAATGGCGTTACCTTTAATATATAAGTAATTTTCAATTGCGTCACGTTGTTGCTATTTACATCTTTCTCTACTTAAAAATTACAAATATAATGTTCGCGTTGTTTCGGATTTGTTTACCAACACAGGAATATCATCTCATCATTACTCGTACAATATACAGATTGGTCGAGTGACTGGTGCGAGTCTATAACCGAGTTGTCGCTGTCACCGAGAGATAGTGTTACGAGTATAATGTATTTATGTGTTTAAGAAATCGTTAGTTTATTGTTTTAAGTGTTATGTGTGAGTTTCGTAATGACAGAGGATTGTTTTTGTAAAAATGAGAGACAGTCCTGTATCTCCGGTTCGCCTGTGGCCCGTGTAGTTCTATCTGTACGAAACATTAGTGACATAATAAGGCATTCTAAAAAGTCCCTAATGTTTTGTTTTACATTTTACAACACAGTAAGTTTAGTAACACATTCTTATTCGTGACAATGATCATTTATAGTAAATGGTCATTGTCTATGAAATGTTATTCGAATTAATTTTAATGATATTTATCAAGATAAATTCACACTAGATGTAGAAGTCCTTTTTGCCCAGGAGTTCGTCGGGATAGATACCTATTTATTACATATTTCTGAGCATTGCTGTGTCCCGGTCCGGTTGTGAGACGATCTATATTAGTCCTCAGGGTTAACAACGCATCAGTAGTCTTCTTTGGTTAAATTTACTACTTACCATCAGGTAAACTCTAAGTTTGTTTATTACTTCAGATATATAAAAAAAAATTAAGATTAAGTATGGGCTTTACTCCATTTTAATTCGTTATATTTTAATATTTCAGACCAATGATTTACGCTAGTAATATATAATTCAATGTTTCAGACACTATTTATTTAATTTTAAAATGAAAGAACACAAAGGATATAATGGAAAACATTTTTACAAAGAGGCAGAGATAACCATGGCAACTTTTTGCAAACTCCTTTGAGAAATATTTGTTTTGAATTAGAGTACAATTAGGAGAAGTGGGTTACATAGTGGAATAAGTAAAACACATTTTCCTTAATGCTGATGTCTAAAAAAAGCTCTTTGTGTTTCTTCGAGCTTCATACTATGTGTTTTGTATACACTTGCTTTATATATGATAAAAAAATTAAGTATGTAATGATGTAATTAATTATTAGTGAAAGTTTAGTTTTATTACGAATGATAAATAATTAATTAAAAAACATTTTTTGTTTTATATTTGAATTTAAATGTTATATAGTTTAATGATTCAATGATAAAATCTAGGGTTATTTTGGATAAGTATATCTGATGGAATATATATATATATATATATATATATAAAGGAATGGCAAAGTTCAAATGAAACACATCATATATTTTCCAGGTATCCCTAAAAGCTCAAAGATATAAGTGTACAATCAGTGCGTGTTGTAAGTGATGACAAATGGATCTGACACGTAGTCCATCACTGCTGACGGTATGAGGATCCTTGACGTCGCTCAGCCAGCTACGGATAGGGACTATACTGGAGTTTAAAAAAAAATAATTTGTTTCGATACTTACCGCTTCCATGAATATGGTATTCTATAGGACTTGACGCAATATACTGACTTGAATTTGGTTTTAAAGTAATAATAAATATGTCAGTTTTTGTTAGTGGGTACCCGGGAAAATTAAAAATATCTGTATATTTTTTACAAATACCGAAAGCATACCTAGAACTTTATCCTCTAAATTTAAATGTTTTAAGTGTTAAGATTAATAATATATTCGCTCTATCGGAACTGGATTTAGTTTTAGAAAAATTGTACAGTCCGTACGGATAAACAATGAGTTAGAATTGGCGGCTCATCGAGCCCGTACCGGCAACATGCGTAGTACTAATACAAAAACCTGCTAACAACGGTATATCCTTATAATGATATATTGGTCTTGGAAAAAATTCGGGAGAAACGACTTCCTAGTAGGATCCTCTTTCACCACGACAACGCCTGGTCGTACACCGCCAAGCAAACAATCGACTACTTGGCGATGTTAGACGTGGAATTACTGGGCCTCCCGCCATATAACCCCGACCTCGCACGACGACGAGTAGGCAAAGTGCTTTTCTCGGTGGTTCCATCGGGTGCAGCGATCTATTGATGTAAATGGACACTATTTTGATAAGATATAATAAAACTAATAACTTGTTAGTGTTCAGTTTTTGATTTTCTAAGAACTCTCAATGTCACCCTCGTACTCTCGTATTTGTTCGTGAAGTTTTATTACAATCGTTTCAGCCATTCCGAAAATAAGCTCGGACATATAGGCAAACGAAAATTAAATAGTTACTCATATCGCAATAGCATGTAAATATTTTATACAAAAATATTAACAAACAAAATCAACAATAATTATGAAGAAAACTCACAAACCGCGGGGTAGCTCACAAATTAGCAAACCCGGATTGATTTTTTAAAATAGTTTATGGCATTTTGTTATCATTGATTCCAATGACAAGTTCTACTGAAGTTATTGAACGTACGAAAAACGCATGAAGCTACGTATTTTTTGCAGTCTTTACCGGCGGGTGTTATGCATGGAAAGTGTGCGAGCGAGGGCTAGAGGCGACGCCATTTACAATCCCACTCTTTAACCGCACGGGTAGTAAACATCGTATTCCGATAATGAAATATTGGATTAAATATAGACAATTGAATTGTTTTTTCGCTAGTATTAAGAATTTTAGTAGGCACCCTTCCGTTTTTAGACTTTACTATTGGAGAAGCTAAAAATAAATATTCCCATATTTCTCTCGCGCTTATCACGCAATCATCTTTCACACTAGAATTAATTTTAATATAATGGATACTTTCACATCGTGATGAAATAGTTAAAAATTCGGGAAACTATAATTTACATGTGTCTAATAATGGAAATTCATAATCTATTAAGTTTTAATATTTATGTTAGCACCGCAACGGGTAAGAAAATCTAAATCTAAAATTCCACTAGCCTTACACAGTGGAGAGTGAATACATAAAAGCTATGTTTAAACTGTATACCGCTCCGAGAAAAATTGTCAAGTACACAGAAGCTTTACCTCGGATCTGACTACATACACTATTGATTACAACGCGATTACCATATTATATGGACGTATTTTGACATAATATGCTCTTGCTAATTGCCATTTTTTATTTTTTATTTTCTAAATTAAACGCTTATTTTTTACTTTTGCAGAAGTATTTTGATCGCTATTGATTTTCCTCTTTCAGATAAATAATATTTGTTATTTTTCTTAAAGATACTTGTCTCTGCTGCCACGATAGTTAAAATAATGCCCTCGATAATTATTATTATTGCCACGAGGAAAACCACGTGATAATGACATTTGATTTTGATGAAACTTATTGGTAGTTACGTTTGGATTCCGACCGATAATGATAATAACGTCCACGATTCGAGCCTAGGCATGGGTATTTATTTCTACTTGTTTTCAAGCAGCTACTTTATATCGCTCCTTTTCTTTTTTTAATTAAATATGTACGTATCCTTGATAACTCTCCATAAATTTCATTTAACTTTTCTATAACATAAAATAACTAAATAATAACATTCATCATCATCATTACAGCCCTTCACAAGTACACTGCTGAACATAAGCCAAGGAAAGCACGGTCCTGAGCTATCTGCATCCGTCTACTTCTTGCATGTCTTACCATGTTGTCACTCCATCTAGTGGCGGGACGCCACCGCTACGAGGCCGCTACTCGAGAACCTTTTTCCCCATCGGTTTTCGGTTCTTCGAGCTATATTACCGGCCCATTGCCACTTCAGCTTACTAATCCGTTGGGCTTGTTGGCCCTGCTGGTGCTACTACGGATATATCTACTAAGTTTATCACGCAGAGAAACCCCGAGCATAGCCCTCTCCATAGCTCGCTGAGCGACCTTGAACTTCCTTATACGGCCAGAAGTGAACGACCACATCTCAGATCCATAAATCATCACTGGTAACACGCACTGTTTGTACAATCTCGTTCTCAAGTTTTGAGGTGTACCTGACGAGAAGATGTGTCGTAATTTACAGAACGCTACCCAGCCGAGTTGAATTTGTCGATTGTTGAATAATAATGACATTATTCTAGCTAAAATATAAATTTTTATACTCATATCTCACACTTATTATCATAATTACTTATTTCATTACGATAATATTATATTTAGTTAACACGAATATATATAATACATATAATAATAGTAATCTAGTAAGTATTCATACGTAAAAATGCGACCAAGTCTTGGCCATTTAAGGACAATGGAATGTTAATTCTTCACCGTACACGCGTAACTGAAATGAATATAACTCTTTCGAGCATTCAACTTTTTTTATAGAATATACTTACAGTTCAGTTATTGTAAAGATCACATTATTTTAGTTTTTATATTAAGACTATCGCTTTCAGATTTTTATTTATCATTTAACATATTTTTTAATTATTTTAAAAGCTTTTATTTTACCTCACTTGTATGTATGTCCTGTAATTATGCAATCAATATTTCACCCACTTTTACTGAATTTATCGAGCTAAAGAATTAAGTATAAAATACTAAGCTATTTATTTGGCACGCACCTTTGGTTCTCGTGATAATGCACGATAACTTAAATGCCGCCATTTTTAATCCAATATGGCGGACGTTATAAAATGGCGCTTTATCATTTCCACAGAAACCAATATGATGTGGCTATCAAATGAAAGGGCTAATGAAGGGGTATCAAGGATAAGCGAAACACAATAAGTAAAGTGACGTTATTCTAAATCCAATATGGCGAACACCCAAAGATGGTGGACTATGTTTTTTATGTACCCCATGATATGGCTATCAAATGAAAGGGTTTGTTGAGAAGAAAACGTACAAAATAATATCCGCGTTAACCTTTTCGCTGTAAGTAAGACTTAGCGGGGTCGTGTATTAACTAAAATGGGCCCACACCCTAGGCAAATTCTGGCGGTGGTAAAAAATGTTCAAAATAGCGGAAAAAATGGCCGCCATACCAAAAAGGAGAAAGAGTTATAACTCGGCATAGGTTAGGGATCGTTTGGTGGCGCTCGAACAAATGTTGTAAGCACCCACAAGGGCCAACTGGTGGCGATCAAAAACCAACAAGGACGCAATAAATGAAGTAAGCACACTTAGAAATATGTCCAGCAATTACTACAAAAATAAAAAATAAATTAATAGTAAAAAACATTTTTAAAAACAAGCTTTTATTGATATGCTCTAAAAAAGAAAATAAACTTTAAATTAAATCAAACCATATCAATTTATTACATTACACTATTTACATTGGTCTAAGAGCCAGTGAGCGACAGACTTACAGTGTTTCAATAAGATTCACTTTTTTTTTTCAGTTAATCCCCTATACCTGAGGTACATGAAATGGAGAAACGAACCTATCCAACGATAACCCACATGATGGAATTCATGGGTAAAAAAAAATCATCCTCGATTTACTTGTATGGGAAGTACCCAAAATAAAAATGTTTTTAAAGATTTTATTTCATAGTTTTCTAGGCGTGATTAATATATATAACTATGCCAAATTACAGATTTGTAGCACCGTAAAACCGCGGACGGGCGGACGGACGGACATGGCGAAACTATAAGGGTTCCTTGTTGTGTAACTACGAAACCCTAAGAAAAGACTGGATTAGAGCGAAAGATTAACTGAGAAAAAGTCCCCCGTGACCACGGTTGCTGGAAAGCAACTGAAATGTCGGGATATAAAATAACTTTATTAAACGCGATAAAATCCGTAAAAGTAGTTTTATTCAATGAAAAAAAAACGTGAAGCTTATTGAAATACCGTAAGTCTGCCGCTCACTGGCTCTTAAACTATATGATATAAAAGCTTCTTGCGATTCTGCTTGAAGGCAAAAATTAAATTCCTATAGAATTAAAAATGAAATATCAGTGGAATCTGAATGTTTTGCATATGTTTTTAAAAGAAACACTTTGTTTATCAATCTCGACTTTGAAATGCAATTCACGCTAGTCGTATTTGTTGAGAAGTTTAGAAACTTTTGTCAAAAATTAAGTAAATATGCATAACAAAAGAGAATGAAAATATATCGTTTATAATAAGTATTGTTGATAAAATATAGTCAAGTAATATTATAATTAATAGAATCAGGCGTTACTTTGCGAAAATCCATTATATAAAAGCTTTTAAAAAAATTACTTCACAAATATCCGCGTTATAAAATAAAATGATGTCTCCTACCTAGTATGAAGAGCACTTCCCGCCCTCCCTCAATTGCGTGCACTATCCCCGTTACCACTAATCCCAGCACCGCCACTTCCAACACCACTACACTAGGCAAGACACACCACTGACGACAATACGACACGTGTTTCGCCTCTACACGAGGCATCCTCAGGTGATATAGACTCTACGGTGGCTAACCGCTAAGTGAGCGGTGAGCCAAAACAACTGCTATTTATACAGACCGCTGACGCAACCGCTCTCTACTTAAGGAGCGAGCGACTGCGTCATGCGATAAAACATGCGACCAATTACCGCCGGACTTACGCAGCCGTTTGTAAAATTAAAAACAAACCGCCGCGCAACGCCCGCCTACCCTCCAACCACGCAACCAATTGCCGATCACCGTGAGGGTGACAAACGACCATATTGCGAGGCTCTCTATTATTAGAGAGCAGGCTTAAAGATATTTAAGAGAGGTGAGTTAGTAACATTTGTTTGTTCATTCGGTAGTGCAACGGTACTATTATTACTTTTTAATATCTGTGTGCTGGAACAGTTAGAGATTTAAAGTCGAGGGATACAGTTTCATTCGCAATTTCTTTTATTAAAAAAAAAAAAACTTTATTTTGTACTATGATATTCCTTGTCAATTTTGATTGTCAGAGGGACTTTAGTATAGTGATTTAATATGATTATTGGTACTGGTATCTGTAAGTAGTGGTATATGATTATTGGTATTTAGGTATATGGTACGCGTAAGCAGTAATTAAGGATTACTCGACGGATTCGGTTGTGTATCATTTTCCTGATTTCCATCATCACAATTTGTGTGTGATTATATCCACAGTAGAACCAGAGTAACTAATGGATCAGTAAGCTGATGTGGCAATGGGTCGGCCATACAGCTCGTAGAACCAATAACGGATAGTGAAGAAAAGTACTCGAGTAGCAGCTTCGTTCCGGTATACGAAGTGTAGGGAGGCATCCACTAAATACTCTTAAAGTAACGACCTACATAAGACTTGCATAAATGCCATCATAGGTAAGAGTTATGTGTATATTGGATTTTCCCAAATAATTTATAAATGAGTATACTCATAAATAAAATTTAAGTCTCTGTCTCTCTCTTATTGAGCGGAGGGTGCTATTTGTATGTTATAAAGACATGAATAAAAATGTAAAAGATTTTGATTGTCTGTCCAGGCTAATCTTCGGTATAGCTGAACCGATTGTAATTATATTATTATTTTACCGATTTAGATTATATTTTATCCGAAAAGTTTAGAGAAAAAAATCAAATAATTGATAAAATAAATGGTCTTTGATGATTATCTTAAATCTAAATAATAGAATAATACAAACTCAAGGTGCAACCGGGGTGGATCGCTCTTTTAAAATAATATCGCAAGTCACTAGGACATACGAGATAGCGATATCGACAAACTGTACGATTTTGTTTGAAAGCATTTCCGTTTGTTCACACATTTTTTAGGCCGCAATGTAAATGATATTAGGAATCGATGCAATTCTGTATCGATTGCGAAAAAGGCTCTTATGAATAGTTTTGTGATAGTAGCGTTTAAATAATAAATAAATCATTGAATTTAGTTAACGGTACACCCACAGTGGAAGAGTCGCCTTTGATTTATGTAAGTGTATGTACCGATTTCTTGCAGAATAGACTCTTTCTTTTATATTGGACGTATTAATTTAAGGTGTTACAACAAAGCTATTTAGCAGGTTAGTAAGCTGACATGATTTTTGTCTACGGAGAGTGTTATCAGAATGCAGCACTTGCAATACACACAAATACAAAATAACTTGCAATGAAAGGTATAGTGAAACGAGGGTTAGCCCTCAACAATAATTGTAGGTGCTCTTCAGAGCATTGAAGAAAACAGGTCGGTAGGCATTTTTTTATTCTGTGCAATGAATCTTGGAACTGAATTGTTCAACTCATAACGTGTTGCTTCACGCCAAATACCGACCTTGACGGATGACGAATCTTTACGACATTTCGATATTATAGCTTAGTTTCTTACAATATGTAATTATTAGTAGATTGTT
The DNA here is from genome assembly GCA_963668995.1 of Parnassius mnemosyne. Taxonomy (NCBI): domain Eukaryota; kingdom Metazoa; phylum Arthropoda; class Insecta; order Lepidoptera; family Papilionidae; genus Parnassius; species Parnassius mnemosyne. The sequence goes on along the minus strand of CAVLGL010000093.1, from coordinate 27,802,710 downwards.
AAGAAACCGTGAATACATTTTGCATGAGCCGCCCACTCCACGCATCCTTTTGAAGACCACGCGCCCGCGACGAAAGGAGCCGCGTTAAGTTGCCAACTTTTATTAGGGACGTTATGAATAAACTTAACGTTGTTTTAAGTTTACATTCTGTTTTGAAACTTTTGGGTTTTAACATGTACTAAGATTGTTTGAAAGTTAACAAAATCAACATGGAAGAATTTTAAATTGATCAATTTTAAATGTGGTACACACTGTGACCAGATTTTATTTGACAAACATACTAAAAAGAGCACCAAAATTTCACCAAATTCTTCTAACTAAAAACCATTTTTCTACCCCATATGCTAAAACATTTAGAAATACCCACCCAAACAATAAACCATTATCATAACAACTGGAACTGTTTTTCAATCGTTTTGGTTCTAGTTACACAAATATCATTTAACTTTTTGTAAATATCTTGCTCCGGATCTGTTCGGTTTGACTTTGAAATGGAAAACTCGTGCCATTTTATTTATCGCAAAATTGTAAAGCTCTGATTACATTATACATAGGCTTGAAAAGAAAAAAAAGTGACTCGTTAAGTAAACATTGCATCCCCGTTAAAAATTATTTTCAAGTGTTAAATGGTGTAATTCACAATTAATAATCAATAATTTACCTTTGAAGTGACAAAAAATGTACCACAATTAAAATATGTGAATATCCATAAGTAATTTAAATAATACAAGTGTTTGAACGTTACCTGACAAATATATAGTAAACTGTACTTACCTACGACTATAATAGTGCAATAACTATATTCAACAAATCTTGTGTTAATGTACTAACACCACAATTATGAGTGATTTGTGTTTAAAGTGACAATAATCTCAACAAAAAACATTGCAATTACAATTAAAACTTTCAAATTTTATCTACAAACAATGCGAACAACTAATAACTTAGTGATTTTCATCTACCATTGGTGAAATGAGGAGCTGGCGAACAAAACGGTATATTTACGCTTCTAGTCACAATACTTTTTTTTTATAATCCAGAAGTTTTTGGCCCGATAAATACGAAACTCAACTAATTTCCCAACAGAACGGCCTAAAACTGTGTTAAAATTGCATTCAAAGTTTTTGGTTTCGATCTTAACGGCATATTTGCAATAAAGTTTCAACAGCTTTGTATAAGTCAGCTTTTTTTCGTTCAAAATGGAAAAATTTTCATACAAATTTGTAAAATGTCAATCAAAGTGGATTAAGTGACACATTTTTTTGTTTTAGCACTTTTAATATTGTTTGCAATAAAGCAAGCTAGCAAAGGTGCAACGGAAGTATGATCGGCTTTGATTAATCACTTGAACTCTTTGGACTTCACGAACATAACGAACAATTGTTTGGCCTACAAATAATTGTTTCGGCTCAAGATGTGTGCCCTTATATAGTTCATATAAGTGAAACTCCTCTACAACACAAGATAAAATTCTAATGATATGTTATGATGTTACAAACCTTTAAATATTTTTTTATAGAGTCTTTTTCTTTTTCAAACTAGAGTTCTACTAATTACTGGAATACGGAAGGCTGAAGCGAGGGGAGGTAAATTGTACTTGATTAAATCTTAGAGAAAATTTTAAATAATTTCGTGATTTTATTAATGCTTTATCATATCATTTTCACGGAAAGCGAAGAACTAAAGATATGGGATATAATTAAAAGTTAGGTGAATGTTTCTAATGTTATCTTTAAAAACAAACCTCACCGTTACTGTTACCATAACAACTCAACAAAAGTCCACTGTTGAACGTTGGCCTCCCCATTGCCATATAGGGAGGATATTTGCCATTATAGCAATGCTTGGCAATGGGGTTTGCAACCAGAGTTTTTATATTTTAGTAGTTGTAGCATGAATAGGTCGGTTGCAGCTATAATAGTTGTAGAATGAATGGGTTGGCTCGGCCGGGAGACTGCGCTCTCACATAATACCAGACACGCTTTTATTTCATCTGCAGTTGTACTCCTCTCCGTCACTGCCAGAGTTTACTTTTTTCGTAAATAAAAATGCATACCTATAATATTTAGCAATGTATTTAATATAATTGCGTTCGTAATAATAGAACAGACTGAAAACATTAACTTCAGTAAACGTGGCTATATTTTCATGTCAAAAATCTAACTTAATAAGCGTATCGAAGGGATTTATTTTTCTCATCATAAAATATTTGCAACGAACGTCTGGTCTAACAAACGCTTAAATGAAATATCTTTATTTTATGATGTATATTTTTTGTCGCGACAGTAAACGTTTATTATATAATATATAATAAATTATGTATGCTATTTTATTATTTATTTATTTATGTAAACTTCTTACAATATGATGTACAGGCGGACTTAATGGCTGAGGCATTCTCTACCAGACAACTTTTGGGCGATCCAGAGACAATAATATGGAGTAGGTGTGTGAAACGTTAAAAGACAGGAATGTAAATTAAAGTATATAATAAATATATAATAAATAAATTATACGTGGTAGAGAAATGCTGCAGTTATATTAGTAGTATAGTTGTAGTATGAATGGGTCGGCTTGACCGGGGAGGGATCACGCTCTCACAGAATATCAGCGTAAATAGCAGCTTAATGCTGCTGTGTTTCGTATGATGAGTGTAGAGAACCGGAGACCCTTTTTACTGGTAACGAGGTATTCCATAGATCTTAGTCCTCAGGGGTGACAACACATATCATGATAATTAATCGAGGATAGATGTAGATGTCTATGGGCCACCGCATCCACTTACCATCAGGTGGACTGTGTGCTCGTTTATCACCCTTATTCTATACAAAAAAGAGACGCTGCTGCCCAACTTCTGGTTTGTTTACGTCCCCTCTAACGACACCCACGGGATGGTATCGGGTAATGAATACGAGTATTCTTACACAAGCACAACACGGTGGTATTACGGAATGGGTGGTGGTGTATCTTACAGTTAAATTTATAAGGTATTTAAAAAGATCGTGTAGCTGCTTTCTATATAAGCCCGTTCGGAGCGGCCACATCGGGCCTTAAACCTTAGGCCAGCCAAGTGGGTTATTTTTTGTTCACTGTGAGCGACCAAGCCACGGCCACGACAAGGGGGCAACCGTATTTGGGAAGGTAGGGGGGGGGGGGGATTTATAACTCTCTAGCATGCATTACTATGATCATCATTGACAGTCTGCTAGTTTAAGGTTCCCTATTCGATCGCCAGAGCCTCGTTCAGCAATCAGGAGGGCGACCGCGCGCATGTGTGTATATTGTTAGTATTTGGAATACAAGGTGGCATATTCTCTACTACACCCTCCTAACTTGGATCAGTTTCATAAAAGTATTTCTTTACTAAGTGTTGCTACTAATACACCTTTCTTCAATTATTAAATAGTAATCCAGTGACAAAAGAATAAAGTTTATTCTTAAAACTCAAATTCTGTAGTTTTTTTTTTTCAAGTTACTAAGGAACTGCTATGAACAAAAGCGGTATAAATACAAAGCTACGTCATTATAACGGTCTAGCACTGTTACAAGAGGATCCGAGCCAAAGCTGAGACTTCTGAATGCTAAGTGGAGATTAATTAAAAGGTAACTTTTACCTTAACTAAAGCATGCTGTCAAAACCTTAGTCGCGAATTAGTTTCGTTTCAAATGATTCTTATTTTTAGCTGTTAGCTTCATGTTTTAATGAGCATAATGACAAAACATTTTGCTAATGAAATATTTAATAATTTCAGGATTGTAAAGTATATAAGTTAATTGTACTAGTAATGAGGTCATACTCGATTTTGAATAGGTAGCTAGAATAATGCTGAAGAAAATATTCGTAAAGATAATTATTCAGGATTTTCTAATGAAAGTTTAGAAAGGAGTGTATTTAATTCGTACTAAACGATAACTTACGAGTTTACGACAATTAATTTAAAAAAAAAAAAACACTTATCGTTACTGCATTAAATGTGTACTTTAAAAAGAGCAATATTGTAGTCTAGATACAGATGTTATTATTAATATTGTTACAAGTATGGAAGAAGTAGAGACGTACCTACGTGTTGTTATAAGTAAAGTTGGATATTGTCATACTTGTTATGGTATTACTATTATCGTATGACAAAAGATGATGTTTGTAATACTGTTTGTACCGTATGGCTATAATAAATCTTAGGAAATGTCCATAAATCGTATCGTATTTGGCGCTCCTATTTTTGATGTCACTAATGGCCACTTGTCACTTGTCAGTCTCTCACGAAAAAAAAGATCTCCAAATTGATTCAAATCGAACATACTAGCATCGATTCTCTATTAAATCGAGCATTAATAGATCTATTTTCGATCAATCGCGACATGTTCAGGCATGCCTAATATAGACCCAGAACATAATTGATGTTAATTTATCGTAAATACAAGTAATTGTATAGAAACATCATTAAATTAATAAAGGTAACATCACGCCTGTATTTCCCAGAAGGAGTAGGCAGAAGTATGTAGTAATGTTATGTTATACGTCTCATGTAAAAGGGGGTGCGCGTATTGCCAAACACCGGGCATAAATCCAGACTCCGAGCTACTACTGGGAACTTCAAGTTATAAAAACCCAATAATAATCTTCCCGACCCTGGGATCGAACCCAGAACAGAACAGAAAAAAGTCTGTCACAAGGAACAGATGTTCCAACTATGCAAAAGTATTTCTTGAATCTTTTGAAATATAGCTAGTTCTTGAATAAGTCCGATTCGAGAGGTTTTTGGATCGCGTCATTGAATCGATGGAGTGTTCTAAGTCGATATCAGGACATCGGACAAGGATTTTTCAGATCTATATAGATCTGGTAAATCGATTATTTTACTATAAACAATCGATTAAAAGATTTCAAATCGACATGCCTACTTAGTACTTTTATCTCTCACTCTGTCAAAATTACATTGGTTGGCGTCGTTTGCTCTTTGTAATTGTATCGGTGTTTTGGTGACTTTCGGGACTATATATTGAACATTACGAATTGGCTATTTTAATGGACTCTGATTGCTTTCTAGAACTACTTACCTTGCTGTGATTTTTGTAAACGGACTTTCGCACACGCAATGGAAAGTGTATTTAGTGTAAATCGCAGCTCTGCCGGTGGTTTAATGTTGTTGAAAGATGAACAGAGAAGCAATCGTGCAATATTGCTGTAATTGCATCGTTGTACGCAGAACCATTGGATATTGCGCCCATGTTATGACCATTATTTGGTACTTGAGCTTCGTGAGACATCAAAATAATATCGACATCCCTGCACAGTTTTTAGACAATATTCTAATTTCCAATTTAAAAGATGAACAATAAACATGAAATTAAATCTGTGTTTTATTTCTAATTGAAACATAATAAGTTAATGTAGGTGTAAAAACAACTTATACTACCAATTAGGTACTAATTTGGTAAGGCTGGTGTCATAGTCACGCGTTTGAACATCGCCGTCCAGACGCACACGCTTGCAAATGCACTAGATAGTAGTCGATAATAGTCCCGCCGTTCAAGCGCGCGCTGTTGAAACTTGGTTGAAACCGTGGTTGATACGCTCGCTGTTCGACAGTATGTCTAGCGGCGTGACTGAAACCAGCCTAAATCCTTATACATTTAGGTACTAGGTATCTTACCGTACCGTATATGCTGATGACAACACCTAAATGCTAACAGCCATTATAGCTAACATACATTTTTATTTTTACATTAATACACATAAACATTTCTCTTATTTCAAAACCAACGCTAAGAAAGCAGGTATGTTAACTAGATTCTATGATATTTATACGTTGCACTTACATACACTTAGGCTTTAGAACAAAACTGCATACCTAATTATCTAGATAGGTACTAAAAATAGGGCGAACAATGTATGGGCACAGAGCAATGTCCTTTAAGTCTTATCATGTTAATATATTGGATACTTATTGTTGAACAACTGGCGGTGGACAATCTACCTGGTAGAAATCTCTTACTTAACTTCTCCTTTGTTCTATCCATGACAGAAATCTGCGTTCTTCCTTCACTGTACAGTCTGTTCTGCTCTGGAACGCACTCCCTCTTGAAATTAAAACGGCTAACAATTGTTATGCATCAAGAAGAAAGTTCGCGAATATTATTTAAATAAACTGGCAGAATATTCTGATTAGAAGTATTTATTTATGTATTTATATTAATATATAATTATATAATGTATGATATTTACTTAAGTCACATGTATATTATTTATATATAATATTATGCATGTATTAAATAATTTTTATGTAAGTTTATGTAAAGGTTTATGTATGGTATTATTTTGTTTTATATTTATATAATTTAATTTACAGTCCTGCCTTTTAACGTTTCACACACCTACTTCATATTTTTATTTCTGCATCACCCAATGGTTGACTGGTAAAGAATGCCTCAGTCAATAAGTTCGCCTATACATCATATTGTAAGAAGTTTACATATATAAATAAAAAACTAAATAATAAATTAGCATACATAATTTATTAATTATTATATAATAAACGTTTATTGTCGCGACAAAAAGCATAAATCACAAAATAAAGATATTTCATTTAAGCGTTTGTTAGACCAAACTTTCCTAAACTATTTAGTAATCTGTGACCAGACGTTCGTTGCAAAAATTTTATGACGAGAAAAATAAATCCCTTCGATACGCTTGTTAAATTAGATTTTTGACATAAAAATATAGTCACATTTACTGAAGTTAATGTTTTCAGTCTGTTCTACTATTACGATCACAATTATATTAAATACATTGCTAAATATTATAGGTATACATTTTTATTTACGAAAAAAGTACTCTGGCAACGACGGAGAGGAGTACAACTGCAGATTAAACAAAAGCGTGTCTGATGTCTTCAAGTTGTAAGCAAACTTCAATAGCTTCTGCATTATAAAGTGCTGTTTTCAATGAAGTTAATACTTAACATTATGCGGATAGACGATTAAAAACAGATCCTCATTACTCTATGTCAACTAAGAGGAAGAAAAATATTGTAATTTAATTTAAAATTATAAGCAGCTCATTGCTAATATTTACGCAGACCTATTACAACTGCCGTGTTGGAGAATCTCTACCATTCCCTGCTATTTTATTTCCTATTTCCATACCGTATTTTTAAAGGTCAAACAGATTTACGCATCTACCTTGGCACATCGAGATGGAGATGTTATTGTTCATATATATCATCTCCATATGCCACCGTATCATTATCCATGAGGGCAACTATACGGTGTTTATGGGAGTTTTCAACGCAATACGATGCACAAAAAAAAAGCGGAAATATGAAAAATTTATTTGGAACAGGGAAAAAGAACCTAAGGAGTCAACCATCTGACACTTTGTCTTGTGTATGAAAACAAAGAAACAACCTTTAATTGCGTTGATATAAGGGCGGTGCTACAGTCTGGATTATGTATTATAATATTCTATGGTCTGGACGATGTCAGATTAATTGTCGGCATATCAAAGTGTCGAAATATTTGAACAATAAGGTTACAACGGCTATCCGATTAGAAAATACGCATTCAACTGCAGAGATGTGTAAAACAGAGTGACGTTATATCTCCTAAACTCTTCATCCCTACATAAGAAGTGGTTTTTAAGATACTGGACTAGAAATGATGCAATACCAACATTAATGGCAAGTACATCATTTACTCTCGATTGGCTATAGTAACCCAATGTATATTTATATTCGGTAGATTACGACATACCTCCTCACGTAATCCATAAAACCGTAAAACAAGAGTGTACAACCAGTGCGTGTTGCCAGTGGTGACATAGGTAACTGAACCGTGGTCCTACACTGCTGGCTATATGAGGTTGCTCAGCAAGCTATGGAGAGGGCTATGCTCGAGGTTTCGCTATGTGATAGAATACGTAACGACGTCCACAGGTATACCAGATGGCTCGACTAACTGACAACCGTGTGGTAAGAAAGGTTTTAGAGTGGCAACATCTTACTGGTAAGCGGAGTGTAGAGGCCAACCACTATACGACTTGGTTTAACATGCAGAAAGTCGATGGATGCAGGTAGCTTAGAACCAGTGGCGTAGCGTGCCTTTGATGGGCCCTGTATCAAAATTTAATGGGGGGCCCCAATGAAGAGTAAAGGTTTCATAAAAGGAACAAAAAACGCTTGCACTGAATTAAAATTATTATATATTGATTATAAGTTATTACTTACAATTAAATCTCTTAGGAACTAAGCTAGCCGAACATTTCAAATCTACACTTTTCGTGCCTTTTGTTCAGCGAACATAGCTGAAGCAGATTCGGCGGCATTCATAGCTGAAAACGATTTCAGTTTTACTTAATTCTTTGCTTCTATATACAATAGTGATAGCCTTTGCTGTCCCATTGAAGTCCTTGGAATTTTTGCTTACACACGTTCAGGGCCCCTGTAGGCCGGGGGCCCCGTATCATTGATACGGCTGATACGGCGGTAGCTACGCCCCTGCTTAGAACAGTGTTTTGTGGCATTATTTTGTAGCAGCAGTGGATTTGTAAAGGGCTATAATGATGACTCAGGTTTACAAAATAATTTATATGGATAATAAATCTGTGATGAAGCTTATACTTGAGCATTTTACAATATTATAATTTTGGCTATAATACAAATAATATGTTTTATACACTTATAAAAATAATTAAGTGCTTCGGTTCTTATTTAATAAGGATCCGTATCGGACTTTAATTATATCGCAAAAAGGAAAACATTTGATAAAACGTTGGAATACATAAGGACCATTTAATCATTTGGCTTTAAGTACTTCAAATTCCTCTACTAAAATATATTTTATTACTCAAATAGAACTTCTCTCCATAAATTACTGCCTATGGGTATAAATTATTAACTTCACGACGTAATATATCTCAATCACAAGGTTTTGATGTAAAATTGGTTTCGTATTTTGTTTTTCAAATATTATTTCCAAATACATTTACTTTAATTATTTTATTTTACTATTCATCGGGCCGGTTTTCCAATCGTTAGATAAAAGTTAAGTTAATTAAATATTTTATTAAACAATAACTGTATATACATACTATGTATTATACAATAACTGTATGACGGGTTATTATAATAGAGATGAATATATGCTTGATCATAAGTCCTAGGAATGAGATGGTCGCTTCCAAGCTGTTTCTAAAATAAATATTGTAAATAGTTGGTAAAACCTTTCTTATTGTATAATTTACTTTGAAAAAAGAAGTCCCACTGGGTTTGTTGCTGGTTCTTCCCAGGACAGGGGTTTTCTTCCGTATCATTGGTAAAAGTAAACATTACTTTCAATAAGAATTACATGTAATCTATATTGAATAAAAAAATATTCTATTCTATTACTTTATGGATATTGGTGTGGGTGATACCTACCTACTCCTAGTATCTATACTAATACTTATATAATATAATAAAGCGGAAGAGTTTTTTGTTTTTTTGTTTGTTTAAACGCTCTAATCTCTAAAACTACCAGTCCGATTTGAAAAATTCTTTTTGTATATTATAGCCAGATTCATGTGGAATAGTATAGGCTATCTAGCATTAAGCTATACTACTCAGCTAGCCTCAAATATAGATATTTGTTAAGCAAGTCAGAAGAAAAAGCACTCCCGAAATGATTTATCCGCGTACGCTGGTAGGTTTATTCGCGTACGCTGGTTATCGTTAGGGATACGTAAATACAATGTTCTAGAAAAATATAGATCTTTACTCCGTCTAAAAAAAGTCCGGGATACCATATGTCTATTTCTTATACATAAGCTATAAATAGGTATTTTGTGAAAATAAAATATTGAAAATTTAAAAGTGATTTATGAGCGTTATTATTAGGCATGGCCTATTTATCCTTACGAACGAAAGTTACGCGTACTTCATCGTCAAGACAATTATATGAAGATATACTTTGTTCTTTATACCATGTTATTTGGACGCATAGTTTAAGAGATAATGTAAAATTGAAATAATTCAATACTTGGCTGGGCGGGCGTATGACCATTAACCCTAGCCGCCCGGTTAGAACTGTGAGAACTGCTCTGAACTGAACCGGGAGGGGAGGGAAAGTGGTTAAAACTTAACTTCGCTCTTCATCATACATAATATGCCGACAGATAAAAGTACTCCATGAATTATGCCAATTTTTCCATCCATTGCTATCAAATAAAATATTTAATTGCAATTATAAAATGCTTGAACTAGGTCATGTCGCGCACCTCCGACACGTGATGACGCGGGTGAAACCGCGGGGCACAGCTAGTCAATTAATACTAGTATTACATTAATGTGCAACTGTTCTTTGTACCAATGAAAAAAAAAACTTTTATGTGATGACTGAAGCTTTTATAATTGTTTATTGTTAATTGATTGTCAAATGAAACCCTCAAATCCATAAATCTATTGGGTTTTTTAAAATTACTTATAACGCTAAAATTACTTAAAAAGCTCGATTTTAATTTAAGTCTGGCCTTTCTACTTGAAAAGATCAACTAATTAGCTCAGCAGAATGAAATACAAAACATTTTCTTTTGAAAACATGATGAAATGTTAAAAAAATTATATGCCTTAAAATTTTATTGCAGTAACGTAGAACGTACAAAGAATCTTTTAATCGGTATTTTGCTAAAATGCTTCTAGAGACATTTATTTTCCGACAAGAGATCATAATGATAATTTAAATGGACGGATGAGTCACAGATAAGTTGGCTTCAATAAAGTGGGCTTTCATACTTATAAAAATATTCTACTAGTTGAAAAAAATTTGTCAGATTTTACCATCAGTAAAGGGTAATATTAATCCACAAGATATGAGATTGTACAAACCGACTTGTGAATATGATCTCTCTTACATAGTGCAAACAAAAAGATCTATTAAAATTAAAAATTTCCAATGTACTTTTATAAGCATGTTGCCCCTTGTTAATAAATAAAACGCAGGTTTAAGTTATTCTTAACGTTCTCTAGTGTGTCTTTTCTATGGACATTGTTATTCTGCGAATAATACTTTCATTGTTTGCCGCGCAATATATCTGAAAATAAATATCCACAAATTCACTTTCCTAATAAAACATTATTTTTTTTTATAAAGGATTTAGAAGATGAGTTAATCCAAAATATACGAAGAAAAATAGTTAAGCATTGACTGTTTGAATAAATCCTAAACAGCTAACTGAAAGCAATACTTTGAATACGAAATGTAACAAAAGGACGAAATCCTTGTGAGAAGAGTGTAATCTAACACAGAAATAGAATATGTATCAATGATGAACCTATTTTAATAATATAATGTTCAACACACGGTCAGTTAAACCGATCAGTTGGACTGATTAGTTTAACTGATCAGTTAAACGGATGTGAGCCAACATAATTTCCCCACTCACTGGTTTAAAATTTCTACATAAGATTTCACACTTACGGTTTATTTTCGTATGTACGTCAGTTAAACTGATCAGTTTAACTGACCCTTATGTGTTGGCCATTAGAGTGATATAGTGGCTGACAGTCAGTTAATGATAAGTGGCTACTGCAACCTATGGATAGCTAAAACCAATTTGCTATAAAGAAGGCCGTTAATGCGTATTTCATATTGCTAAAAGGTTTATGACCGTGATACCGTACTAATTGTTTCACAAGGTGTTTTAATAAACAATTAAAGAACAATGGCAGAAAAATAGTAGACAAAAATTATTGCGTCTAGAAATAAGTTATATATAAAATGAGTTTTATAATTTTTCTATGATTTTCCAAATAAAAATATATTTTAATTGAAGCCACAGAAAAAAACAAATATTTTGGGAATATCAAATGACTTAAATCATTTTTTTTGGAGTTTATGGCCTTTTATCTAGACCTTTAGGCCAAGTCTTGAGTATTTTTATTCGGTTTATTATAATTTCCCCACTGTATTTTTGATGAATTTATATAGAGGCATTTAATATGATCTATTTTTTAACATATCACTCAAGCGACGGGGGGGATCTTGCACTGTCACTTGATTTTGCACTATGTCACTAATTTCACTGACAAGAATCAATCTGTCAAATGAAAAGCACTCACATATAAAAATGAAATGTACGATATCACCAACAGAATTATTGCAGAAGGTGCAGCAGCTGCTCTTCACTATGCCCAACCGAGCCAGGTGGGCCGGGACGGTGAAGTGACCAAAACGTAGTCTGTTTATAGTCGTAATGAAGTTCCGACTGGCCATTTTCAGTTTGTTATACCATGGTGCTACAGGTAGGTTTGCTTGAACATTTCCATAACATTTACCCTTCTGATCTTGGTCTTGTTTCCAAAATTCGACCCATAAACTATTGACCTTGTTGTCAATAGATTGATAACAGTCGGTCAAAAGTACTTTTACTATGAAGCTAACATCCAACATGTTGGTTCCATCACGTGCAATTTTATCTACTATCTCATTTCCTGTTATGTCCCTATGTGATGGAATCCACATGAAAGAGACCTGTATAGCCTTTTGTGCATAACTAAATTACAACTTTTTAATATTATATAAAATATAGTTTTTTTTTAAAGTCAAATCTGAGATTGGTTAAAGGAGACGGTCCATTTCTGGCCCAGTCTATGTACAGTGTATCGTAAAAAAGAGAAAAATTCAGGGATTTTGTTAAAAATAACATGAGAGAATAAATCAAACTAAATAACTTGCTAAAAATAAAAATGCAATCTCAAGTTTTTGATGGTTTTACAAGATGGTACCCTTCCAGTCATAAAAAAGTAAAAAAGACCAATGAGTTATAATGTACTACGTACTAGAGAAGCTATTTCAAGCAAAAAATGTGCGCTACTCTATGTCTTCGCGAATGCGCGGTAAATAGTAGAGTCGCGCATGCGCGGTTTTTGTCATCAAAGATAATACGTAGGTAGAATGATCAGTATGTAATACGTAATTGTTTATTTAGATTGTATTGGAGGACTAAGATGGAATGCCTCGTTTCCAGTAAAAAGGGTCTTCGGTTCTCTACACTCACCATACGAAACACAGCAGCGTTAAGCTGCTATTTTACGCTGGTATTCTGTGAGAGCGTGGTCCTTCCTCGGTCGAGCCGACCCATTGGTGCTACAACTATAATATAGCTGCAGCATGGCTCTATGACTACAAAATGAATGTTTTACATTCAATTAAATCGAATAATAAAGTATGGATTATTTTACTCGACTAAATATTAATAGTTGGTTTAGCATTTAGATGTGTGAAAAACGTTAAAAAATATTCAGTTAAGTCTTTTCAAATTAAATTTTGTTTTGATTATGATTTGTAAAGGACGTACGTATAATTAATATTTTGATTTACAAAAAGTTTTAAATACGCCACGTGGCCAAAATATGTTATTAATTATTATACTACAGTCACAAATTAGCTGTATTTAATCTTACTTTTTATGAGTCCAGAACTAGAGAAGTCTATTGTTATTCTTGGACTGAGACAGAAGTCAAACTTGGAGCTAACGAAGTATGCACCATCTTAGAAAAATATATCAAGATGGTAGACGATCGTAGGTCAGTCAGACGTCTTTTGTTTTATAGCGATGCGTGTCCCTGACAAAATAAAAACAGAATTATTCTTGTATGCATTCATACTTGTCTGCAAAATTACAAGAATATTGCGAGCATTCAAATGAATCATCTCTATTTGTGGAAACTTTGTACATCAAAGATATTTTTGTTATAGGATAGGGTAACAAACGAGCACATAGTCCTACTGATGGTAAGTGGTTGCTATGACACAGACATCTACATTTACCCTCAATGAATAATCAAAATGCAGATACTTCGTCACCCGTGAGGACTAAGATGGAATGCCTCTTTTCCAGTAAAATGGGTTTCCGGTTCTCTACACACCATACGAAACACAGCAGTATCAAGCTGCCATTTCACGCTGGTATTCTGTGAGAGTGTGGTGCTTCCCCAGTCGAGCCGACCCATTCGTGCTACAACTATACTACTAATATAGCTGCAGCATGGCTCTACCACGTATATAATAATTCTTGAAATGTATGACTATGAATATGAAAATTTTCCATGTACCGTTAATGTTCAGGACACCCTTCAAGATACCGATGTAGAAGACATTATCTAATTAGAAAATTTAAAAATAATTGATTTCTTATATTTACGCGAACACTACACATTTAAATAAAACTAATTTTATGGACTTTATCGTATATTAACTTATTTTATATTCCCGACGTTTCCAGCACTTTACATCATACATGGTCACGGGGAGACTGAGGTGTATGACGTCCCAATGTCACAGTGAACCACGGCTATCTCCAGATTAAAAATTATTAATTTTTGTTCCGATCTACGCAGTATGAACTTACAGTATCTTGAAGTCTTGCAGCTGTATGATTGGGTTGGGATGAAATTTTATTAATTATGGGATCCCAAGCAGATGGTAGCACCCAGCCATCTTCTGTATTGAAATTAGAATGTTTTTTGATTTCAATAGCCTTGCGAAACATCCTCGGAAGGAATTGGTGTTCTCTAGCGAGGATTTGTGATTTATCAAATCTAATGTAGTGACGGGGGCGATCCTGTACGTGTTCACAGGTGCAGACTTTTCGGAGCGTTCAGATAACACACTTAAAAAAACTAGTGACCTCATAAAATAACACTCTGAAAATTAAATCTAGACGTAAAATCCATAATACCTACGTGTTCCAAACCAGCGAAGTTGTATGGGTTACTGAAAATACACAAGCCCAATGCTCCACTACGTCCCATAATGAGCCAAATCGATTCACCAACTTACAAATCGGCTCAGCACTTAGCGAAAATACTCTCACCGCTCAAGAGACATACAAGAGCACACACAAAGGATTCCTACCATTTTGTCAGCGAGATTAAAGACCTACATCTGGCAGACAATTAAACTATGGTCAGTTTTGATGTGCAGTCTCTGTTCACATGCTTACCTGCATCTTGCTGACTGCATCTTGATTGTTACTAGAAGGCTGGAGGCAAACAACATGCCTGTAGAATAAGCAGTATTACTCAGAAACTGCCTTACATCTGGCTACCTATTGTGGAAGGAAGAGTTCTGCAAGCAAGTAGATGGCGTGGTGATGGGTTCACATGTATCTCCTATTGTCGCCGATATATTCATGAAAGACTTTGAGGAGAAAGCCCTGCTTACTTCTCCCGTAAACCCAAGATTCTACAAGCGGTACGTAGAAGACACTTTCACAATTCTACCTTTAGATAAAGTAACTGCATTTTAGAACATCTTAACTCCATAAATTCTAAAATTCAGTTCACAATGGAATTAGAGGCAAACAGTTCTTTAGCTTTTCTAGATGTGTTAGTAATTCGGAATCCTGATAACACCTTAAGTCACACTGTGTATAGAAAAAAGACCCATACAGATAGATAGTTATTTAAGCGGTGATTCTCATCACCATCGTTAACATTTAGCTGCCGTGGGTAAATCACACCTGGCCGCCGAGCTCCAACACGTCAAGCAAGTTTTGCACAACAATATGCTTCGGGTCCCGCGCCTACGTCATAGTGAACGAGTGAAGCCGGCCACAGTAGAGCGAGTGTCTGCTGTACTGCCATATGTCAGAGGTATCACTGACAATATTGGCTACATCTTGAAGCGTGTTTCTATTAAAACATACTTCGAGCCGCCGAAGAAGATTAGTCAGTTTTTACCATCAGTCAAGTTTAATGTCCCTCTGCAAGATGCAGGAGTGTACAAGCTTGATTGTGAATGCTGTCTTTCTTATATAGGACCAACCAAAAGATCCATAAAAACCCGCGTTAAAGAACACATAGCTGATGTGAAGAATCGACGCTCCGGGAAGTATGCAGTCTGTGAACACGTACAGGATCGCCCCCGTCACTACATTAGATTTGATAGACCACAAATCCTCGCTAAAGAACACCGATTCCTTCCAAGTATGATTCGCGAGGCTATTGAAATAAAAAAAAAACATCCTAATTTCAATAGAGAAGGGGTGCTACCATCTGCTTGGGATCCCATAATTAACAAAATTAAATCCCAACCCCTTACCCCTTACCCCGTACCCCTCAAGATACTGTAAGTTCATACTGCGTAGATCGGAACAAAAATTAATAATTTTTAATCTGCAGGTAGCCGTGGTTAACTTTTGGGACGTCATACACCTCAGTCCCCCCCGTGACCATGGGTGCTGTAAAGTGCTCGAAACGTCGGGAATATAAAATAAGTTAATATACGCAATAAAATCCGTAAAATTAGTATTATTTAAAAATTATTAAAAAGTATTATACATTTAAAGTTTATTTTACTCTATAATTATACTCAGGTTTAGTAGATTTTTAACACCATTTAAGTATTATTTTCCAAACTGCATGATTAGATACAACTTTTTTTTCACAAGGTATTTATTCAAAATCTATTATGCATATCAATTTAATCTCTTCGAAAATTGTGTCAAATAATATGTTACTTAATACATAATTATTATTGTCGATTATTAATAAAATTATTTTGCGTGACTTTTGACACATGTTTGCTACAAGTAACCAAGTTTTAAAACTGTCAAAAAAACTATCCTGTCATTTTTTTATTATTATTTTTCATTAAAAGTGATTACTTAGCAAGTTAATATTTTGTTTTTTCTTTCTTCAACCAATACAGTAAAAAGATTCAATCTAACTCGAATTAGGAATTATAGTATTCTTATTTACTTTGTAGCTTGCTAGTACAATTATTCTTAGCACAAGTACTGTCTATGTCCGTTAAGAAAAAAACATTTAAATTTAAATCATATGTATTTTACATAAGTCTTTTTGGCATAACAGTGGTACCAACTTTCAATACTATACATCGCTTTTCCGTACGGTCTTGTGACATGTTATAATGTTTAAGTACTATTATCCTGAGGTCGTTATCAACCCGTAATGCGTGTTAGTACTTTTTCCTTTCATACATTGGAAAGGACATTAGTTGTTAATATTTAAAAAAAAATATATTACCTGTGGGGATTAGTAGTTTCTCCTTACGAAGTGTACAGAGCAAATATACTATAGTGACAGCTATCTTCTGAATAACAAGAAATATACAGAATATCTCGATTCTCGATCACGATTTTTTTTGCTTTTATTATATTTCGACATCTTAATTAGAAAAAAATTTAAGAACGGTTTTGTAAAAAAAAAACTTAAAATGGCTCTACTGTAAAATGCCCTTTTGGCGTTTAAGTAGTATTGGCTTTCCAGTGACGATATTCTTTATTGTTAGTGCAATAAAGTAGTATCTCAGGGTGGCTTTTTTAAGGTACCCGCTATGCACATATAATCTTGGCTTTGAGCTATCTGGCACAAAATTTTTGTAAAAACTAAAAACACCTAGGCCTCATTTCCCCATGTAAAACAGAAAATGTCCTGGATGCCCCTGGCACTGAAGTGTGAATTAGTACACACTAATGAATGCAATGAAATAATTTTGTGTGTAAGCAACGTTGATTTCTAACCTAATTCCAGACAAGAAGATTGTTGATACAATCTTCTTGTCTGGAATTAGGTAGTACTTTCTGTTTTCTCCTGAATTGCATTCATAATATGCAAATATCAACAAGAACGTTATTAGTTTTAAGACCAAAAAAGCACATACACAATCTATAATACACTTTATTCGTTTTTTGATCAAAAAATACAACTGTTTTGCCCTACTTTCCTACTAGTTTCGAGAAATTTTAGCTATTTTACATAATAAATCTACCTGATAGGCTATAGGCGATATAAGTATATTTCAGAGATGACAGCTAACGTCAAATCAAAACGACATCAATCCGCCATTAGTGTTGCATTTTTTGGTGAGAATAAAATATTAATACCACTGAAATTAAGGCAAATTCGTGGATTTGAATTATCAAAAGTGGTTTAATATTTTATTTTAATTTATTTCTATACTAGTACAAAACTAGGCCTACGCTTCATACAATTTTGGATCGTCTCCTTTGGACCATACTTAACCTCTCAGACCTTGACATTTTATTGGACATATTTAGTTAGAACTATGGTCAAGCCAAAGAGTATAGTAGGTCAGGCCAGACGATTTTTTTAAAAAATGGTAAAAATAACTTAGAGTCATTACTATGTTCATATCCAAAAATAAAAAATTATCAACAATTAAAATATCGAATTATTTATATGAAGGTCAAGTGAGCGCTAGAGTGACAACGATTGCAAGACGATTTGTCGATAAATGAAATGTTTCGAGAAATTATCAATTACTGTGTAGTGGCGGTGTATGAATATTCATACTATTCCGTGGGTTTCGTAAGAGGCGACTGATCCACTGTTCAATACAACAAGGTACGTGTACCGTGGAACAGAACGTGGCAACTATGACAAGTATACCCTCTATGAGGAATATAGTGGAGGCCTATGTTCATTGGGGGTTTTTATAGGATGTAACGGTCCATCACCAGCAGTGGAATGAAACTGTAAGGAGAGGGAGGGATTAATTTTATTATTTAAAAAAATATTTTTGTGTTTTTTTTTTTATAGAAGAGGGGGCAAACGAGCATGCGGCTCACCTGATGGTAAGTGACTACCGCCGCCCATGAACAACCGCAACACCAGGGGAATTGCAGATGCGTTGCCGGCCGTTTAGAAAGGTGTAAGCTCTTTTCTTGAAGGTCCCTAAGTCGTATCGGTCCGGAAAATCCGCCGGTGGTAAACAATTATGTGTAAAAAAGTCATCAAACAGCATCAAACAATTTATTAAACAAAAGTTGCGTAAACAAGTTCAATGGTTAAAACAATATTAAATAACAAAACCAAACAATTCTACTGAAAAGAAAAAAAAGTAAATATTATTTCACTTTTACAACTAAGGCAAATCTAACGAATCGCTATATTATGTTAAAATTATATATATATATATATATATATATATATATATATATATATATATATATATATATATATATATATGTTAAAATCGAATAAATATTATGAAGAAAGAAACAAGGACATAGAAACACTTGATTTTCATAAAGAAAAGAAATATATAATATAATTATATCGATAAACTCAGTAGAAGCCTCAAAAAAAATTAAATCACAGGTACATCACTTACAAAGTAAATCACTTGTACATCCGTAAGATAGCGTAATAAAGTATATACTTTATTACGCTATCTTTGAGCAACGCCATTTTTCTAACGACTTCAAACAGGAGAAGGAAGTCGACTGTGTTTTTTTATGTGTGTTACCTCATAACCTTCTGGGTGAACTGATTTCGATGATTCTTTTTTTATTTGAAAGCTGGTGCTTCACATTCACATTTTTATTTTGAGTTATTGTTGAAAACAACTTCGCCATAATGTTCACTATATATCGAAATTATAACATAAAACGTAATTTTCGCGCATTGGACTTTGTGGGATATGAAAATTTGTGTTTATTACATGATTTATTGTGATAACTCACACTTTTTATTTACTTTTCAGTTAATTCTGGCTATTAAATATAGTGATACGTGAACGACACAGTACTTGAAATGGCAATTTTATAAAATATATGAAATTGTTACGAAGCAAAATATAAGGAATTAAATTTTAAAACAGTGTAATTACTTACCATTTGTATAAAAACTAACAAAAAACTTTCTATTGTACCCACTTAATTTTTTGTAAAATTTCTAGTTGCCTCTTACACTCACGCGGCGAAGGATATAAGACTAAAGTATGTGACGTAAACGCGACGCGAGGCGGAAACTCGTCATTTGAAGTAAATTCTGTTAATTTAAAGAAGCGTAATTTAATAACGAAACTAATTCTAATAAAATTTTAGTTTTATAGTTCATCTAAATAACATTTAAAAAATAATTGTTATGAGCACAATAACTATGGTTCTGACTAAACGTAGTGTAGTGATCATATACTCTTTGGTTCTGAGGGGTCCATTCTAAATATTACCATACTCTTTGGAGCGTTCTACAAAGTTGACCTTGGATTGCCTCATGTGTACTTCAAAGGCTTGACAGATTAAACTGTCTGTTAAAATTAAAAAATTATTAAAACTATTTATACGTGCGATCCTCTTCAGGGCCTCGAGGGCCGCATATACCTCTGCAGTGAAAACACTGCATTTAGGGTTCAGAAGAAAACTTTGACTAAACTTGGATTGGGGATCATAAATAGCACTGCGCAAAAAGAGCTGACTTTTGCTACCATCTGTATACAAAGTATAGTAGTTATTGTCGGAAAGAAAACGTAATCATCATCATCATCATTACAGCCCTTCACAAGTCCACTGCTGAACATAGGCCTCCCCCAAAGAATGCCACAAAGCACGGTCCTGAGCCACCTGCATCCATCGACTTCCTGCATATCTTACCAGGTCGTCACTCCATCTAGTGGGGGGACGCCCTACACTTCGCCTGCCGGTACGAGGCTGCCACTCGAGAACCTTTCTTCCCCATCGGTTGTCGGTTCTTCGAGCTATATGGCCGGCCCATTGCCACTTCAGCTTACTAATCCGTTGGGCTATGTCGGTCACTCCAGTTCTACTGCGGATATCCTCATTTCTGAGTTTATCACGCAGAGAAACTCCGAGCATAGCCCTCTCCATAGCTCGCTGAGCGACCTTGAGCTTCCTCATCCGGCCAGCAGTGAAGGACCACGTATCAGTTCCGTATGTCATCATCATCCATTGCCGTGTAGTGGCGGTTAAGAATATCCACTACCCCATATCTTCCCGTGGGTGTCGTAAAAGGCGACAAAGGGAAACAGGCAGGAGATGGGCAGCAGCATCTTCCTGATAATAGCCAAAATAACAATAAAAAACTGCGGTTGCCAACCCGCTCGCCAAGCGTGGCAACTATGGCAATATACCCCCCATGAGCAATGACAACGTAATAATTAACAGTTATTAAAAAAAATTTTTAGTAACAATATTGATCTAAAACATAATACAGGAATATGGGTATGAGTAGCATGTCCACTTTGATTGTTTAATTACATTTTTAAAATCTTCATTCATTTGCCGTACAATGAGAGGCAGAACTGGGAAATAACCTCGTAAAAGCTCACCTCCCAAAGTCTGCTGGGCCTTCTTCTCACTGAAATAATTTCATAGATCGAAGACAGTTTCGTATATAAATCCTTGTTCGAAATGTTGGTAGGCACATATCTGATGATTCCAGTTTTTTCTATCTGCGCTGCAGGAATATGTGCCTTCAAGTTGTGTTTTTTTAAAAATCTGTATTTGTGATGAAATTATTTGCAGTGTTGTATTGTTTAAAAACAATCGCAATTTTGTTGGCTTTGACTCTATGTAAAGCTACCACACCTTTCACCTCCGAAGTAAAAATGTGATTTACGTAAACTGGGCTTTTATTTCCAAGTTTAACCTGTTGCTCCTGGCTTTCAACAAAACTTTGAAGTCCGTATTTGTACAATGTTCAGGATAAAGTCTTAGATAACCTGGCTTAAAAAACGGAATAAAGTCATCCTCACCGCCGCTTACTTCAGGTCCACATTCCTTAATACCTCTTTTACGAATAATTTTGGATCGTTTCGGGGTTCCACCTGGGTCCTCCGATTCATTCATTTTAATAATTAACACAACGTATAATTATTTACACTGACTAAAATAAGTTTTGGTAATATTTACACAGGATATTTTAACGAAAAATAGAAAAATTATTAAATCGACTGCAACATTTGGAGTTCCCGCCAAAAAAAAATACAAATCATTTTTTTTTTGGAGTTTATGGCCAGGTATCTAGACCTTTAGGCCAAGTCTTAAGTATTTTTATTCGGTTTATTGTAATTTCCCCACTCCTTCATAGTATACTGCTTCACAATATGTTGATGCGTCACATTGTGCAGTTCTTGGGAGATTTTGGCGGCAACTTGATCCAGCAGACAGCTGATAGTTGGCGATGGTATCTAAAGGTCCCTATGCAAACAAACAGCTTATCTTGAGAATCCATCACCATCAGAGCACTTGTTTCACTGTTTCCACTAATAGTTCACATGCGTAGACACTTAATACACAAAATCGCAACACTTTTACATATCAAAGTCCACTTCAAACCATTATTTAAACAATAATACAGGAGCAGCAAACCGCCGCTGGTCAATTTCCCGCCAAAACTCCCCATACAAATCATTTTACTCTATTCAAGTGTTGCCATTTACTATATTCATACTATTTTCGTATAACTTTGTAAGACTACCAACACAACACACAAACAAAATATGTTTATATTAAGGTATTACTAGTAATAACTATACTATCAGTAATAATAAAAATAAAAGAGATATGGTTGAAAATAAGTCTCTTACAAAGAATTTCCTACAATAATACATTATCTCAATCATAGTACTTTGTAACAATTCCATTTAATGTTATGGCAACACTAGCTAAAACAAAATGTCACTGTTTTTTTTACTGGCTTTATGGTTCTGGGTTCTAGTCCTCCTGAGAATGTCACTGTATGACACAAATGTCCTGGTGCCATGCCAGAAATATACATTTATAGTATGCATATAAATAGCGATACAATAATCTAAAAAATCTCAATTATGTAGGTAGGTACATTATATTGAGAATGTATTAAACTAACATCAAACAACCACAGGACGCATGACTTTTTCCAAGTGACAAGACATAACCTAAAAAGGTTCAAATCTAAATATCTTTTTTTTTACGCCTTCTCAGGACAAAATTCTTTGACAGAGTTATTAAGGGGCTGACGCTTAACATTTTAAGATATTTTTGATATATAGACGCTACCATTCCTTTTACACTAATTTTATGTATGAAAGTCTGTCATTGTTCTTTTAGTTAATTTAATAATTAAAACAACAAGTTAATTTAATGTCTCACTTCTGACAATACCTCGTCACATTGTTCGCTCAAATTCATACTATCATTTTACTCAGTCCCCTTCATGTATAGTTAGTTACTGCATGGACATCTATACACATATAAATAAAACTGATATGTCTGTCAGTGATATCGAAATAACTGCCTTTTATCGAGCTCGGGGGGTTATTCGTATGCCATTAAGACATGAATAACCATTTGTAAAAATGTTCTCCTCCGTTAATCTGTCTATCCAGGCTAATCTTCAGAATGGCTGAACCGATTGTATTGAAACTTCACGAATCTATACAAATAAATAAAATTGAAGTGTCTGTTTGTAATGTCAAAACTAGTTTTTTACTAAATGCATATGAAAGTAAATACGGTACTTAAAACTAAAATACAATTTTTAAAATTTTTGTCTGTCTGTCTGTCTGTCCGTTTGTTCCAGCTAATCTCCGAAATGGCTGAACCGATATTAACGGGACTTTCACTGGCAGATAGCTGATGTTAT
The DNA here is from genome assembly GCA_963668995.1 of Parnassius mnemosyne. Taxonomy (NCBI): domain Eukaryota; kingdom Metazoa; phylum Arthropoda; class Insecta; order Lepidoptera; family Papilionidae; genus Parnassius; species Parnassius mnemosyne. The sequence continues at coordinate 27,779,323 of CAVLGL010000093.1, read as the reverse complement.
GTATAGAAGTAACTTAGGCTACTTTTATTTTAGAAAAAGAATTAGGGTTCCGCGCAAATACACAAAACCCTAACAGTGGGCGAAATCGCGGGGAACAGCTAGTAGATAAATAAGAATATAGAAGGAAGCCATATAATAAAAACGGTTCCTAGGCCAAATCTGTAGGTTGATTTTTTTTTAATTTTCAGTTGCATATACTTTTTTATCGATATAGAATCTAACACTTTTTATCTCCCTGGCTGTCCGTTCGAACACTATAAGGCTCTGAAGCTACTGGATGGATTTAGACGAAATTTGGCATGGTTATAGCATATAACCTGGAATAACATTTAGAATATTTTTTTCAACAATCGTCAACTGGGGTTGCACTAAGCAATAAGGAAAGTCTTCTTATACAATAATTTTATATTTATGTATTATTTACAAGAAAATAGAAAATCGTAAAAAATATCATAAAAAATGACAGGCAATTCAATAATTGAATACGCACGAGGCGGGATTACGGCGAGCGTCGCGTCGACCGGTCTCACACACAATACTCGTAATCGTATTATCATATAATGTTTAGTACCGTAATACATTCGGCATAAGCCCTTATATTTTCGCATAAACGACTTCTTTTTCAACCGACATTAAGAAAAACAGGAGGTTCTCAATTCGACTTTTTTTATGTGTGTTACCTCAGAACTTTTTTATTGGGGAACCTAATTCACAAAGAGGACGACTCACTGGCCGATGCCGCAAAAGAGAAAGCTGATCTGCTAGGCTCTTTCTTGGCGTCCAATTTCACTCTTGATGACAGGGCGAGCACACCGCCGACCGTCCCGCGGTGTGAGTACTCCATGCCGGATGTGCGGTTCACATAGCACTCGGTTCGCAAAGCACCCTCTCCCTGGACATCCAAAAGTCGAGTGGGCTTGACGGAATCCCCCCATTTGTGCTGCGTCCTACTCCCTAGGCCCAGTCCCGAATTTATGGAAGATAGCTTTCCTCCCCCAAACCCTAAAAAAGGCGACCGCACAGACTCTTCTAACTACAAGCCTATCGCCATTATCTCCTTGTTCTTTAAAATAATGGAATCCATTATAAACTGCCAGCTCATGCGGTACTATGAGGATTAGTGACACACACATGGTTGACTGATTAGTGACTGCCAATACGGTTTCAGTTGAGGTCGATCAGCTAGTGATCTTCTGATTTATTTGACTGTAATATATGAGACAGTAAAGTTCAAGGGGGAGACATTGGCCGTGAGTTTGGACATTGCGAAGGCCTTCGATCGGGTTTGGCACAAAGCGCTTCTTTCGAAGCTTCCTTCCTATGGGCTTCCCGAGAAGTTGTGCAATTGAATCCCCAGTTTTCTGGCTGATCAGAGCATCAAGGTCGTAGTAGACGGTGCATGTTCCGATTACAAGCCTATTAATGCTAATGTTCCACAAGGCTGCGTGATATGTTGCAAACCGGTAACATTCATTGCTATGGAGATGACAGCTCTCGTAATCCCGAGAAATATTAACACGGCTAGTGTATAGAAATACACTAGCCGTGTTAATATTTCTCGGGATCACACCATCTACTACCGGAACAAACTTGCGTCTGAAGTCGAGTCTTTGCTGAACAAAGTATCGGAATGGGGGCGACTGAATCTAGTCCAGTTCAATCCCAAGAAGACACAAGCTTACCGCTATAAAGAACCCCTTTGTCGTAATCATTATTTCACCTGCAGTGGCAGGTTATTTCATAAATACGTTACGTTACGTTATTCATATGATGTGTATATAATATACAATAAAATATACTATACATATATTTTATGTGTTAATGTGTATAGGTACGTTTATGTATGTGTATTTTTTAAGTTATAATTAATATATTTTAAATATATATATATATATATATATATATATATATATATATATATATATGAGTATATTTAAATTTGTATACTGTTATGTATATACGAAAATGTTTACTTTGAGTGAATGGTAGATTCATTATTATGTTAGCACCGATATCGGCGCGGGCGCATTACGGAATCAATTTTTAACAGGGCTCCGCTGATAATCAGCGCTGCTGCAGTACCTGTGGTAGCATATGCTGAGACGGAATCCTTTTTGGCATCACATCACTCACTCTTGCTATTTATTTTTATTTTTATTTATGTTTTCTACCTACCTTGTAAGTTTTTATATTTTATCCACTTCTAAATGTATATTATATAACGGTGGTATTATATGATAACGGTGGTAGAGCCACCCAGCAGCTTTTGCTGTTGCACGTATGGGCCGGCTCGAGCCGGGTTAGTACCAGGACCTCACAGAATACCGGCGTGAAGTGGAAGCTCTGCTTCCGCGTTTCGCCTGGTGAGTACAGGTGACCGGAGGCCCAATTCCCCCCCCCCCCCCCCCCATCAACATGGTAGAAGAATTACATCATAAACTACCCCAGGAGGGTACCAGTACCCCTGGAGAATCCCTCGCTGAGCATCCACGACCATGCTATTCCACTCTTGAGCGTGGGTGCTCAGGCTGTCCCGCGTATTCTGGGGGGGGGGGGGGGGGGGGGCAAAATTCTGCTCAACACAATAACTGCTCGGGGCAAACTGAGCAGCAAGACCAAGGCGACCCCTGCCACGCTATCCTTGAATTTCTGCAATATCAGGGGACTTCACTCGAACTTAAACGCCGTCCACTACCATCTTGAGACGGCGAAGCCGGCCTTGCTCTTTCTGATCGAGACACAGGTGTCCTCTTCGGCTGATACTTCGTATCTCTCCTACCCGGGGTACAAATTGGAGCACTCCTTTGTGCCTCGGGCTGGAGTTTGCGTGTATGTCAGAGAGAACATCTGTTCTCGACGCCTCGGCAGTCTTGAAGGTTCGGACCTGTCCATCCTTTGGCTACGCGTAGACAGCGACGACCATCCGCGCGTCTACGTGTGCCACGACTCATCGATCACGTCCAAATGGCTATAGATTCCTTGCTACAACAGGTCCCATCCGCAGAGATCGTGATCCTTGGCGATTTTAACGCCCACCACGCCGAATGGCTCGGTTCACGTTTAACCGATCATGTGGGGAGATATGTTTATGACTTTGCCGTGGCATATGGTCTGACACAACTGGTTACATCGCCTACGCGGATTCCAGATGTTGAGGATCATACACCTTCCCTGGTGGACCTTCTACTGACCTCTCATCCGGACGGATATCAGGTTTCCGTTGATGCCCCTCTTGGCTCTTCGGACCATTGTCTGATCCGGAGTGTGGTGCCACTCACGCTCCCCTCGCGGTTGCGTTCTGCAGGTTGCCGCCGTGTTTGGCATTACAGGTCGGCGGATTGGGACGGAATGCGGTCTTTCTTTGCTTCCTACCCATGGGTTTGCTTCTCGCTGATGATCCCAGCGCTGTTGCTGACTCTGTCACTGATGTGGTGCTACAAGGAATGGAACTATTTATTCCATCATCTGTGGTACCCATCGGAGGCAGATCTCAGCCTTGGTTTGGTCGCTCCTGTAAGACTGCTTTACGCAGTAAGCAGGAGTGTTATCAAGCTTGGGCTGCGACTTCGGCGACTCGGTATGTAAACACCAGCATACTTAAAAAGAAGTATAACTTCGCCTCCAGGTCCTTCAAAAGAGTTATTGCCAAGGCAAAGTCAGAGCACATAGGCAGAATTGGCGAGAACCTAGTTCGTCTTCCTTCGGGATCCCGTGCATTCTGGTCTCTCGCCAGGGCTGTCCAAGGGAATATCTGTAAGCCATCACTACCATCTCTGCAGAGGGAGGACGACTCACTGGCCCACGACGCAAAAGAGAAAGCCGACCTTTTAGGCTCCCTTTTTGCCTCCAACTCGACTGTTGATGACGGGGGAACACACCGCCGACCATCCCGCGGTGTGAGTGCTCCATGCCGGATGTGCGGTTCTCACAGCGCTCGGTTCGCAGAACACTTCTCTCCCTTGACATCCACAAGTCGAGTGGTGAGCTCCGGAGTTGGCACCGGTTCTAACGCGTCTTTTCCGGTACTCCTACTCCCTAGGCGTAGTCCCGAAATCATGTAAGACAGTTTTTGTCCACCCGATCCCTAAAAAAGGCGACCGCTCAGACCCGTCCAACTACAGGCCTATCGCCATCACCCCCTTGTTCTCCAAAATAATGGAATCCGTTATAAACTGCCATTTCATGCGGTACCTTGAGGATCACCAGCTGATTAGTGACCGCCAGTACGGTTTTCGTCGCGGTCGATCAGCTGGTGATCTTTTGGTCTACTTAACAGTAGAGTCCAAGGGGGAGGCATTGGCCGATAGTTTGGACATTGCAAAGGCCTTCGATCGGGTTTGGCACAAAGCGCTTCTTTCGAAGCTCCCTTCCTATGGGCTTCCCGAGAAATTATGCAATCGGATCACCAGCTTTCTTGCAGATCGGAGCATCAAGGTCGTTGTAGACGGTGCATGCTCCGACTACAAACCTATTAACGCTGGTGTTCCACAAGGCTGCGTGCTATCACCAACGCTGTTTCTTTTGCATATCAATGATATGTTGCAAGCAGGTAGCATTCATTGCTATGCGGATGACAGCACCGGTGATGCTCTATACACCGGCCGTGCCAATATTTCTCGGGAAAACGTCACCAAGTACCGGAACAAACTTGTGTCTGAAGTCGAGTCTTTGCTGGACAAAGTATCGGATTGGGAGCGACTAAATCTAGTCCAGTTTATCCTCAGAAGACACAACTTTGCACGTTTACCGCTAAAAGGAACCCCTTTGTCGTATCTTCTCAGTTTTAAGGTACTCCCCTTGTTGCCTCAGCCAGTATCGGAATCCTCGGCGTCGACATATCGAGTGACGTGCAGTTTCGTGGTCACTTGGAAGAGAAGGCCAAATTGGCCTCTAAAAAGCTTGGCGTGCTCAGCAGAGCGGGACAGTATTTCATGCCAGCTCAACGCCTGCAACTTTACATGGCGCAGATTCGGTCTCACATGGAATACTGTTCCCATCTCTGAGCTGGGGCTCTCCAGTGCCAGCTCCTTCCACTTGACCGCATCCAGCGCAGAGCGGCTCGAATCGTCGACGACCGAGTCCTTTCCGATCGGCTCGACTCATTGGCACTGCGGAGAGATTTTGCATCTCTTTGCATTTTCTTTCACATTTACCATGGGGAGCGCTCGGAGAAATTGTTCGGATTGATCCCAGCCGCCAAATTTCACGAACACACATCGCGGTAGAACTCCCGATACTCGACTTGTGCATGTCCAGGGAGGGGAGTGTTTTGCGTACTGAGCTGAGATGGAATAAATAGTTCCATTACCTGTAGCATCACATCAATAATAGAGTCAGCAACAGTGCTAGGACCATCCGGCAAAAAGCAAACCCGCCGCCATAGGTAGGATGCAAATAATTCCGAATTCCGCCCCAATCCGCCGACCTGTAATGCAAAACGGCGGTAGCCTGCAGAACACAACAGACAATGGTCCAAAGAGCCGAGAGGGATATCGATGGAAACCTGATATCCGTCCGGGTGAGAGATCAGCAGAAGGTCCAACAGGGAAGGTGAATGATCCTCCACATCTGGAATCCACGTAGCCGAAGTAACCCGTTGTGTCAGACCATATGCCAAGACAAAGTCATAAACAGATCTCACATGATCAGTTAACGTGAACCGAGCTATTCGGCGTGGTGGGCGTTAAAATCGTCAAGTACCACGATCTTTACGGATGGGATCTGTTGTAGCAAGAAATCTGTAGCCATTTGGACGTGTTCAATGAGTCGGTCTGTGTCGGCAAAACCGCTATGGGACCTATTCAGGCACCCGTAGACGCGGGGATGGTCGTCGCTGTATACGCACAGCCAAAGGATGGACAGGTCCGTAAATTCAAGACTGCCGAGGCGTCGAGAACAGATATCCTCTCTGACGTATACGCAAGCTCTAGCAAGGGGCACAAAGAAGTGTTCTAATTTGTACACCGGGTAGGACAGGTCGGCTTCACTTTCTCTAGATGGTATTGGATGACGTTAAGGTAAGAGAAAAGTCCACGGATAGCGTGGCAGGCGTCGCCATGATTTTATCGCTCTGTTTACCCCATGCAGTGTTAGTATAGAGCGGGATTTTGCCTCACCCTCAGAATACGCGGGGCAGCCTGAGCACCCACGCTCAGGAAGAAGAGGATAGCTTGATCGTGGATGCTCAGTGAGGGATTCTCCATTACCAGGGCTGCTGGAGAATCCTCCTAGGGTAGTCCTTTCTATTTGAATTCCTTAACCATGTTATGAGGGGGGGGGGGGCCTCCGGCCACCTGCACTAACCAAGCGAAACGCAGAAGCAAAGCTTCTTCTTTACGTTGGTGTTCTGTGAGGTCGTGGTACTGCCATAGTTCGAGCCGGCCCATCCATGCTACAGCAGAAGCTCCAGCGTGGCTCTACCACTGTTATTGTGATTGTATACTTGTTGGTTAGTGAGATAAATTCGCAGAGCCTTTACAATCGCAAGTCCGCAGACGGATTGGAGCAACTAAGTTTTTAATCGTTATCTTTTTTTATTGCCAGTAGTTGACCCTTGTCTGTCCCTACAACATTTGTTCAAGCACCACCAAACTATCCATAACCTTTGCCGAGTTATAACTTTAAAATTGGTACGGTGGCCATTTCGTTTTCCGCCATTTTGAATTTTTTTACCACCGCTAGAATTTGCCCCGGGTGTTGGTCGATATTAGTTACACGATTACGCTAAGTCTTACCGTTTGGCCGAGCAGTAGTACACCGTTTCCTTGAAGAGCTGAACGGGGACGACATTTTATTCGTATTCTTCGCAGCAAACCCCATTTAATACCCATAAAATAATGGGAGTACATAAAAAATAACTAGTCTGCCATCTTGGGCGGTCTGCACTATTGGTTTTAGAACGACGTCACTTAGCTAATCATGCAGTAATTTAAACTAAACGTGTATGCACAGCTCAATCGATAACTGCTTTAAAATTCAGTTGCAAGATTTGACCCGAATAAACATACAAACATTGCCGTTTAATAAAAGTTTGTAAAAAGCAAAAACATGGCTATCTCCACTCTAATCTTTTACTTTATTTTGTCCTTAAAAGAATGAAATCAATGAAGAATACAAAAATACTACAACATACCAAGTAAGCACTAAATTCAAGCTAAAAATACTTACCGTAGACTAAACAGGACAATATCGATATCGAATTTAGAAATAACTAGTAATGGCCATGATAAATAAATAAAACCAATTTTGGTAAGGAATATTTTCATAATGGATTATTATTCACTTATTCAGATAAAGTAACGTGTTTGGAAGTTCCAGGCGTTTGGTTCAACCTTGAATATATAGTTTCGTAAGATTTGAAAAAATAAGCAATAATCCAGTATGAAAATTATTCATTGGCATTATACTACAAATAACACTTTAAACCTAACGGTTATTCAGATTTTCCGCAGCCTAACACCCTAAAACAAGCCTACGGTGGATACTCGAAAACGCGTGTTCATCTATCCACTCTAGATGGGGAGGATAGTTGTAATTCGTATTTTTCTTTTAATTTTCGCCCCCGGGCTGTGTACAGTTATTTATAGAAACATGATAGGAACTGGCCCAAGATCCTGTAAAGAATTCACAATACTGAGTTTAAATTAAACAATGAAAACTATTTCGTACGTATGTAACTCTAAGATTTCAGCTTTGAGCTTTCAAACAGGAAGTATGTATGTATTTTTTATAGGTTTGCTATAAGCATAGGACCGGATGGAATCCCCACAGGTGTGATGAAAACGTGCTCCAGAGTTCGCACTGGTTCTTACGCGTATTTTCCAGTACTCTTACTCTTTGGGCGTCGTTCCACGCTGATTGAAGATGATGATGATAGAGATGTTATTAGCATACCTATAAAATATATTTCTTGTTTGAAAGGTAAAAATTTAAATATTTTTAATTGTTTAATTATCTGTCATTTGCTGTGACTTTACTTCAGTCTAACATTTTCTAATGATGACAGAAATGTATTATCGCAAATAATTTCAATTATAGTTTTATTGAAGTAGGTATTTAAATAAATCCAATGTCTTTTATTGAGAAATTTTCTTAAATGAATACTTAACTTACATCAACATTCATCATTACAGCCCATCACAAGTCCCCCGCTGAAAGCACGGTCCTGAGCTACCCACATCCATCCACCTCCCTCATACCCCACCAAGTCGTCACTCCATGTGGGGGCTGCCCAACGCTTCGCCCACCGGTACGAGGCTACCACACGAGAACCTTTCTTCCTTTACCTTTACCTTTCTTCAAGTAGTAGGAAAGTAAACAAATAAAAAGGGGTAACTCTGCCAATTTGTAAAGTCAGTACTGTAAGGACCGAAAGGCCCTTAAGCTAAGTAATCTATTTTATTAGACCGAAAGACTTAAGCTGAGTAACCTATTTATTTTGCTATTATACTATTTTTTTAAATGTCAATGCCATGTTCTGATCTATGTATTTAAAAATTATGTATTGTTGCTTTACATGTTTTAGTGTTATCATATAGTTAAGTCCTTAACGTTAGGCCAGTGTGTGATTGTGACGGAGACATATTGTAGTTGTTCGAACCGTAGTTATGAGGTGATCGCTACCATGCTATTTATAATATTTTCATACTAATTGTATAAAATTAGATACTGCAAATTAATTTTATTAAGAAGTAAATTCGCGCTGGGTTTCTTGCTGATTCTTTCTAGAACAGTGATTTCTTCTGAACCAGTGGTAAAAGTAAAAAAATGATTTCTAATAATAAAAATAACTACATATAATCTATATTGAATAAAAATAATTCTATTCTATTCTTAAGCCTTTTCCTGTAACACCACCTTTAATATTAAAACAATAAATCATAATTTCTTACAGCTCTACATTTTAAGAAATCTAACAAGGTCATATTTACACAATACAATTGTTTTGTTGAGACGATGGTTTATATGCTGGTTGATGGTGTATGGTTCATGCTTGTCCCGATAGGTAGCGTTTTAATATAGTTATTAACATATTCTGAATTAATGAACTAAAATGATCATATTCAAAAAGTAAGTTGGCTTAGTGCCAATAAAAACACAGAATCTGTACTGTGGTAGAGTTTTAAATAATATCTGTAAAAAGTTCAAAGTGAATTCCAATTGAAGCTCATTGCGCTACCCATTGAAAAATGTAGATAACAACGAATGCTAGGCCAGCTTAGAGCACAATGTATAATTAAAAATTAAAAATTTTGTACAGCCGACTTCAATATAAGTTATTAAGAATAATTCAAAAACGATTGGTCTGACCTTGATCAAATTCATATGGAACCACACGAAAAGTATCAGCTTTTAAATAAAAAAAGAATCATCGAAATCGGTTCACCCAGTAAAAAGTTATGAGGTAACACACATAAAAAAACATATAGTCGAATTGAGTACCGTCTCCTTTTTGGAAGTCCGCAGAAAAGTATTATTTCAAGCGTAATCGCAGTTTCCTGAACAATAAATACTACTATGCGATTTAGTGCAAAAAAATAATAGTATTGTATATTTATTGAAATTTATTTTGCGTTTAAAAGTTAGTAAAATAAGTAAAAGGTAAATTATGTACTTTTTACTCAGACCAACAAACATAGACGGAGCGCTGCGTATGTCTCATGCATAACTTATTGTAGTATGAACGCGCACTCACACACACTTAATATGCATCTAAAAATCATTTGGAACCAAAAAAAAAAGGTTTCAGGCGTTTAGGTGTGGAATATTACGACATGTAATTAAAGTAAGAAAAAGCATGTTCAAAAAATTGAGTTGTCAATAAAAATGTACGGAGCAGTTTTTCTATCTTATTTCATTGGTCTGGGACCTGTTAAATATTCAAATAGGAATGTACATTCTTTATTAACAAAACAGTTTTTATGTCGAAGATACCTACGTCTCAATTGTATTCGTAAAACTAGCTGTTACCCTCAACTTCGTCCACGTATAACTACAAAAAACCTGCAGATCTTTAATGACTATTATTTTATCAGTTTTTCGATTTCACAAAAATCCATATTTTGCAGATAAAAAAGCACACAAATCACTCCTGTAATTATTCTCTATTTGTTTACGAAATTTTATCACAATAGGTTTAGCCATTGCGCAGGTTAGCTCAGAGAGATTAAGATTTTTTTTTAAATTTGGTTACTTATGTCTCAAATGCGTTCACATATGGGCTCAATAGAAGACAGTTATTACGATATTACACATAGGCATTTCAATTTTATTTACTAGGTCGATAAATAAGTTTTCGGAATAGGACACTTATCAAAGAGTTATAGAAATGCGTTCTTTTTTTTGAATCTTAAATTCGTTTGAAGGCCAGAAAAAACTAAATTAAAAACTATACCCAATGAATGACATCCACCACTTTTTCCGCCACCAGGGCGGCGCCACTAGAAAGTGAGGTATAATAATATTTGACAGATTTCATAAAGGGAAGTTAATTTGTTCGAAAAATGTAAAAGTTATTGTTTCTTTCTGTACTATTAGCTATATTTTATATTGACAACATAAAAATAACTAAACGAAATCACGGATATTCATAAAACTAGAAAAATTAAAAAAAGTAAAAATTGTGCAAAAAAATTAAAGAGCAAACTACTGACGCATTGTTTTGTGTATTAATATACTCTAGAAACTGATAAACTCTTATTAAAAAACAAATTCTCAATTAAATTACATTGTGTAACAAAAAATTTACCTCAGTGTCAACTAGCGATATATGGTGATCAGAAAATTATTAGCCATTATTTTTTTACCCATATTTGGCGGGAATTTGATTCGTACGCAAAATGGAGAAACTCGAATTTCGTGCGGTTATTAAATTAATATTCCTGAAAAAAAATTCTATAAAAAGTTTTTGAAGAAGTGCAGTCTACTTCGGTAGACAATGCTCCTTCTCATTCTACAGTGGCATACATAGAAAAGAAAATACTACTGCAGTATCTTTGAAAATGCAAAAAAAAACCCAAAAAATGTGGACTACAATAAATAGTGTGGCTACAAATAAAATATCAAAGAATTGCACTCTCCCTAAGCTTATTATCGACTCTAAAATTATAACTAATGGATTCGAGGTTTGTAATGCGTTTGGTCTGCGAATTTGCACAAAAAAGATCCTTAAACTTATCTTTTGCCCCAAAACTACTGATGAAAAATCGATTTGTAACATCTTTTTCTGCTTTAACACCGTTTTAGATAAATTATAAGTCTTAAGTTGTGGCCGTGGAAGGAAAAGGGGATAATCGAACTGCTTACCCTAAGACCACTATTATAGAAGTGCAAGTATTTTTGTTTAAGTTCTACGCGGACGGCTAAAAGCTAGCTTAAAATATATATAAAACTATCAAACAGCAAAGTACAGATTTTTTTCTATTTCGAATACGCTCTGAGTAATCAACGGGTTCACTGGGCCGTGTTGGTTATCCTTTGACTATGATTGCAATTGTAGTTCTGAATTAACAGACGTGTACGCCTAGGTATATATAGGTAAATATGGGAATAGTAAATCGCCAAGATTATTAAATATGTATTTTTTTTCTATTTCTTCACAGCAAATATCACGGAGACTTTTCAATATGAAGACATCATCAAAACATAAACATGATTGATAGTATTCTTCCTCTTTATCCTTCCCCTCCTATAATAAGCCCATAAACTGTCAACAGGTAGACATTGATGAAACTTTTGACAAAGATATAAGCAGCATTTATGGCGTGATAAAGGATAACTGAAATGTGATCAAAATAAGGAGTTTCCGAATAATATCTGGTTATTTTAAATTTGACTGATTTGAGATTCTTATTTCGCCATTTGTATTCCTTAAGATTTGGCTGGTATAGTGGTGGCTTAGTCGATAGCTTGAGTCTTATTATCAATAAATGAACACCTAACCGATGCGACGGGGAAGAGTTGAGATTTATCGGACACACTGCAATCCTGTTAGGGTTTGATGTCGCTCTTTCGCATTAAAGTAATAACAATACTATTAGGTTTTTTTTGTAGAAAACGGGACAAACGAACATGCGGCTCACCCCATGGTAAGTGACTACCGCCGTCCATTAACAACTGCAACACCAGGGGGGTTACAGGTGCTTTTCCGGCGTTTTAGAAAAGAGTAAGCTGTTTTTTGAAGGTCCCTAAGTCGTATCGGTCCGGAAAAATTGCCGGTGGTAAACGATTCCACAGATAGTTCATTCGAGGAAGAAAACTTCTAGTAAAGCGCACAGTGGCGGTCCACGCCAAGCATTCTGATGATGTGGATGGTATTGTGAGTTTTGTCGCGATATGCGTTCGTTTTGGTGGTTGGAATTAATTCGACCATTTCCTCAGAACATTCCCTTTGGTAGATGCGATAGAAAATACAAAGGGATGAAACATCCCTTCGCAGCGCCAGTGAATCGAGCCGATCAGAAAGTCTCTCTCGGTCGTAAAGATTCGAGCCTGTGCTGGAAGCGGTCAAGTAGAAGGAGCTGGCACTGGGGTACCCCGGCCCAAAGATGAGAACAGTATTCCATATAAGGCTGAACTTGCGCCTTATAAAGTGGCAAGTAGTGTGCCGGCATGAAATATTGTGCCGCTCTGCTGAGTACGCCAAGCTTTTAAGAGGCTAATTTAGCCTTCCTTTCCAAGTGACCACGATGCAACTGAGGTAGCTATGAGAGTGCCCTGAAATTAAAGAAACAATTAAAGAGACAAAGGGGTTTTTTAGCGGTAAAAGCGAAAACCTGTGTCTCCTGACGATCAAACTGGACTAGATTTAGTCGTCCCCAATCCGAGACTTCATTTAACAATGACTCGACTTCAGACACAAGTCTGTTCCCGTACTCGATGATGTGATCCAAAGAAATATTGGCACGGCAGTGTAAAAAGCTGACGTCCGCATAACAATGAATGCTACAGGATTGCAACATATCATTGATATGCAGAAGGAACAGCGTAGGTGATAGCGCGCAACCGTGTGGAACACCAGCATTGATAAGCTTGTAATTGGGGCAAGCACCGTCTACGACGACCTTGATGCTCCGATCTGCAACGAAACTGGTGATCCAATTGCACAACTTCTCGGGAAGCCCAGGACGAAGGAACGATGCTACGATGCGAGAAGCGCTTTGTGCCAAACCTGATCGAAGGCATTCATTACGTCCAAACTAACGGCCAATGCTTTTTTCTTGAACTCTACTGGCTTCTGTCTTTGGCAGTATCATTACTGGTAATAATAATACTGCTATATAGATGAAGATATCATCATTATAGCCGCCCCTCATAAGTCCACTGCTGGACATAGTCCTCCCCAAGGAAGGCCACAATGCATGGTCCTGAGACATTAACCGGCTTCCTGCCCATCTTTCCAAGTCATCACTCTATCTGTGGGGGGCCAACCTACACTTCGATTACCAGTACGCGGTTGCTACTCAAGAACCTTTCTTCTCTATCGGTTGTCGATACTTCGAGATATATGGCCGGCCAATTGCCACTGCAGCTTACTTATCCGTTGAGCTATGTCGGCTAGTCTGGTTTTTACTGCGGATATTCATATCTCTAAGTTTATCACACAAAGAAACCATGAGCATAGACCTCTCCATAGCTCGTTCAGCGACCTTGAGTCTTCTCATATGGTCGTGATGCAGTGAGAGATTACGTTTCAGATCCATATGTCGTCACTGGCAACACGCGCTGGTTGTAAGTTTTTAAGTTTTGAGGTATACCTGTGTGATGTATCGTAATCTCCCAAACGCTGCCCAGTCCAGTTGAATCCGTTGACTGTCTTCTCTGCCATAATAACTATATAGTCGGCAAATCGAAGGTAAGTGATGTACTTGCCATTGATGTTAATATCGTATTCTCTCCAGTCGAGTAGCTTGAAAACGTCATCTAATGTAGCGGTGAATAGTTTCGGTAATATAACGTCACCCTATCTTACGCCTCTTTGCAGTTGGACAGGTTTCGTACTCTGTTTCTTCATTCATCGTAACCCTACTATACAATTTTAAAAACACATTTCGATAGTCCGATAGTCAACTTAGCGCCACTGAAGGAACCGTAACCGACGGAAGCAAAGGCTTTTTTATAGTCCATAGACATCAGTTTATCGACACTACAATCAAATTCTTAAACCCTTTACCCTTAATTTCTGAATCATTTTACGCTTAATTTCTGAATCACTTAGATTTATTTGATGCAGACTTAAATGTAGGTATAAATATAAATAGTGGCAAGAAGTTTTAACGTTAAGTAGTCTGGGGATTCAATGAAACTTGAAGGCTAAGACTAAAAGTAAACGCTGCTAATACTCCTAATATCCGCATAACTTCTGTCGCAAAATGAAATATTTATGATAGCAAAATGTTAATATTTTCTTTTTTATTTTACTTAATCTTGGTTATTTTATATATAAGGCAATTTATATATATATTTAAATTCTTTATTTAACGAATTGACAAGACTTAAATTTAACAATAAGCTTTTAGAAATTGATGTTTATTAAAATAACGTCATGTTCATGTTATTCATAGACATAGAAAAGTTAAATAAAATTTCTAGTCCTTAAAAGCACGTGGTAAGTGAAAACTTAAAATAGGGAAAATACCTTCAATTCCGTGGATGGTGACTTAATTATGGTACATCCCACAAAAAATTACTCTCAGTTCAGTTAATCTTTCCGTAGACAATAGTCACAGGTTTCAGGGGCTTTATACAAGAACGTCACGCGTCACGCTGTCTGGGTTCGCGAAGGTTTTTAGCCAACTTCAAAAAAAGAAAGAATTCAAGAAATGTCCTCAATTCTACTGTGTGTTCTTTTTGTATAATATGTAAAGCGATATATTCCTTAGCAGGGAACCGATTTTGTTTACTCTTTGTAGCTGCTTTATTAAATACTTTAAGGGTAATCCCATATAAATTTGGAGAATAAATTCCACCCCTGAGTTTCGTGTTAAGTCGAAATTCCAGTTAAAACCTTGAGCTAGTGATATTTATTAGTACTCGTAGTTCCACCCTAACGGGTTGGGATGTTAATTCTTCTATGTAAGGTGCCTGCGGGTAATAAGGCCTGTCGGCTAGTAAGGCCTAAATTACAAAAATCGTATTTATAATAACCGCACTCGCTTAAGGAGATAATAACAGACTCCTATTGCACGATAATGTCTCTACAAGTTTGCAGAGACGCGCTAACACGCGTCCTGCCACCAGAGTTGCATTATTTAAGATACGACCGCACTGCATCAATAATAAAAATCACTCGAAATAAATCGTAGGTATGTTTTGTAATATTACACTTAGCTTTCTAAAATCGTAAGCTTTATCTTTATGAATAAATACTTTGTTGATTATGAATATTCGAGTAACGTATCGAGGTCATTTTTTTAATTTGGTTTTTCTTAAATACTTGGTCGGCGGTTATTAAGGAATACTAAATTTCATCATAGGCCTTATTATACTCCTTTTTCTTGTGTAGTTTTTTGTTTTATTATGAATTTTATGTCACTTTTAAAATGTTACAAATGCAAATAAATCGTTTGCTTTTCGTCCAAACAGTGCAAAGACAAAGTGTGTCGAAGAAATAAGGCTTTAACATTAGAAGCTATTAAATTATGTGTAAATTATTTGTCCTGTGCCTAAGCTCTCTCAAACCGTGTCGTATTGCAATTTGATGATTGGAAGGGAGTGCGCCTGTGCTTGCGCATACATTCGGATACTATAATTCTGTACTGTGCTGATGGGCTAGTCTCCATTGAGACTGGCCGCTGTGACAGAAAGTTGGTTGGGAGGAGACTCAACCCAACAATAAACCCCATTCTCAACTCAACCTAACACTCATCTCGACTCTAGACACAACCGAAGCACTGATGATAATCACGAGGAGTGAGTTTATTTGTCAGTTTGTTTATCATTATACTAATGACTTTAAGAACTGTTAGGCGAGGCAATTTATATATTTTTAAGAATGTTAAGTCTTAGTTGCTGCATTCATGTGATTATTCATCACAAATATTAAATATCTTACGTATACATTTATTATTTGAGTTCGTTAAAGCAGTAGGCCTTATTACCCTACCATAGTATAGTAAGATCTACTGGCAAGTTTTTAGAAATGTTAAATGGCAAATGTTAGAATTATTCGTTCATACTTTATAGAAACTGTACTAAACTAATGATGTTTATTTAAATCTGTGGACCAAATTAGATATTTCTGATTTTATTTTCGATTTTCCCTTAGCTAGGCCTTATTACCCGCAGATACCTTACTATTTTTAGCACTGACTTCTTAAGTTGTTAAGTGGAAAATATTTTAATTTTGTTAGTTCTTTAAAGTCGGTTTGTACTTTTTACTAAGTTTCATTTTGCTTCCAGTTCTGTATCATTTAAGAATTACTTGATAGCAAAGTTACCTGGGACAATATCTCCGACAGGTCAACCAACTAATCCTACTCGGCTGGGGCTGCATTCAGTTTGTCAGATATTCCTCATAACTTTGAGATAAAATTGTACAAGCAGTGCGAGTTGCCAGTGATGACTTACGGAACCGAAACGTGGCCCTTCACTGCTGACCATATGAGGAAGCTCAAAGACACTCAGCGTGCGATGGAAAGAGGCTCTTGTTCTTCTACGTATATTTATTGACAAATCCTAATGAATCATTAAGCTGAATATAGCAAGGGTGGGCCAAAAAACTCAAAGAACTGACAATCGATGGAGAAAATGATTCTTGGCACGTATTGCCAAGCAACAACAAATGGAGGAAGAGATTCTCGAATGGCCACGTATGTAGCGATAGTGATAGTTATCAAACTGACAACTCTAATATATACCTACACACTCCAACCCTTTAAAGTTGACGGATGCTGTGCAATAACACTATGAAGAGTTTAAAAAGCTAATCTAATCACCTAGGCCAAAACTTAGCTAACGGAATTTCGGTACAATTTTTAACCGTATACAATATCGAGAATGCTATGTTAGGAGTTTCTAAAAAATAAACTATACAAAAATAACGTGAATAACCGAAATAACCGATCGAAGTAAGCCGAAGTGACAATGTGCCGCCCGTGTAGCTGAAATAACCGACATTCAATGTGAAAGAAAGATTCGAGTGGCATCCCCATATATCGATATATAAGTGGATTGGATTGACCCTCTACCAGATGACAGTGATGAACTAGCAAGACATAGAAACTCGATGGCTGCAAGTGGATTTATATCACTTCATTCCATGGGCAAGAACTGTGAGAACTTCATCAGTGGAGTAATAACGATGATTCACATCAGTATATCAATTTTAAAGACTTGAGAGGCAATTTCTATGTTAAACGAACTTGGTGTTTAGGTAATGACATAGGTTATTGCGGAGACTATGCTTACTGTTACGATTATGTTATAATATCTATTTAATCAAATATACTGCATATAATCACAAGTATTTACCATATTATATTGTGTGCACTTTTGAGTCATGTTTTATAAAAATATTAAATGTTTGTTACATAAAATCCATATGTGGACATAATATTTTTTTTCACCTAAATTATAAAACGTTTGGGCACTGCTTGTTGTTAGGCAGGAGTAAAAACGTTTTGAATTAAATCCTAGCTTTAATTAAAAATGAAACTCGAGGCTTTATATAAAGTTGATGCCTTACTAATGATCGCAGTAGTTAATAAACGCAATGAACTGATTATTTTTCTCTAAAGGGTTTTTATTAATAAGTCTGTAAGGTTTAATTATAACTAATTTAAAAAAATGTTCACATAGTTATAAAAGTTACCAGATATAAGTTTTTTATTATAGAATAAGGGTCACAAACGGGTACACAGTTTAACTGATGGTAAGTGGATGCTGTGGCCCAGAGTCATCTACATTTATCCTCGTTTAAGAATCAAAATACAGATACGTTGTCACCCCTGGGGACTAAGATGGAATTCCTTGTTACCACTAAAAAGCGTCTCCTGTCCTTTACACTCACTATACAAAAAACACACACCAGCATCAAGCTGCTATTTTACGCTAGTATTCTGTGAGAGCATGGTCCTTCCCCGGTCGAGCCAACCCATTCGTACAAATATATTATGCAGCTTGGCTCTACCACATATAAATACCCTTCAAGATATAGTTAGTCTTGTCAACGACTTCTGTGACATATTAATAATTCAGATACACACTCGCACACTCGATATTATATACATACACATATATATATATATATATATATATATATATATATATATATATATATATATATGTATATATATGTATTATATACATATATATATATATATATATATATATATATATATATATATATATATATATATATATATAAACGATATTTACTTCACAAACACCTTGCGGTTTCTGGAGCAAGCACTTTGTTGTGCACAAATACATCCAGCTGTGAAGTGGCAGTGTAAGAATATCCACTACCCCATGTCACCGTGTCGGCGACATAGGGAAACAAATCATGAGATAGTCAGCAAAAAAACTGCGGTTGCCAACCCGCATGCAAAGCGTGACAACTATGGCAAATATCTTATGAGGCAATCCCTCAAGCCTATGTTCAGCAATGGAGTTTAATAGGCTGTAACGGTAACGGTAATACATCTAAAAATCTAATGAGTTAATTGCCACCGTTATTGATTGATTGATTTTAGAGTTTACGGACTTTTTTAAGGTAGTATAAAAATTTTATTGTATGTAAGCATTCTCCTTATTATCCTCCATTAGGTTGCTAGATGTAAGTAAATATCAGAGTAACACTGCATATTCTACTGGAACGTTGTTCTCTTCGGAAATTGAAAATAAGTTAAGTGAGAAGCAAAAAAGGTAAAGTTTCAATTTTACCTTTTATTAATTAAATATTAAAAAAATCATTTTATTTCATCTTCAAATATGATCCATTATTTACGCGATAGCAAAACAAAAATAAAAGGCAACGTGAAATAGGAGCCTCAACTAAGTGCTTAGAGTGTGAAAGAAAATAAAAGGAGTTTGACGGCTTGCTTTTCTTAGCACTATACTCTTTGAAGTTCAGACACACATGTGTACAGTAGGGGTTGCGGGTGGAAATTTAATATTAAAACATTGTAAGGTATGTTGCAAAACTTAGTATTGACTAATATCAAGATTACATAAAATATGCAAAGGTTTCGTCTGCTTTTACCTCTTTATTAATAACTACGTTATAATTTTACAACCAGAAATACCCTTAAAGTTACAGCCTATAAACGTTCCACTGCTGGATATAGGCCTCCTCTCAATAATGTGGGGGTTTTAAGGCAAATAAATGTCTGCCCCAATGCCGGTTGGAGATCTTCACAATTTTTTTTTTCTCTTCGAAATATTTTTTTTCTTGTTTCTCAGACATTCACACTTGACACACTTGCTTCCTCACGATATTTTCCTTCACCGTCGAGCACGTGGTAAATCAGCACTTAAAATTTCAATTAACAATTTCATTGGTGCCGGCGGGGATCGAACCCGGGTTTCTCACGTATTGCGAAATTTATATCGAGCGCTTAGCCCATGAGATACCACGACTCTACCCAACCTTACGCTACCCTTATTCACCTATACTTACTTATACGAGAAATACCCTTGGACTAGTGTAAATTATTATGTATAAATATAGACCTCAACGCTTGGTCTTAAAAACATATCTCAAGTTAGTTCACAACTTATCGCAAAGTTATTACGCCTTTATTAATGAGGGTGTTAGTGTATATAAAGTTTTTTTTTTAATAAGGATTATTAAATCTAGATTGTCGCAATTGTTATCAATAACATCTTGATTTTTTATGGCAACAAGAAGCCCTCCTATAAAATTTTTCGACATTGTATAAGTGACTTTTAATTCTTTCATTCATTATATGCACAAATGATTTTACGTAAACACTGATAACAAACTATAATTTACTTAATGTTTAATAATTTAATTATAAAAATTATTAAACAACAAGGTAGCCTTAAACAGCAATCTTTTACTTGCAAACCTTTAGTGAACGAGATTTTTATTATTTAAATATATTATAGAAGTGTGCATAAATACATATAAGCCTTAAATATAGAAAATAACTATATAAGAGAAACGAGTAATTAAGAAGTAGAAAGTTTTTCTTTCGTAAGTTCATTTCATTTACTGACTTTCCATATTTTATCATCAGCCTGTGCACAGCAAGGTAATACGCGCACCTCAAGCAACGCACTCACATGTAAATTATTAGTAGCAAGTGGTAAAATTAAAAATTTTGTACAACCGACTTCAATATAAATAAGATGAGAAGATGATCAATGTATTCCAAATCAATTAAATACGCTCATAAAGGTTAACTCAAAAACTACTCGTTAGATGTTGATAAAATTTATATGGAACTACATGAGAAGTACCAGCTTTTAAATAAAACACGAATCATCAAAACCGGTTCACCTAGAAAAACGTTAAAAACGTTGAGGAAACACATATAAAAAATTCAGTCGAATTGAGTACCTCCTTCTTTTTTGGAATATGTTAAAAATAAATCATTTTAATCATCATGCAATTAAAGTCAACAATCACGCAAACCGGGTTTACCAGCTTGAGGTTATTAGCTTTATGCCCATAAGCTCATCGGCCTAGCGGGTGTGTGTAAGCGCAAGTCAAGTCCAAGCCTGCTTATACATTTCTGGTTTTAATTTAATAGGTGGTAAGATTATTTGACTAGGGTTCTGTCTGAGCAGGTACCAACCTCTTACGTGTTTTTGTCGTCAAATAGCAGTGCTTACACTGTGCTGCTGTGTCCCGGTCTAAGGGTTATAGAGAGCCAGTACCATTACAGGCTTTGAGGCGTTCCATCTTCATCCACAGAGGTGACGAGTAGCCTTCCCTGTTTGAAGTTGGCTACAGATGTCCATGAACTGCAGTAGCCACTAATCATCAAGTAAGCTGTAAGGTAGTTTGTCACTTTAGTTTTATAATAAAAATAGTTTATCTAAAATCTTACGTTTTATTGTATCATAGTTATACACAGATTATTTAAAAAAATCTCCAGGTGGAGCTAAACATCATTATCATAATCACCGTCATTTATAGCTTTTCAAAATCCACTGCTGAGCAAAGGCCTCGCCATAGATTGCTTCAAATATTTGCCATAATGACGCTTGACACGCGTGTTAGTAAAAGCAGTTTTTTTAAAAATTTTGAGCCATCTCTTGTTTCAGGCGACAGAGGAAAACGTGTCACCTCTTATGACCATATAGTGTATTATCTATGCTTACGACCCCCACGAGATGATATTATTGGTAGTGAATCCTCTTAATCCGCCATCACACGGGTACTACGAGTATACAGAAAAGACTAAAATACAAGATTACTATGTGAAAGATAATGTCATTGACAAAAAAAATATTTCACTTTATAGTCAATTTCAAAACTTGAAAAATCTTCTGTTAATCATTCCTACTTCGTGGCTGAACGATAATTCACCTATAAAGAGATCAAAGCAGCAAAATTATTTTTCACTGCGCTAACCTTCATTCCGACATTCATTCATTTCAACATTCCGCATTTCAACGGTGATCCATTCGCTTTGAACATGCTGATTAACATGACGACATTTACGCAACTTTAATTAGATATTCAAGGGGTGAGCTAAGCCTATTCAACATAAAGGCGTATATTCGTATGTGGCGGAAGAAAATACAAGCTTGTGTTTTAAAATTATTTCATCAGAAACAAAATAATCGATTATTTTCACTGACTTGCTGTAATTAATAAATAAATTATATGAAATAATGACAGTGATTCTGGATCCACGGTAACAGCCGCAAACGTTCTAATGCCACAAACGTTCATAGAAGCATACACTTGCCCCAACCTATCTGTGACCTACGTATACGATAAGATTGTAGGAAAGTACTGCCAGAGACACGTAGGCAAACAAAATGTACCAAAACCCAAAGGCGAAATTTTATTTTGCGAAATTCAACACAGTTCACAATTCTATTCACACCAACTAGATAATTGCCATTTCACAAATTATTTACTTCACAAAATCTATAAACTTTAAATGAAATTAAAGTTGTTATTAGTAATCGAAATAACTGTCTTCTATTAAGCTGAAACAGAAACAGAAACTCTTTTATTCAATGTAGATTAGTCAATTTCAAAACATGAAAAATCTTTTGTTAATTATTCTTAATTCGTTGCTTAACGATAATTTATGTACAAAGAGAGATCAAAGCAGCAAAATTATTTTTCACTGCGCCAACCTTCAACATTCCGCATTTCAACCGTTATCCATTCGCTTTGAAGATGCTCATTAACATAACGAGATTTACGCAACTTTAATTGGATATTCAAGGGGTGAGCTGAGCCTGTTCAACATAAAGGCGTATATTCGTATGTGGCGGAAAGAAATACAAGCTTGTGTTTTAAAATGATTTTATCACAAACAAAATAATAGATTATTTTCACCGACTTACTGTAGTTAATAAATAAACGATATGAAATAATATAAAATAAAAAAAATTGTACAGCCGACTTCAATATAAGTTATTAAGAATAACTCAAAAACTATTGGTCTGACCTTGATCAAATTCATATGGGACGACACGAGAAGTACCAGCTTTCAAATAAAAAAAATTATCGAAATCGGTTCACACAGTAAAAAGTTATGAGGTAACACTCATAAAAAAAAACAAAAACACATACAGTCGAATTAAGTATTGTCTTCTTTTTGGAAGTCGGCAGAAAATAACAGTGATCCTGGATCTACGGTAACAGCCTCTAAAAAAGTATGCCACAAACGTTCACATACCCTCAATTGCTCTAACCTATCTGTGACCTACGTATATGATAATATTGTAGGAAAGGATTATCAGTAACATGTAGACAACCAAAATGTACCCAAACCCAAAGACAAATTTTATTTTTTGCTAAATTTGTCCACACAGTTAATTTCATCGACATCATCCCGATAGTTGCCATTTCACAAATTATTAACTTCATAAAGTCTACAGACTAAATGACATTGAAGTCGCTGTTAGATATCGAAATAAATGTATTCTGTTAAGCTCAGGGGATTATTTACATGGTATTAAAACATGAATAAAATTTTTAAATTGTCTGTCTGTCTGTCCAGGCTAATCTTCGGAATGGCACAACCAGAAATATCAAAAAATGGTTTTTGATGATTATCTCATACCGTTACCGTTACCGTCATAGCAAATTAGAGTCCACTGCTGAACATAGGCCTCCCCTATAGATTGCTTCATATGCCAAACGCCGTTTTTTATTTTTTTATTTTGAGCCTTTATTAGGAAGATACTGCTACCCATCTTCCGATTTGTTTCCCTCTATCGCCTCTTACGATACCCACGGGATAATATGGGGTAGTGGATGTTCTAACACTGTAACTACACGGTAATCGTAAACCAAAACTTTTTTTAGTTTGCTTTTACACAAAAAGTTCCTGACATTTTGTTTTCTATTTCCATAAGTTTTCATGCGATATCGATTTTTACATTTTTACTTCGACATTAATATACCAGAAAACTAAGAGTGGTAAGGGATAATGTGAAAAAACCTATTTACGCGAAATTATTTTTTTACGCGTAGTAAGTACGCGACTTCGTCCGCGTAGAACTTGAACAGTAGTCTAAAAAAGTACTTGAATAGTAGTATAAAAAATCGTTAAACAAGTAGTATAAAAAAGACGTCAGTAGCTGTCACTTTTTCACAGTTCGTTTAATCGTAATGTTAAATGAAATTGATAACTCAGACTTACCTTAGAAGGATTATTAGGTTAACTGATGTAAATGTGTAACGTTTTGCAAACCGCTGTAGTTCTCTGGCTATATTACAATATACCGGCTAACATATACTTGTAATTATGAAATAAAATCTATGTGCATTCATGTTCAAACGTTAAGGAATAAATAAGTAATCCACTAGCCCATAATATCTTGCCGCGGATGTCGTAAGAGGCGACAGAGGGAAACTATTATATAAAATATCAGCAGTGAACTTTTTTTGTTTTTACAGGAAGAAAGTGGGATATTGATAATGTGCTTACGGATTGTAGATATCGCAGTATATATATATATATATATATATATATATATATATATATATACATGCATCTTAAAATTCTGTCTTTTCGTCCCAAAATTTACGTATGTGCTCCGTAGCTGTTCCTTTTGGAATCACCCATTTCTTTTGACACAAGTAGACAACTTAATCAAAATCAGCTTAGAATCGATTCTAAATATGCAGTTGAACGAGCTATCTTGGACCCAAGCATCCCTACCCATCCGTTATGGTGGTTTAGGGATTCGCAAAGTTTCGAGTGTCTCTTTACCAGCCTTCCTATCTTCTGTCCATAGTTCAGCAAATCTCATAAGTAAGATCTTAAGGGCATCCCATTCAAACTTTCAGATTGTTGGCTTGGAAGAAGCTAGAAACGCTTTCTTATTTGCATGCCCAGGTCAAAATTTTCCAGTTACTCCAAATTAACAGAGGAGCTGGGACGACATATACTGTAAATTAACTTACGACAGTCTTTTGAGCTGTAGTACAGGTTCGGCGCGTGCTAGGCTTTTGGCCGTGGGTACGCATGAGGCTGGCTACTGGCTTCACGCGTACCCTTCTTCAAATACAGGAACATTTCTTGAGCCTGACACGCTCCGGATCGCAACCTGTCTACGGCTTGGGGTTCCGGTCTGCGCTCCTCATAAATGTCCCTGTGGCAGTGATGTCGATAAGCTAGGACATCACGGACTGTCATGCCAAAAATGTGCAGGCCGCTTCTCGAGACATGCCGCACTTAACGATATCATACGCCGGTCCCTTGCCACCGTCAACGTGCCAAGCCTACTTGAGCCGTCTGGTATTACAAGAGACGATGGCAAGAGACCGGACGGTATGAGTTTGATTCCATGGAAGATGGGCCGGGTGCTGGTATGGGATGCAACCTGTTCAGACACGCTGGCCCCTTCCCATCTACATGGAACCAACAACAGAGCTGGTGCGGCTTGTGAAGCGGCTGAAAAAGCTAAAGCATTTAAATATAGGGGTCTAGGCTCCGAATATGATTTTGTCCCATTCGGTGTCGAGACCCTTGGTCCGTGGGGTCCTAGCACTATAAGGCTTTTCAAGGAAATAGCAAAAAGGTTAGTCGACATCACAGGAGACCGAAGAGCTGGCAGCTACCTCGGACAAAGAATTAGTCTAGCTATTCAAAGGGGGAACGCTGCCAGCATTTTCGGAACCTTGCCTAAAGGGACTCCTTTTTAATAATAAATTTTAGTTATTATATTATATTTTTAAGGTTTTTAGTTTTAGATTCATTGTTCTAGTATATATTTTATTTCAATCATAATATTTATATATTACTAACTTATGAATTATGATCAACAAATAATTATAGAATTATATATATATATAGCTATATAGAGCTGATGATCTTGAAACAGCTGAATAGCTAAGAACATTCTCGATCAAGTCCTGTCACCTGTCAAACAAAAAAAACTAAATCATCATCATGTTCATCCGTCTACCAAGCAATGATACCACAGACGAACACACAGATACACACATACATACGCTAAACATATAATACCCCTCTGTTTGCATCGGGGGTTAAAAATAAACTTAAAGTAAGGTATTAAATAAAGTAAATAATCCATCACCGCCACACACATTGTTACTTATGTTGTGTTTTACAAATGCAATTAAAATCGGCGTATTTGAATATGATTTTTACATGGTAGAGTCATGATGCAGCTATATTAATAGTATAGTTGTAGCACGAATAGGTCGGCTTGACCGGGGAAGGACCACGCTCTCACAAAATACCAGCGTAAAATAGCAGCTTAATGCTGCTGTGTATCGTATGGTGAGTGTAAAGAACCGGAGACCTAGTTTACTGGAAAAGAGGCATTATATCTTAGTTCTCACAGCTGACAACGCATCTGCATTTTAATTCGCAAACTATGATATATGTAGATGTCTATAGACAACCACTTACCATCAGGTGGACTGTGCGCTAGTTTGTCACCCTTATTCTATAAAAAAATGATTCATTTCTTTATTATATCTCTAACATTGTATATAAATATTATATCGATAATCTTGCTTACGCCACATTGAATTACAACAGGTTAAGGAGAGAGAGAATTAGCTTTCAATATCCGATTACGAGGCCTACAACTGAATCACTACGAGTAGATGTTACGAGGCGAGCAACAAATTGTATGATGAGTTTACATAAAGTTTATAGGCAGTGCTCTGGTACTTTAAAGAAAATTTGTCATGGAAAAATTTGTTAAGCCCTCAAAGTATGCATCGTAAAATTAAAGGAAGTTTGGTTAAGGTCTGAACGCAATGACTCACTTAGAATAAAATCTCTTAAATAAGCAAGAAAATACGTGTTTCCTTTACATAGTATAAGAAACGGAACCTTTCGTATAACCATACTATAGAACTGTAAACCATGGCTAGAGTGGTCACTTGTCATCAGGTGAACCGTATGCTCGTCTGCCTCCTCATTCATGAAAAAATCTCGTTTTTGATTTCGGACCTTGCAACCATTCCGTAGTAGTTAAGAACTTGGTACCTGGTCGTACATCTTTAATCACCCAATATTAAAGTTCATTAATTTTTTCAAACTTAAACTAACCGGCATAAACTAATATTATATTACGTGCGCTGTAATGCAGAGAACAGGCGTCCTCATATTTCTCAAGAGGTTGTGGAGCAGGAAATTCTGCCACGATGCGCAACAATAAGTATATATTTTTATTGAAAATATTTTTTGCAATTTCTTAGACATGCAGGTATAATTACGATGTCTTACTTCGCAAAGCACAAGGCGTGGTGTTCTGATTGCACTTAAAGTTGCAATTAACAACTTCTTTGGTGTCGGCAAGAATCGAACTTGGTTTGATCGTCTAAAATGACATTTAAGGCGAACGCTCATTCTGTGAGCGGTTCTTAAATGTTGAAAAAAAAAAACAAAATCGTTTTACGCTATCAAATTTTACCGCAACACAAAACATGTTAAACTACGAATATATGCAGCATAAAAAACGGGGAAATGTGTTTTTGTTTTTAACAAAAATTAAGGCACAAAAATTGAATTAAAAATATTTAAATGTACCAAATATTTTTTATTTTATTTCGTGACAAGAATATCCTATTTTCAACTTACGTATCACTTACCATCTCGAAGAGCGACTTGGTTAAACTGTTTGGGCTAGGTCTAACGACAACAGAGGATGCGTGGTCTCTAACTGTATTTGTTGTAAGGTTAAAAGAGCTTGCCGAATCAGTGTTGATTCTGAGAGTTACAGCATCATTGTTCAAAGTTCTTCACAATAGACATCCAATGTTATTGACACATTGGATCTCAAAAAGCTGTAGTAAATTACCCCATAAAGTGACCACCAAATAGTTACAATTATTTTCTATGGTTGAGCCACGGTTTAGGGCATTGTTCCGGTATGTGACATGGGTTCAACCATTGTGTTTTTCGGTCGAGAGGTCAATCTAACTAGGGATCTAACTCGGCTACTTAGTTCCAGAGATTCGTAATACTTCCAATCAATACTTACATTCTCTATTCACAACCGTAAGTATTATTAGTTAAGATCTTCTCTTCAGTTTAGTGTTTAACATACTTTCCAAAATTTGATCCTTTTAAGCGACACTGTGGAATGGCGCAATAATACCGTGTGTATATGTTGTGTTTGTGATTTTTATTCTTAATAGGTTCGATTCCTGATAAGATTTTTTACAAGTTAACTATACAGTTTTTTATCAAAATCATCTTCTAGACCGCTTTGAGCAATTTACGCTATTCTCTAAATTTTCGGATTTGGTCATTCATGCTCGGTTGAAAAATTCATCTACATGTCTCACAGCTATGCACAAGTTTCCTCTCATTTCTATGAGAGTTATGGAGAAATATAGTACGGTACCGCATACGGGCAACTGAACAGACAGATCTTCAAATGCATGCGGCGGGACTTACGCAACTTCAATACAGCTCGTATTGAAGAAGCGATCGAGCGAAACCAAGGCTCCAAAGTCTTTGCCAGAGATCTGTCTGCCAGAAAGAGCCAACTGTCAAAGCTGAAGACAGAGTGTGGCAGCATCGTTTCCGGGACACCTGAGATTTTGAGTGAGATTGAGAGGTTCTATGGGCAGCTGTACACGTCATCGTTGGAGCCACACGCAAGTGTGAGTAACGATCCAAGAGCGAGTCTCATCTGACACTATTCCGAAGATATCCCGGACATCAGTCTGACCGAGATTAGAATGGCTCTCCAGCACCTTAAAAACGGTAAGGCCCCAGGCGAGGATGGAATTACAGCGGAGCTTCTGAAAGCGGGTGGAAGACCGGTACTTGAAGTCCTTCAGAAGCTCTTTAATTCCGTCCTCCATGGTGGTATTACACCGGAGGCGTGGAGCAGAAGTGCGGTGGTCTTGTTCTTAACGAAAGGTGACAACGCTCTCTTGAAGAACTACAGACCGATTTCCCTTCTTAGCCGCGTCTACGTGCTGTTTTCGAGAGTCATTACGAATCGTCTTGCGCGCAGACTTGACGACTTCCAGCCTCCCGAACAAGCCGGTTTCCGAAAGGGCTTTAGCACCATAGACCACATACATTCCCTTTGGCGAATTGTACAGAAGTCGGAAGAGTACAATTTGCCACTATGTCTGGCGTATGTGGACTTTGAGAAAGCCTTTGATTGTGTCGAAATTTGGGCGGTGCTGCAGTCCCTTCAGCGGTACCAACTTGTTGACTGTCGGTATATCGAAGTGTTGAAGTGCTTGTACAGTAGGGCTACGATGGCTATCCGAGTACAGAACCAGAGTACGAAACCTATCTAATTGCAGAGAGGTGTAAGACAGGGTGACGTCATATCCCCGAAACTCTTCACCGCTGCATTGGAAGACGTTTTCAAGCTTCTGGACTGGAAAGGATACGGTTTCATCATCAATAGCGAGTACATCACTCACCTTCGATTTGCCGACGATATAGTCCTTATGGCAGAATCGCTGGAGAACCTAAGCACTATGCTCAATGACCTCAATAGTGTTTCCCAACGGATAGGTCTTAAGATGAACATGGACAAAACAAAGAGCATGTTTAATGTCCATGTCACACCTATGCCGGTAGTTGTTAGGAACACTAAGCTCGAAATTGTTGACGAGTATGTTTACCTGGGACAAATGTCCAAATTCGACCGAGAGGTCAATCGACGGATTGAACTCGGCTGGGCAGCGTTCGGGAAGCTACGACACATTTTCTCGTCAGACATACCTCAAAACCTTAAAACGAAATTGTACAACCAGTGCGTGTTGCCAGTGATGACTTACGGAACTGAGACGTGGTCCTTCACAGCTGGCCGTATGCACGCGCGGCACGCGCCCGCGTGTGTGTGTGTGTGTGTGTGTGTGTGTGTGTGTGTGCATGTGTATGTATGCAAGTTATCAATGTTAGGTTTTCATCCTAGCCCAGTGCATTACACACATCTCTCACTTACTTTCCGATTGGCTGGTGTAGAAAATGCCATATGGCATTAAATCCGCCGTTTGTACCTTTAGTACAATATATGTATAAATAAAAAATAAAATAAAAAAAGTTTTTCAAAAGTTATCACTGTAAATACAAAATCATACAGACATATGAAACAGAAACTTTATTATTCAGTATAGATTATAAATAATACTTATTGAAAGTCACTCTTTTGTTTAATTACCACTGGTTCGAAAAAAAACCTCTGTCCTGGGAAAAACCAGCAAGAAACCCAGCGGGACTTTTTTATTAAATAACAGCTTACAATCATGTATGTTACACAAATTAACAACATAACAAATTAGAAATAGCTTGGTAGCGATCACCTCATTTCCAGGGGTTGTTATCATCCATAAATTCTTTAATATTATAATAACCCTTTTTATACAAACTTAGTTTAATAAAAATTTTGAACTTTGAGCAGGTCAAATTTTGTATATTTTCTGGAATTTTGTTGTAAAAGCGTATACATCGCCCCAAGAGTGAATTACTGACTCGATGGAGTCGAGTAACTGGTAGCTTGTGTCTGTTCCTGTGCCGGTACATACAAACACAAGTACCTACTAACATACAAACACAGAGGTAAACAATATCCTCATTTTTTGGAAGTCAGTATAAACAATAGGCTGTCCCATCACTAGTTACGATATTCTCATACAAGATGATCGGGGTAAGCGTTACACTGTCCCACTTACCCCGATGTTAGATATTAGGTGAGGTAAGTGTAACTGTGTCCGTATTTCAAGGAATAGTGGATTTCAGATCACAGACACATATTACACTATAAGTACCAATATTATTTTTATCACTTATCTTGTATCTTGTTTAAAATAGCTTATGACGTATCGAAACCATTAAAAACTTCGCCTCTTAAAATTGCGCGAGCTTTCGCCAGTTGAGTAGTTTAAAAAAATGACGTCTGTCGATAAAATAGTTGAAGCTATATACTTAACTGTCGGTATAGTCGATAGCTTACTGATAAGATATTGCGCCTCGCGCGATGTCTTGTCAATAATCTAAGGTCAATAGCATAAAAGTTCCTGCGTTGTTCAAGAAATGGCATTTAACCAAAAAAACGTATTTATGCCAACTAAAAAAACGTATAATTTCCATTTGTCACATTTGCCCCATTGTCACACTTGCCTCAGTCTAACTTACTTCACATAATGCTTACAATAGCAATTACAAACTTATACATCGGTTAATAAAATCTCCCCTCCTAAGACGGAGGCTTATCCTTTAAGATAAATCTAGGAAACAATAAAGTTAAGATCCTAAGTTGATACAATAAATTGTGTAAATACTCAAATACAGTAAAATCAATCAATAATTAAAATAATATTAACGGTACAATTGCAATAGCTGATACTTTATTTTAATTGACAATCTTATTCAAGTAATAACTAAGAAATATGGTTTGGGAATTCCCGACAATTTCAAATTCCCGGGACACGGGACAGCCTTTAATGAAAGTCCCGGGAATTCACGGGACTTCGAGACTTTTAAGAAAAAACTTTTTTGTTTTTTTTAAGATGGGTAAGCCTTTTTCAAAGAATTTTAATTGAGTCAATTTCCGGTGAAACGTATTAAAAAGAGGCAATTTTTTGTAAAAATCAACATTTATTAAACAATTAAACAGAAAATTAAATAACTTTAACGTTCATTTCAGTCTTAATATTTTTTTTACTTATTATAAGCCAGTGCTTGAGTACAATCCCACCTGGTGGTAAGTGGTGATGCAGCCTTAGATGGTAAATCGCACTATCTTATCGTAACAAAAGCCTATTCAGTCTTGCCTTGAAGACCAGATTGTATTCGGACCGAAAGATAGACGCTGGCAAATTATGCTACTCCTTTGCTATACGCATTACGAAAACAAAGCAAACCGTTTGGTTCTAATGCGTGGAATATCGACAACAAAGGGATGACGACCAGCCGATCGTCTGGTTGTCCTATGGTGGAAAGGAGAGGGAGGAACTAAAGCGTGTAATTCCTGCATTCACACTCACCG
Organism: Parnassius mnemosyne; assembly: GCA_963668995.1. NCBI lineage: Eukaryota > Metazoa > Arthropoda > Insecta > Lepidoptera > Papilionidae > Parnassius > Parnassius mnemosyne. The sequence goes on along the minus strand of CAVLGL010000093.1, from coordinate 27,747,715 downwards.
AAGTGCATCCTATAGAATACTGAAAGACTGGCTACTCTGCGCCTGTGCTCGAGCCTGACAAGACTGGTTTCAACCAAATCCAGGTCACCAATGAGCCTCTTAGCACGTCTCTCCACTGAGTCCAATGCTGCCAGGTGGCATTTTGCAGCGCCAGCCCATATGTGACAGCAGTACTCCATGCACGACCGGACTTGCGCTTTATATAAGGTAAGAAGCGGCGTGAAGTACCGCGGCACCCTTGCAAGGACACCAAGTTTCCTTGCGGCTGCCTTGGCTGTGGACTCAATGAACCGCCCATAGTTTAGGTTCGGAGAAAATTCAATCCCTAACAAGTGAAGGTGGTCAGTGTACTCCAAGGATACATTCCGGAAAGTAGGAGCCAAGGTGAGCGGGCTCTTTTTAGCGGTAAAAAGACACACTTGTGTTTTGGAGGCGTTAAATCTCACGAGATTGGCATCGCCGTATTCGGAAACTGCCGGTAGTGTGAGACTCACACGCACAACCATTGCCTCTCTTTCTGACTGGATTTGATCCCGACTGGCCCAGGCGCTTGGTTGGTATCTCCCCACAACTGTGCTGTCGTATGCATACCCATAGATATCGGGAATGAGCAAATCATTTATATGCAGCAGGAAGAGAGTTGCGGAGAGAACGGATCCCTAAGGAACACCGGCGTTAGTCGCCACAGTATCGGATGAGCTGCCATCAACGACGACCCGCAGAGATCGTTCACTCAGAAAATTCAAAGGCCTTCGAAACATCGAGGGAAACAGCAAGTACTTCATCACTGTTCTCGAGGGCTTCGCCCCATATGTGAGTGGCATACGCTAGAAGGTCCCTGGTTGATCGATTTTGGCGAAACCTGTACTGACGATCACTGAGATCATTATGCTCTAGGTATGCCATGAGGTGGGCGTTCAATATACGCTCCATAATCTTGCAGAGTATGGAGGTAATTGAAATTGGCCGATAGTTGGCAGGGTCGGTACGGCTGCCTTTTTTTGGCACTGGCTGCACATTGGCCTGCTTCCAAGATTTAGGCACTATTCCAGTCCTGAATATGAGGCGGAACAAGCGTGTCAGTCAACACAGGAGACAATTCAGGTGCACAGACCTTTAGAACTATAGCTGGTATACCATCAGGTCCACTAATTTGCATTTTGCCACACCAATTGCTTTGTTTATTTCTTTTAGTCACACACAGATGCACTTCTAAACAGTTAAGTCTTATAGTTATGAAACGAACTTAGTTAAAAGTCATACTAATTCTTAATAACTTTACTGTAATCTAGTAATTCTAGTATCTAATCATTGTTCATAATGTCATTGTTAATTCTTATAATCACCTATTTGTTTAACTTATTGTGTTGCGTACTCAGTAGGTACGTAGTAGACCAAGTAATTATTTATTACACTAACACATAGCGCTAGGCTCCTTCAATTATTTGAAAATAACAATGATTACATAACAATTTCGACAATCTTGTCTCGTCTCGAGTCTCGACCCGAAAGTCCCGGGACTCGAGACAACTAAAATTACGAAAAGTTCCGGGACTTCGAGACACGAGACGTCCCGGGACCCAAGCCCTACCCTACCCTTTTTTTATATTCCTTATTAATATGTTTCTTTATGAATATAAAAAAATATTAAAAATAATTTAATGAATCTTAATCGTTACATTATAAAGTAAGGTAATGGTATTACTGAATTAATAACTAAGGAACATGTTTAAAAATATTAAAATAATCTTTGAAATTAATTTCATAATTAACAATATTAATAATTGTTATTTGATAACTAAAACATGCTTCGAAATATTAAAATGACTTTGAAAGGAAATTCATAAATTTTAATTGTTATTAAGTATATTAACAATATTAATTAATTGATAACAAAACAGCATGTTAAGATATTAAAATAACTAAAATAAATTAATAAATTTTAATCTTTAATAATTGCGTTAAAAAGAACTCTGTTAAATTTCCTAAATTGAACCTTGTCCTTGTTTTTACTTATCTCTATTTCTGGCCGACTGCTACTTGATTTCTTGTCGCATTCAATTGATTCATCCGAAATATCCGTTATTTCATTAGAAGTGTTAACATTACTATCATTTTTATAACATTTTTTTATTATAACTCTGACTTTATATTTTTTATAGGATAAGGGTGACAAACGATTACACAGTCCATCTGATGGTAAGTGGTTGCTGTAGCCCGTAGACATCTACATTTATCCTCGATTACGAATCAAAATGCAGATGCGTTGTCACCCGTGAGGACTAAGATGGAATGTCTCGTTTCCAGTAAAAAGGGTCTCCGGTTCTCTACACTCACCATACGAAACACAGCAGCATTAAGCTGCCATTTTACGCTGGTATTCTGTGAGAGATTGGTCCTTCTCCAGTCGAGCCGACCCACTCGTGTTACAACTATACCAGAAATATAGCTGCAGTATGGCTCTACCACGTATATATTATATTTGGATGCAACAAGATGTACTTTGACAACAATTTGAAAAGCATTTATTATTCATCTTATATAGTATATAACTAAGAATACTGGCAATTACAATATAAGTAAGCGTTGAGTAATATTGCCTGTATTTAACAATATGGGGCTGATTCTCGGCTTGATGAATTTGATTTTTTAAACTATATATGACGCTAATTTTAACGATTTCAAATCAACATCTGTTAGCGTACTTGGGGTTTAGAATCTTGGGAATTAGAACTGTGGTTTAAATCTGCTTCAGTCATGTTAAAATCGATTGATATTTGGCTAGGCAGGACAGCCTTATAATTATGCGATGGGTGAAATTACAGTGTTTGGTAATATGCAACGCAATCATTTTTTAAAGATAATATTCCAGTGCCATGTACGGTGTAATCCGAAATCTTATTATCATTTGTACATTTAATAGTCAATTTATTTCGTTTAGACTGAACATAAATTAATCTTTCATCACTAAGTTTTTGCCATAAATTAATATTGCCATTTATTTTTTTCGAATCACATATTTCCGGAAGTGACAAAATTACTTCAGTCACGAGTTGAGTTTCACAGATTGGATTATTAATTGTGGACAAAACAGAAGGTGACAAACATATCATAAACTTATTATTAACGTTTTTACATTCACTTAATTTTCCACAATTCAACTAGTTTTACTCATTTTGCTATTAGAAAGCTCTTAAAATAACTTAGTGGGAGTTAAGACACAGGGATGGAGAATATTTGATTTTGCAAATAAAATGGAGTTTAAAATTGTGTCAAGTATATTTGAAACCGATAGCAATGCTTATTTAAAAATGGAATTTATTTTTGCTGAACTAATTCGGTAGATAAGTCGGTAGTAATTTTAGAATTATCAGAAAATATGTTAATTAGGTTTTCAATTTGTTTATTTAATTAATTTCATTATTATTTAATTGACGAATGGAAACATTAAAATTATTTATGGTTGATTGAACAATGTGTATGTTGTCTTTCATTAGTGAATATATCTCGTTTTCATTATGCTGACAAGTAGAAATAGTTTCATCGTATTTTCTGGCGTCATCGGCGTCTAATGTAACAAAGAAGAACTTAAGTATCTCACCGCCAAATTGAAGAGATCCTTTGAAACGGTTAATAGGATTTTCAGAAATAATATGTGAAAACGAGTCATATTTAAGATAATAGGCCTTAAATAAAATTTCTAATGGGTTTATAATATCCTTGCAATCTATAGTAATGATCGCGCTATTGTGAGCCTTCTCACAAAAAGTAGATATGCTCAAAATTAATTGATCAATTTGCTTTAAATAAGGTCTTATACGAGTAGGTATTATTTCCACATAGGATACTACATTCCAATAATCGTTGTAGAAATATGCCATAAAGTCGGATCGAAGTATAAACCTGGACTATGTACAATTTGTTCAATCGGTTCTGAATAACTCGATCAGAGGAGAAATGTGAAACAATTATTACATAATTTACGGTGGTTTTATTTCATTAATGTGGTATATTACATGTTTTCTATTTATGCACACAGTAACATTATTTTTGCCGTTAACCTTAATAATGTTAAAAGGTCCCTTCCAAATTGGAGACAGGGCCTTGCGCAACCTATGGTGCTGTTTAATATAGACTAAATCAGGTGACTTTATAAGATTTTTCTCGCGAAAAGGCATCTTAGTACCTTTTTGAAGATTCTTTGCTTTTATTTATATTTTATAAAGCTTTTTCACGGGAGTATTTCATTCTATATTGTAGAGCGCGAATGTATTCGTGATAGGTAGTATTTTTGTCGGAGTTGTATATGCTACTAGGGATATACAGCTTATGTCCGTATAATAATTCAAAAGGAGTAAATTCAGTAGTACAATGTGGAGTGGTATTGTAAGATAAAATTGCAGTAGTAAGATAACAGTGCCAAACGTCATGGTTGTCATTTACAAATAATTTTAAGTATTCTTTAAGAGTAAAGTGACTACGTTCTAATGCGCCATCCTTTTGGGGGTGGTATGGACTCGAGAAGATATTTTTTATTTCAAGAATACTAGTCAATTGCTTAAATAACTCTGAAGTAAAGCATGAACCTTGATCAGTGAGAATAATTTTAGGTAACCCAAATAACGAAATAGAATGAATGAGATTACGCGCGACTTCATCAGTTGTCGAAGTGATCATTGGATAGGCGTAAGAAAATTGGATTAAGTCATTATGGAGCGTTAATATGTATTTAAATTTTTGAAAAGCCGCTTTAGGTAGAACACCGACAATATCTAGTGCTAATCTTTCAAACGGCTTCGTGCTTGAGGATGTTATAACCATGGGTGCCTTGTTAGAAGTGCGCAGAGGCTTGTTAATTTGACACAGCTTACAATCTTTAACGAAGCGTTCTATGTCTGCACGCATATTTTTCCAATAAAACAAAGATTCAATTCTACTATACATGCGTTTTATACCTGGATACTAACTACGGTAGTCCCGTGGTTTTCCTTTAAAATGCTTGGAATCTCGGCTGGAGAAGCGTATTGTATTCGATTCTTGTATATGTGAACCTTAATATTTGTACCATGGAAAATATAAGGTATAATATTGTAAATCTTTAAGTATACTAACTTTGTAAATGGTTCTGAAAAGTCAGATAATGCTATCTCAGTATCATAGTTATCTTTAGAAATAATTTGGTCCCTAAACTTACGCAATAAATTATAAATTGTCTTATAACTTGTCTCATCATAATGATGAATTTTAGTGTAAATTTTAGAAATTATTTATTTTTAAAATAAATTTAAAGAAAAGTATTGCCAATAATTCCTTTTCTGTAGTCGAATAGTTTCTTTCTTGTTTATTTAAGATACGAAATGCATAGGCGATAGGCTTATCCTTTCCAATCTCGCATTGAGACAAAACTGCACCATGAGCGTAATTACAAGCATCGGTAGTTACGATAAAAGGTCGACAGAAATCAGGATATTGAAGTAAAGGAGCTGTAACCAACTTTTATTTAAGCTGATTAAAAGCATATTTTTGCTCATGAAACCAGTGAAAGATTGTGTCCTTTTTAAGTAAAGAAGTAAGAGGTTTTGTGATATGAGAAAATTTTTCTATGAAACGACGATAGTAACCTGTTAATCCAAGAAATGACTTTACATCTTTAGAAGTCTTAGGTGTAGGAAACTTAGTAATATTCTTTACTTAATCAGTGTTAGGTGAAACACCTTAATGTTTAATCACATGTCCAAGATAAGCGACTTCTCGTCGCAAAAACTCACATTTGTTAGGCTGTTTATAGTATATGATTAGTTCAAATTTTTTCGTATGCGAGTGAAGATCACGAGAATATACAATACAGTCATCTAAATATATATAACAATGAAGACCTTGTAGTCCAGAAAGAACAAAATTCATCAGTCTTTGAAAGGTTGATGGGGCGTTTTTGAGGCCAAAAGGCATAGGTGTAAATTCAAAATGTCCAGAAATACTATTAGTGGTAACATTGAAACCCGTTTTGTCAGTATCTTTGGAATCTAAGAAAATTTGATGAAATCCAGAGGCTAAGTCTAGTGTACTAAAATATTGGGAATGACCTAGTTGATCGAGAATATCAATAATCCGTAAGAGGATGAACTTCAGAAAGAGTGACGTCATTTAGTCGGCGATAGTCAGTAACAATTCACCACTTTTGCTTGCTGGAAGCATCTAATTTTTTGGGACAACCCAAACTGGGGCATTCCAAGGCGAAGTGGAGGGTCTAATAATATTCTAGTCAAGCATTTTCTAAATCTGCTTCTCAACTTCATCTTTATGTATCTCGGGAAAGCGGTATAACTTTTTACGTGGTAGAGCCATGCTGTAGCTATATTAGTAGTATAGTTGTAGCACGAATGGGTCGGCTCGACCGGGGAAGGACCACGCTCTCACAGAATACCAGCGTCAAATAGCAGTTTAATGCTGCTGTATTTCGTATGGTAAGTATAGAGAACCGGAGACCCTTTTTACTGGAAAAGAGGTATTCTATCTTAGTCCTCAAGGATGACAACGCATCTGCATTTTGATTCGCAAACGAGGATAAATGTAGATTTCTATGGGCCACAGCAATCACTTACCATCAGGTGGACTGCGTGCTCGCTTGTCACCCTATCCTATAAAAAAAAAACTTGTATAGTATAGTATAATAATTTCTTTATGAAAGTTATCTAATTTTGACTACATAGGTTGGTATGGAGTGAATAGCACCTGAAAGTTTTTACTCTCGACTTCATTTTCCGTATTGTTTAACTATCTTACTCTTAGAAGAAATCTGATATTCGATATCAATCCTAATAGATCCGAGAGATACGCATGTGGAGTCATTATCACTGAGACCTTTCAATGTAATGATATAGTTGATTTAATAAACTAGAATATTTCACAATAGAATTCGTAGAAGCAGTATCAATAAGAAAACATGGGGTTTAGTCTTTAACATAACGCGAGGCGGAGAAATATAATTATTAATATTATTTATTGTATAAGTTTTCTCACGTGTGCCAGCTCTAGAGAGAGACGTGAGTTTTTCACAATTTGTGACGTCACGTTGAAAACCAATAACTTTTTATTATTAAAATTTTTGGAAATTGAGACATTATTTTCAAACTTTTGAGTCTCTGATTTTTTATTATCCTGTGTTAAAAATGACTTAGGAATACAGGAATCGGGTCTTGTATTTGAAGTGGAGCATATTAATTGAGACGAAGGTGCATTAAAATTAGAATCCTGTGCAACCGAGGATTGACCACAGGTGCGACCTTGAAACTCCATTGAAGACTCATTGAACGTAGTATTTAATAAATGGTAATCAATATTTTTTATTATCCGTATTTTATAACATAATTTAGGAACACGGGATTTTAAAAGTTTAATAGTTTTCGTGTCATTTAAATTAATGCGATGTTTCGGCAGACATTATTATTTTCAGAGTGTATATTAAAACGATTATTTTCTGGCACATTACTAGTGCTCGGTACTGATATACTTGATTATGCAGCGTTACGTTGATTGAGGTGCAAATTATTGTTTTTAAACTTAAGTTTTTTTTTTATACGAATAGGGTGACAAACGAGCACACAGTCCACCTGATAGAAAGTGGTTGCTGTGACCCATAGACATCTATATTTATCCTCGTTTACGAATCAAATGCAGATGCGTTGTCACCCGTGAGGACTAAGTTAGAATGCCTCTTTTTCAGTAAAAAGGGTCTCCGGTTCTCTACACTCACCATACGAAATACAGCAGTGTTAAGCTGCTATTTTACGCTGGTATTCTGGGAGAGCGTGGTCCTTCCCCGGTCGAGCCGACCCATTTGTGCTACAAGTATACTACTAATATAGCTGCAGCATGCCTCTACCACGTATGAAAGTTTGCGACACTTGCTTATTAAATTACCTTTCTTTTTGCAATATGTACATGTTTTATTAGGATTTAAATAAGAATGAGGTTTATTATAATAATTATTTGGCTTATTTGAATTTTTATGATGCAATAAATTAGAATTATAATTAAGATGGTGTATGTTAGAGTAGGAAACCTTTGATTTATTTTTATAACACTCGGAAGAAGTATGTCCGAGTTTGTGACAATTTGAGCACGATTTGGATGAGCGCTGTGGTAATTTACTTAATTTAAATAATTTTTATTCCTTGATAGCATGTGTAATCGCTTCGGATAAAGTTCGAGGGTTCCTACAGCGTACAATATGCGAGTAACTAGGATCCATGCCCAATAAGAAACTATTTAAAGCTAAGTCTGCCATTGCTGCAAGTCTACCTAAAAGTTCGTTTTCATCCTCACAACTGTAGTGAATATCGGAATGGATCCGCATAAGGCACGATTCAATCTTTAATGAATATTGTGTCACATCTTCAGAAGCAAACTTTTTACAATTTTCTAGGTCTAGGAGTAAATGTGTTGAATGCTTTTTCTCTCCGAATGTCAATTTAAGAAATATTTTTAATTCAGGCCAACTACTAAATTTCTTTAAGCAACAAGCTAATTGTGCTTTTCCTTCAAGTTAGTACACAATATATTTAAACAAAACATTCTGTTGGTCTGTATTTGCTAATGAAATTGCGTTTTCGCAATTTGTCTGAAATGCGGGCAAAAACTCGCGATCCCTATTGAAGGCTTAACAAATTTGATTAGAACTGAAAGAGTGATTTTTTCGGACATTTTTGGTTTAATCTTTTTAGATTAGATTAGATTTTGAAATTTTTACTCCTACAGCTTTTACCTTTTTAGAGAACAATAATTAATAGGGAATATTTTAAAATACAGTACAGATCATCAGAACACAACAAAATATGTTAAACAAAATATTAAAATACAATGACTCAATGTTATAATAAATCTCTTACAATTGATTACTTTTTTAGATTAAATCACATTTACTTGTAAAATCACTTTAATTAATATCTTTTGAAAACTTTAATTTAATACTATATAACATTACTCACAAAATGTAGATTCTCACGAACATCTCGGTTTTCCAAAACGTGTCAGTTAATTCGACACTGCAGCGCGCGGCGTGTGCAGCGATGATGTCAATGGCAGCCTTGGCGTTGAGTGTCCGATGTTTCAGGAAGTCTTAAATTACGGCGCTACCTCGAAGTAACATTGCATTTTCCGTGAGGAGACCTCACACGTGGTGATGATGATGATGATGCAAAGTCTGATGTTGGTGGCGAGTAAAACTGTCCGGTGATCCGATAGTGCATGGGGTTGTGATGCGGGCTCACACTAGAAAGTGAAAGTTTATCGTCGACTACGATGAAGTAGCATAAGGATCTTGATGATGCGGTGCGGGCTCGCGCTTAGTAGCGGAGTCCTATCGTCGACCACAAGTGCAACTGTTCGGACTTAGGCACATGTACAAAGACTTACTGGCGGCAGCTGGCACCTCAGCCAAGGACCGTGGCGATGAACGGTAAGGTTCACAGAGCCAAAAATAAGTGTAAGTGGAATTCTGTATCGCGACGCGCCTAACACCTAAGAGTCCCAGTACTTTAATTGTTTTCCCAGGATATCCTACTTCTGCCAACCAAAATAGTAAGGATGGCTCGCCTTGGGTCCTTTTTAAAAAAAAAGACACTATTACTGCTGCAAAGTAATTTAATTAAATTACACTTCGGAATATTATTAATTGTAAGAAGGTTGTATACCGAACAAAAGTTAGAATTTGACTGCTTAAATTATATGAAAAATCACTTTTATATACTTCACATAATGCTTACAATAGCAATTACTCACTTATAAATCGGTTCATAACAGTACGCTTTTAACACCTTTCAAAACCATAAGGTGTAAATATTAGCTTTAGAGTGCTTTTGCCGCTCCCACCGTTATATAGCGCTACAGGTATCTTTGTAGAGGTCTGTATGGAAAAAAATTGTAGCAAACCTTTTCAATACTCTATATCATCATACTTCTACGCCATATCTGAGAAAGCGTTTCACTTTCATTAATTCTTCAGATCATTCATCATCATCATTACAGCCCTTCACAAGTCCACTGCTGAACATAGGCCTCCCCCAAAGAATGCCACAAAGCACGGTCCTGAGCCACCTGCATCCATCGACTTCCTGCATGTCTTACCAGGTCGTCACTCCATCTCGTGGGGGGACGCCCTACACTTCGCCTACCGGTACGAGGCTGCCACTCGAGAACCTTTACTCCCCATCGGTTGTCGGTTCTTCGAGCTATATGGCCGGCCCACTGCCACTTCAGCTTACTAATCCGTTGGGCTATGTCGGTTACTCTGGTTCTACTGCGGATATCCTCATTCCTAAGTTTATCACGCAGAGAAACTCCGAGCATAGCCCTCTCCATAGCTCGCTGAGCGACCTTGAGCTTCCTCATACGGCCAGCAGTGAAGGACCACGTCTCAGTTCCATAAGTCATCACTGGCAACACGCACTGGTTGTACAATTTCGTTTTCAGGTTTTGAGGTATGTCTGACGAGAAGATGTGTCGTAGCTTCCCGAACGCTGCCCAGCCGAGTTGAATCCGTCGATTGACCTCTCGGTCGAAGTTGGACTTACCTAGTCGGACTATTTGTCCCAGGTAAACATACTCGTCAACAACTTCGAGCTTAGTGCTCCCAACAACTACCGGCATAGGTGTGACATGGACATTGAACATGATCTTTGTTTTGTCCATGTTCATCTTAAGACCTATCCGTTGGGAAACACTATCGAGGTCATTGAGCATAGTGCTTAGGTCCTCCAGCGATTCTGCCATAAGGACTATATCGTCGGCAAATCAAAGGTGAGTGATGTACTCGCCATTGATGTTGATACCGTATCCTTTCCAGTCCAGAAGCTTGAAAACGTCTTCCAATGCAGCGGTGAAGAGTTTCGGGGATATGACGTCACCCTGTCTTACACCTCTCTGCAATTGGATAGGTTTCGTACTCTGGTTCTGTACTCGGATAGCCATCGTAGCCCTACTGTACAAGCACTTCAACACTTCGATATACCGACAGTCAACTTGGCACCACTGAAGGGACTGCAGCACCGCCCAAATTTCGACGGAATCAAAGGCTTTCTCATAGTCCACATACGCCAGACATAGTGGCAAATTGTACTCTTCGGACTTCTGTACAATTTGCCGAAGGGTATGTATGTGGTCTATGGTGCTAAAGCCCTTTCGGAAACCGGCTTGTTCGGGAGGCTGGAAGTCGTCAAGTCTGCGCGCGAGACGATTCGTAATGACTCTCGAAAACAGCACGTAGACGCGGCTCAGAAGGGAAATCGGTCTGTAGTTCTTCAAGAGAGCGTTGTCACCTTTCTTGAAGAACAAGACCACCGCACTTCTGCTCCACGCCTCCGGTGTAATGCCACCATAGAGGACGGAATTAAAGAGCTTCTGAAGGACTTCAAGTACCGGTCTTCCACCCGCTTTCAGAAGCTCCGCTGTAATTCCATCCTCGCCTGGGGCCTTACCGTTTTTAAGGTGCTGGAGAGCCATTCTAATCTCGCTCAGACTGACGTCCGGGATATCTTCGGAATAGTGTCGGATGAGACTCGCTCTTGGATCGTTACTCACACTTGCGTGTGGCTCCAACGATGACGTGTACAGCTGCCCATAGAACCTCTCAATCTCACTCAAAATCTCAGGTGTCCCGGAAACGATGCTGCCACATTCTGTCTTCAGCTTTGACAGGTGGCTCTTTCTGGCAGACAGATCTCTGGCAAAAACTTTGGAGCCTTGGTTCCGCTCGATCGCTTCTTCAATACGAGCTGTATTGAAGTTGCGTAAGTCCCGCCGCATGTATTTGGAGATCTGCCTGTATGCTGTCAAGTCTGTTGAAGAATGTAGCTTCATCTCCCGTCTAACAGCCATGAGATTAAGAGTGTGATCGGAGAGTTTTTGTGTTCTTCTGCGGCGGGTCTTGCAGAACTTAGCTCCGACCGCATGGACAGTTTCCACGAGCTTGTCATTCATATCGTCCACTTCATTGCAGTCTTCTAGGCACTGAAAACGGTTTTGTAACTCGAGCTGAAAGGTCTCGGGACTTTGGAACAGAGCACGAGGGGGACGGAGCGTTGACTTCATTAGACGAGACCTCTCCAACTTAACGTTTAGGTTCAGTGTGCCTCTAACCATTCGGTGATCGCTACCAGTTTTCACCCTCGCGATCACGGAGACATCACTGAACAGTTGTCGTCTGGTCGTCATAATGAAGTCAATCTCATTTTTTGTCGAACCGTCGGGGCTTGACCAGGTCCACTTCCTGTGGGGCCGCTTCTGGAAGAAAGAGTTCATCATAAAGAGTCCCTCTTTCTCCATGAAGTCGGCCAGCTGCTGGCCCCTTGGGTTCCGTTGCCCTATTCCAAATTTCCCCACTTTCAGCTCACCGTTCTCTCTTGTGCCTAGTTTTGCATTGAAGTCTCCCATTAACACCGTATATTGGGTTTTGGAGGAATGCATGGCTCTAGAGATATCCTCATACATTTCCTCCACCTCCCCATCGGGGTGTGCCGAGGTTGGTGCGTAAACCTGTATGACCTTCAGCGAATACCGTTTGGTGATTCTGAGTATAAGGTACGCAACCCTCGTCGACACACTCCCGATCTTTACAACATTGTTAACGAGAGACTTGTGGACGATAAATCCGACACCTCCTTGGGACAGATGGTCGCCCTCCCGGTGATAGAGCAAATTGCCGGATTCAAGGATTACCGTGTCCTCCCCCTCTCTTCGGACTTCGGATAATCGTATAATATGCCAGCGCAACTTGTCTATCTCTTCTTCCAGCTCCACGATCTTCTCGTCAGTCCTCAGGGTGCGTGCGTTGTACGTTGCCAGGTCGAGTCGTCTAAGGTGGCAACCGAACCTCCACCGGAGATTCTTAGCACCCCCTGCCCCGCCGTTACCATGGTCGCCACCGTAGCCAGGAATAGCGGGGCCGCCGGGGACTGGGGGCCGTCTCTTTGTTACATTCATAGGGGGTATTTGCCATAGTTGCCACGCTTGGCGAGCGGGTTGGCAACCGCAGTTTTTTTTATTGTCTGGCTATTATCAGGAAGATGCTGCTGCCCATCTCCTGCCTGTTTCCCTTTGTCGCCTTTTACGACACCCACGGGAGGATATGGGGTAGTGGTATTCTTGACCGCCACTACACGGCAAATTCTTCAGATGTGCCTATGAAATACCTTTTGACAGCTGTCACATTTATTGAACTAGGCTTTCCAACTGAAAAGCTTATACCTACAATTCTCGATTCTTAAGAAATCGATATCGATTATTTGGAGTTGGTAATCATATTAGAGTTTTATCTAGACTAATACCAGAATAAATTAGAAACATATAACTTAAAACATAAAATTTATCAGTTTCTTCAAATTGTTTGTATACTGTTAATTTCTAGAGATAAAGTTATATAAAATAAAGACTGTACTAGATTAAAAACAAATTGATTTAATCACTTTCACTACAAATAGTTGAGCTGTCGTCGTTATCATTGTTGCTTATATTAATTCTACTTATTTGATTTTCTTATTGCATTCAAAATAAATATATCTTGCATAGTCATTTATAACTATTTTCTTTATTTTCTCCATGACTTTGGTCCAGGCATCCTTTTGTATTTTCTACAAACCTACCACCGGCGGTTCCCATATTTCAAATTATAAGGACTCACCTTTTCCCACGGGCAAGTGTCATCTGTTCATGTCTGCGGCACAGTGTGGTTGGTTTTTAGCTATATTTCATCAATGAATATAACATTGCCTCAATTGGTTATATTTTTAATTTTTCGTAAAAAATGTTATTCCTTGCATCATGTCTCTAAATAATCATTTTGCGTTTGCCATTTTTTATCGGAAAGCCAATTCCTTTTCAAGTGATTCAAATTACTCTATCTATACTACCATTGCACAAGCCGACAATTTCTAAACTTACTCGAACCTTCGCCGCATGATTCACAGAAATTAAAAATAAATAGACTTGTTTAATTCATGATTGATATAATTTATGCAACTTAAACTTTATATAAATCAAAGAATGTAAAGGTTCGATTATTTGGATATATTTACCGATTATTCACATCAGCATGAATTTGAATCATCCAAACTCTACGGTAAGGTACTTATAGTAAACATAAAATTTCCATCCATTAATATCAATCGTTATTCTCACTCTTTTTACTATCATTGCAGTACTCTCTAGGAAAAAATTTACTAATCTCCATTGAATTATAATGTACTACGTACACATTACAACTCAATGCTAATTTCTATGATTGTTGATGCGAAAACGGTGTCTATATTTAAGAGATATGTTATAAAACATTTTTTACTTCAAAATAATTATCTAGTAACTTGTAAGTATATATGTATTTTTTTTAAATGTACGTAATACACTTAGTTAAATAATGCTGTAATAATGGTCTTGCGAAACCTGGACAGCTGCTACCCAATAAAAAAGGCTATATACTTTAAAAATCAAAACTGATCGTAAACATTTCATTATCAATTAAATATTGAAATAAAATTAAAAACCGACTACAATTAATTAAACAGAATAAAATTATTTCCACATAATTTAACAGCTATTGTATTCAGGGCTTTAATCTATACAGCTCTTTAAAGATAGAAGTGAAAAGTCAGCAGAAACTTTAAAATTGTATTCAGGAATTTGTAGCTAATTTTTTGCTAATTAGTTGTCCTAATTGCGTATTTTTGCTTCAACCGGTTTTGAGAAAAGGGATTTACTAATCTATCTTTACATTAAGATAGCAGTATAAACTTTCAACCAACCCCGCTGTAGTGGATAAACGGAATAATTTTTTGCTAATTATTTGCTGAAATATAATGCAAAAATAATTTAAAAATAGTTCGCGTAAATATAAGATATCATTATATAATTTAAAAATACAACAATTTAAAAAAAATTACCAAAATCAATTTCTGCTTTAATACTGGTTCTGAAAATCTAAATTAATGAGTATTTTGCTGCTGATCAATAAATAGATCAATAACTCCTAGGCAGCCTACAACAACATAAAATCGGTCGATAAGCTGCATCAAGTAATATGTTACAAATTAAATGTGTACATGTTGCCTATACAGGAGATTTAGAAAAACGACAGTAGATATTTTGTAGCTGTTCAGTTATGGAAGCAGCAAGTCATAAAGAGTCAACAACAAATAAAATTGATCTATGAGCTGCACCAAGTAATTATTTGTGTACAAGGTATATTTACTTCAGAATTTTAGAAAAAAAATATGGCAAGTATTTTTTTTGCTGATCAATAATGGAAGCAGCAACTCATAAATAGCCAGAAACAAAATAAAATCGATCGATAAGTTGCACCAAGTAATAAGTTAGTAATTTTTTGTGTACATGCTAAATTTAGAGTAGGAGATTTTTAGAAAAAAAGACGGCAGATATTTTGTTGCTGGTCAGTACCGGAAGCAGCAAGTCATAAAGATCCAGCAACAACATAAAATCGCTCAATAAGCAGCACAAAGTAATTAGTTAGTAATTATTTGTGTACATATACTAAATTTACAAGAGATTTTTAGAGAAAAATAATATTACTTGGTGCAACTTATCGATCGATTTTATTTTGCTGCTGGCTCTTTACGACTTGCTGCTTTCATAGTTGCACAGCAACAAAATATCTACTGTCGTTTTTTTAATCTTCCGTACAGGCAGCATGTGCACATTTAATTTGTAACTTATTACTTCATGCAGCTTATCGACCGATTCTATGTTGTTGTGAGCAGTCTAGCAGTTATTGGTCTATTTCTTGATCAGCAGCAAAATACTCATTAATTTGAAACTTCAGAACCAGTATTACAACATAACTTGAATATCACATTACATAACTTGAATATTATTAAAAATGAAAATTACTATTTTCAGTAATTTTCATTTTTAAGTTTTTTTTTAAATTTTTAAATTATTTTTGCCCTATATTTCAGCAACTAATTAGCAACAAATTATCCCGTTTTATCCCCTACGGCGGAGTTGATTGAAAGTTTTTACTGCTATCTTAATGTAAAGATAGCAGTAAATCAATTTTTTTAAATCCGGTTGGAGCAACAAAATCGCGAGTTTGGTAACTAATTAGCAACAAATTAGCCACAAATCCCTGTATACAATTTTAAGGTTTCTGCTGACTTCTCACTGCTGTTTTTATAGATCTAATCTACACATACATACATAATACATACTAATAAATAAAATTGAAGTGTCTGCTTGTAATGTCAAAATAACAGCGTTTTACCTAATGCATATGAAAGTGTGTACGGTACTTATTACAAAAAACAATTTTTAAAATTTTTGTATGTCTGTCTGTCTGTTTGTTTGTTCCTGCTTATCTCCGAAATGGCTGGGCCGATTTTGACGGGATTTTCACTGGCTGTTAGGTAACGTGGTTTGTTAATATTATCAGGATTAAACTATGATTTAAGAAGACTATTTCTAACTAAAGAAGTCCGTTAGCCGCGGCACCACAATCTTCGCGAAATTTATAATTTGCTGTCAAATTTCGTATTTTATATTTTAGCTATTATATCTTCCACGAAACTTTTATATTGAAACAATCTCTGTCTATTTGTGAACTATTTGTAATACGGCCGTTTATGTTTAAATACAGTTTGTGCCCAAACTAATAAATTTTCAACATCAACATAAGTTTAATTTATCTATTTGAGAATAAGCTGAGTGTTAAAACAACACACATTATTTGAGAATGCACATTGACATTTAAATTGAGGAGCTTCAAATATGCTTAAGAAAATAAGATGCCGTTTGGCCGTCATAGTACAAAATTGTCATCAATAAAATTTGCAGAGTAATTGCTAGATGTTTACATTGTCAATCTACATCATTAAAACATATATATGACGGCACCTGCACCGTTGTAGATGCGGTGGCGTCGGTCTAGCTAGACAGAATTCTTGTAAACGACACGTGTACCGCACACCTGCGGCATTGCACCTGCGTTGCCGCCCGTCCTGTTTGTATAAAACGGACTGAGCGGCCGCCGTTAGGACAGTCTTGGCTCTGACGTGGAACGGTGCGTTTGTCGTATTCCGTTACTCGTTTATCCTCGACTCGTTGGATAGTTAATTCGTGTAAACGAACTAATTATTATTCCTAACTATAAAATCAGTCTCTGTACTATACCAGTCCCCATTTTTGCCCACATATAATCTTCGAATAGTATGAGAATTATTACATTTGTAAAGGCTATAATGGATTTTGCATTGATGGATCTCTTTTTATGTTAAATACCGAAATGAAATTTGCTGTCCTACTTACGATATTGTCGTATCATTAAAGTGTAGAGAAAAGATAAAGTGAAATTATTTAAGCCAAAATATAAATCCTTTTGGTTGATTTGTATTAAAAGTACCCTCAAGTATTTTCATTATTTCTGACGTACCTAAATATGTTAACAAATGGAAGAAATGTCGGAGGCTTTCTAGACGAGTCACATTTTGCATCGAATGAAAAATTAACTTGTTAAACCTTTGTTGTAATTTGATAGTTCATGCGAAACATGATTATCATCTGTTATATTTTGAAATTCAAAACGTTTAGGCGATGTACCAAAATAAAGGATTAACTTTAACATGCTAGGAATTAAAAATAATAAGTAACATTTTTGTGTTCTAATGTGTTGATCAGTGTTGCAGTTTGCTCTGAATACTGTGTGGTCGACAAGATTGGGGTTTGATGTCGAGAGATTCGTAGAAATCTCTACATCAATGATCAATGGTGAAGATGTTGTGACGGCTAATCGAACATGGTCAGGTACGGCCGAGCGCTAGTAAAATTGAGCCTACACCGCTACAGTCGGTAACTTATCGGCTGATCTTACGGCAAGGCAATTCAAGCGGCCGCCGAACAAATGGTACTTTGGCGCTGTAAATGGACGTCTGAGGCTTGGACGGCTTTCGTAGATTTTGCGCGGTTGCCTCCTTCCCTTTGAAATATGTTGTAGTATTTGTCTCTAGACATAGTTTTAGTTTTTTGCAATGTTTTCAAATGGCATACAGTTGCCGTTTCTTAAGAGAATCTCGAAATTCCATGGTTCGCAATACATTTATCTCCATTTCTCTTAATTTTTAATTTTGCAAAGCAGTGCGACGATTCGCTAGCGCCAGTACGGCGCGACGGCTCGCTAGCGCGAATGTGGCACGAACGCAGCAGAACGGAAAGTTGGAGTGCGTTTGCCTGGAGGTAGCCATATCGGCGCGTCCATGATTTAAATGAAGTCTCGGATGGTCGACCGTTGTAATATTTAACAAGAGTTAATATCTGTTAGCAGGTGGTGATAACTGATAGACAGTATGCTGTTCACTGTCAACCGCACGAGGACGTGCGACAGTCAGAGGTAGCCGTGTCTGTGCATCTAGAATATACTAGAGACATTGCAACACTCTAGCGAAGTAATTATTCTAGTGCAAGAAAGGAACATGAAGTTGCATGGAGGCTGATCTGTGCTGCACTGGGATATGTGTCGAGTTGCTGTTGGTTTACATACTTAGGTGTTATCGTGTCACTACGTCCCTCACGAAACACTTTTGTGTGATTGTGACGGGGACATGTTTGCGGTATGGTTGGTCTGTAACTGTTCTATACTGAATTGAAAAAAAAGAGAGTAAGAAAAAAAATGTGGTTCTTACTATCATTGCAGGGCGTTTGCCGGTCCAATGATAAAGCTACAGGGAATAGTGATTCCGGACTAGCATAAATAGTACTGAAAAAAAAAGAGATTAAGAAAAAAGAATAGTTCTTACAATCATTGCAGGGCTTTGTGCCGGTCCAGTGATATAGCTATAGGGAATAGTGATTCCGGATTAGCGAAAACAGTACTTGAAAAAAAAAAAGAAAAAATAGAAAAAGCTACAGACTAATCATTCCGATCTAGCATAAAGGTGATAAAAGTTTTCTAGGGCTTACTGCCGGAACAAAACTGATTATCACCCGAGTCTGAAGGGTCAGTATAGACCGGAACAGACGCTGTTTTGTCAGGATAATCGAACGATGTTTTACAGATTACAGTTGTTACAGGTAACTAAAATTGTGATGGAGCGCGTGCGAGGACGCACGCATGTCAGTTTGGCCGTGACGGCACCTGCACCGTTGTAGATGCGGTGGCGTCGGTCTAGCTAGACAGAATTCTTGTAAACGACACGTGTACCGCACACCTGCGGCATTGCACCTGCGTTGCCGCCCGTCCTGCTTGTATAAAACGGACTGAGCGGCTGCCGTTAGGACAGTCTTGGCTCTGACGTGGAACGGTGCGTTTGTCGTATTCCGTTACTAGTTTATCCTCGACTCGTTGGATAGTTAATTCGTGTAAACGAATTAATTATTATTCCTAACTACAAAATTAGTCTCTGTACTATGCCCATTATCCTTCCTACATATATATATATGTTTCATAATACATATATATATATGTATATATATATACACTGCATAATATATCATGTTATATAAACTGATGCCCTACTAAAGTAAGTGAATAAAATACTTGCACTTAAAAATAGAAATAGACATTATCAGGCGAAGTATCTATACTATCTACAAATTCATATTGTAAAGTAAAATATCTTATATATACTTTATACATTATTATTAGCTTATACAGGGTAATTTTTAATTTACTGAAGACCTTTTGGGATTATATTATTTACTTCATAACGACAACATCTGTAAGAAAAAAAAATTATATTTCTTCAATTTTTATTTTCATACAAATATAAAAATATTTTAATTGGACCTTCTAAACGGTAATACTACTTACTAGTTAGCAAAAGAAAGCGCGTGGTGGGGTAGGGGTGGAGGGGTGTAGGAGGCGGCGCTTGCTCATTTGAACTTGACTTAATTACCTGTGTCGTCAATCGTCTTTGGTGCGCCCGCGACGTTTCTCCTTCCGTTGTGAGATTAATATCGCGACCGTTAAGCTTTGGTCTGGTGATCATGACGCATAACGCTGCGGTATGCGGTATGCGATGCCGGACACTCGATCATATGAAAAACGTCTAGAATGTTCTCTTGTTCCGTCGCAGTATTCGTCAGCGGCGAAGGGCAAGAGCGGTGAAGTGGAGAGGTGTACTCCCGCACAGGTTGACAATATGGATTTTTTCAAAGACAATTTAATAGAATTAGTTCGCAATTATCCTTCGTTATATAAAAATAAAGATAAAAAACATAAAAGTTTGATAATTAAAGAAAATTGCTGGTGGGAGATAGCTGAGAAGTTGAATGAAACACGTGAGTATTTTGTATATTTCTAATTATTTATTCGACAGCGGTAGGTACCTAAGTTTACATATACAAATGGCAAACATTACTAGTGACACATGAAACATTTTGATGATTCTGAGGTTGGAAACTTGATGAACAATTTAATTTATTTAAATTTAATGAACAATTTAACTTGGTGGTGTTTATTTAGTGTTATAGAAAATAAGCAATAAGTTTTGAATTACTCAATTAACTTGCCCTATCTACTTCACTGTCTTGCCAAGGTACACTACCATGATCACTGTTGAAATACTGCTTGAATAAGTCACGTGTCACCGAACCATTTACATTATAACTTCTTCCCGGTATACGCGCCATAGGAATTACATTTTCAGAAGGCATTTCAAGAGTATTTCTGTCTGAATCGTGTATGACCAAAGAACTCATCATATTATGGATGATACAAGCTGACATAACCAACTTGTCTACGACACGAGGGTTTACTGCAATAGGTGAAAAAATATTCGAAATCGTTGACATAATATGCCAAAACCGTTTTCGGATGTTCTTCTTGTTCTACTAAGGCGGTAGTTGAAAATTCGTTTTGACCTATCTTGAGACGCATGATTTTTTGAGTATGGTTTCATCGTATAGTTGGTGAGACTAAATGCATTATCACCTACGAAAACATAAGGCATTTCTATGTCAGCTTCCGGCAACTTTGTTGACGGGGGAATCTTTAGCTGCCCGTTTTGTATTCTCTTAAATAAATTAGATTTCATAAATATGCCTGCGTCACCTTCCTTGCCATAAGAAACAACATCTATTGTTATAAATTTTCGATTCGCATCGACTACGGCAAGCAAAATAATAGAAAAAATCTGCTTATAATTAAAGAATAAGGACCCGCTGTTACTTGAGCACACGATGCGTATGTGCTTACCATCTATTGCCCCGATACAATTAGGAAAATTCCATAAAAACCAATATTCTTCGGCTATTCTTTTAAAATCTTCCTCGGTGGGTTCAGGAAGTGCAACGATTAAAAGTCTCAAGCATATACTTTGTAAGACTTTAGGCACAATACTGCATATTCAGTTATGGCTAATTCGAAATTGAAAACTTAAAGATCTATAGCTTTCTCCAGTCGCCAAATACCTGTAAAAAAAAGTAGATACTTAATTAATGGGTCAGACATCGGTGCAAAGGTAGTCCGTTTCAGTTAAGTGGTCCGTGTATGTTAACAGAATAGTAAATTATCAATTATGAATCCATCTAACTAAATCTTATTTCTCCATTAATAAAAATACTTTATTAATTCGGATTATCCCATTTAAAATCACTACTCATGTTTATCTCCACAGAAAATCGAACTAAAACAGACTATATAGTAGTTCTATATTAACTAACAATGTTATTGTTTCAGCTGAAGAATGTAAGAATAAATGACGTAATTTACGCGACAATTATAGAAAAAATCAGAATAAGAAGAAAACTGAAAGTGCTTCTTCCGTTTCAAAGTATGACGATGAAAAACTTAAATTCATAAATTACAGCTTTGAAGAAAGGGAGTCTATTTCTAATTTAAATCCCGGAAATGTTCTTGAGGTTGATGAAGAAAACAATTTGCCATAGAGATATGTTCAGAACCACCAACTTGTTCAACGCCGAGTTCAACGCCGAATTCACCATGTGAATTTATTTTACAACAACCATCGCAAGAAGGACATTCAATAACACCAAACAAAACTCAAGGTACATCACAAGTGAAAAAGAAAAAAATAGACAGCCTTGTCGAAGAGTTTAGAAAGAATAGAGAAGAAAGAACAAACATGTTGAGACAAATTACAGAAAAAGGCAATACTCCAGTACACATATTCTTTAGAAGTATGGCCGACGTAGTTTGTCAATTTCCTCCGGACAAAATAGCTAAAATCAGAGCACAAGTTTGTAACATCGTTACTGAAATGGAATTATTGGTCTTGGTGCAACGAGAGACACCATCCCCAGAGCAATCATTCAATATACCACAGCAACCAATCCACGCATACAACTCGCAACGAGAGACACCATCCCCACAGCAATAATTCAACACACCACAGCAACCAATCCACGCATACAACTCGCAACGAGAAACACCATCCCCACAGCAATCATTCAACATACCACAGCATCCAATCCACGCATACAACTCGCAACGAGAAACACCATCCCCACAGCAATCATTCAACATACTTTGATGTTATACCGAGTTACTGTTTTGTTTCGATTTTTAATTTCGATTTGCTCGTCGATTTATTATTTTTAATGTAGTGGCGGCGTTAGTTTCACCGCCTCATTTTGTTACTTAAACAAAGTCAACATTGCTAGTAAACAAAATAATATGATTATGAATTGTTTTATGTAATTACCGAAATAAATTCATTTGACTTACCTTAACGTTAAGAATAGTTTTTCTTGTGGCGTAATAGCAAAATTCCGTTTTCTGGTTCTAGGCTGTGTGTCACTAATACATTTCATATTTTATGGCCATTAAAATCTTGTTAAAGATCTCCCTTGAAACCCGAAAGTAACCCATGAATTTTTCTTCACAACAATTAAATGCCTTTTTATTAAGGTTTCGTAACAACCTTCACTCCTCCGTTGTAAAAACATGTTCCTCGGAGAGTTTCTTTGTCTATTCAGAAGCAGTAAAAATTATTCTTCTTCCTCCTCTTTAAGTAAAGCACAAATTACAGAAAAATTGTTCATGTTCACGTCTACCTTGGTAGCTGCGGCAAAATCAACTGACCACCTCTCCGCAGGGACGGTAAATGCTGCGTCGTGACGCTGCATTGGGGCGCATACCGCAGCGTTGTGCGTCATGATCACCAGACCAAAGCTTTACGTTGTTACGATGGCTTACCTATACTCAAATGTTGAGTATACCGAAATGGTGCGAATTTTAGCAATTTGCAATGATAACGTTATTGAAGCCTGACGTGAATATTCAAGGCGATTTCCCAACTCACGTGCACCGAGCTACGCTACGATGCTAGGCGCTAAACATCGATTGCGAGATCACGGGCAATTCCAGCCTGTATCAATCGATGGTGGTCGTCCACCGCGGCCAACAGTACGTGAGCAGGAAGACATACTGCAGTTTTTTAAACAAAATCCAGCAGCGAGCACTTATGAGGCAGCCCGACAATTCAATGTGTCACAGTACTACGAATGGAGTATCATACACAATGAAGGGAAGTACCCTTTCCACCTGCATCGTGTTCATGAACTCAGCGGAGCTGACAAACCAGCGCGAGTTACATTTTGTAACTGGTTACTAGCTGCTGAACGAGCTAACATTTTATGGACTGGTGAAGCAACATTTGGCAGAATAGGACTATTTAATTCACACAATGAACACTTGTGGTGCCATGAAATCTACATGAACCAATACCGCATAGCTTTCAACACCGGTTTAGTGTCAATGTGTGGGCAGGCGTTAACAATACAACGTTACTGGGCCCGGTCTTCTTAGAAAGATTAAACGTTGAAAGTTATCATAGTTTTCTCACCGATACGCTGCCAGAATTGTTAGAGGACATACCACTTGCATCTCTGCGCAATATGTATTACCAACATGACTGGGCGCCTGCGAATTATGCTCGCTAAATTAAGGATTATTTAAACAGAGAATACCCTGGCCGCTGGATCGATCGTGACGGACCTTGTGCATTGTCTCCCAGATCGCCAGATATCACACCAATGGATTTTTATTTGTGGGGGCATGTAAAGACATTAGTGTATACTGGTCGCGCATTCGAAACCCGCGACATGTTGAAAGAAAAAATAATTTGTGCATTCGATCAAATCAAAATGAATTATCAAGTATTATCTCGTGTCGGTGAACAGTTAAGTTTTAGGTGTCACCTATGCATAGAATGTGGAGGTGATTATTTTGAACGCTATGTGCGCGATACTCACCGCCATCCGCGGACAAGTACCTAGGCAAGTCTAATTTTTAAATTTGTATTTTAATATTTTATTGAACCATTATACCTTAATATCTTTATTCAATTACTGTTAATTTGTATTTAATCATTATAGATATTTTATTGTAATATTTGTAATTATTTTAACCTGCATCCATTTTTTAATACAACTTACATTAAATAAAAAAAATAGTTATTAATACTAATTTAATTTGCACGTGCTGCAAACATCGATCATCAAATCGATGGCTGCAAACTGAAAAGGGCAGGCGGCGCCTTTGATGACGATGACACCTGTGTCGACGTCATAATATACCTTTGGCTTGGCCTTGGGCCGCCGCATGTGCGACGTTGAAGCGTTGCTACCAGCTGGATGCGACGTTGCCTCTTGGATGCAGGCAGCGTTGCTAGCAAACAGTATTCGTAAAAAAATCTACCTAAATGTCTATTAAAGAATGTCTATTAATTCGTAAAGAAATTAATAAAAGAATCAAATAGTTCATCAAATGGTTTTATGCATAAT
Source organism: Parnassius mnemosyne (assembly GCA_963668995.1). Classification (NCBI taxonomy): domain Eukaryota; kingdom Metazoa; phylum Arthropoda; class Insecta; order Lepidoptera; family Papilionidae; genus Parnassius; species Parnassius mnemosyne. The sequence continues at coordinate 27,722,974 of CAVLGL010000093.1, read as the reverse complement.
AAAGAAGTATATGAAAAGTTAATGTAAAGTCGTTTAAAGTAGCGCCCTGGTGCTATTGCACATAGGCACAGTGATGAATGGTTTAGTAGGCACTCGCAACGCAATCAGCTGAGCGCGGGCGTCGACCGGCCGGCGGTCATACTTACTTATTATAAATTTTAATATTTGTAATTTTTTTTGAATGTCATTTGCTTATTTAGTTATGTTTAATAATTTCAACACAATGTGTGATACTGATATCAAGTGTAAAATAAATAAGGCATTTTCTTTGACGGTTTATTTTGACATTGTTTAGATACTACAAAATACAGACTTAAAAGGAGTCAGATAAGACAACAAAAACTTAAAAGTAGTTTTTTCGTAAAATTATTATATTCTGTAAAGAGTGATCTCGCTAAAATTGTTTGTAATGATGTAACCAATATATTCCCAAAAGGTCTTTAGTAAATTAAAAATGACCCTGTATATACATCCGTATATATCGGGTTATTTTTCAAAGAGTAGCCTAATATTAAACTTAAGTTCAAAAATATAAATAATGATATACCGTTATTGCAGTTTAAAAATAACATTAAATTATCCCAAATTTAATGTTACTCGTATTTTTGGGCAATAAATACGCGTATGCGCGCTCCACTGTGTGCGATTTAACACACAACGTTTTTGCCAACCGATCGACCCTTACGACTGTGTGCGTGCATAGTAAAATAGTTGGCGTTAGATATTTGTGAATTAAAAGATAAAAAGGTTTTTTTGAAAAAAGGTTTGTTTGTTTGTTTGAGATTTTTTAAATTAATTTTTCTTAACCTTTTGCCTATATAACTATATTACTTCTTCTGAACCTTATCTGCAAATTTGGTCGCTTATTGCAAAATAACCCTTTATAATAATCTTTATCCAAATTGCCTTGGAAAAAAGAAATAGACAAGTTCAAAAGGTTTCTAGCAACGGGGAAAAAAAAGGAAGGTTCTAACTCTGTGCAACTGCATCTACTACTGGATATACGTAAGCATTTCCAAAATGACACTTTTAGCAAAATATATTGTTTATGCCCAAAATTAGTCATTTTGAACGCCATCCAATCGCGTTCGAGCTGGCGCGTCACACGATGGTATGTAGGTGAGGTAAACGCCGCCAGGTGGGGCGGCCGTGTGTTGAGTAGCTCGCTGGCCGCGATGCGGAGAGAGCGCGTATCTACGTTATCGCGGCAGAAGTTCATGCGACCGTTGTAGGGTCCAGATGGTTAGATTTAGTGCGTGTTGGCAATATTTAACTTGCTCGGGTGATGCGGAATTTCGCACGCGCGCGCCTAGTAGATATACGGTTTAGGAATGAACGAACGAACGAACGCGAACCGCGCATTCCTTGTTCGACAGCGTCTCCCGGTTGCTTGTCCAGCGGTGGAGCCAGTTGAAGCGATGCAGCATTATGGGGCAGCCTGGAACTCGGCCGCTGCTGGTCTCCTAAGCTGGTCCAGGTCTCAGACACATACACATCACTAAACGCTACTTGCCATGCACCTTACACCCACTTACGGCCTGACCGAGCTTTGGGGCGATCTTAGAGTCGGAAACAGGTACGTATTATATTTTCCTAGCATTCTCCCATATAGTTTAGTATGATAGGACATTTTCCATGTGGCCATTTGGGCCCGACCCGTGTCTGCCCGTCGAGCAGGCTGCTATGGGCACCAGCCATGGCGATCTTTGCAGGGGCAGCTGCGGGCCTTAACATATATTATGGGCTTAATTAAAAGCGATTGAAGCGGCAAATAAAACCAAACCTTACAAATTTACTTCAACATTCGAGTTATTGCAGCATGGCGCAAATTTTTTATTTATACTTTTTAGAGCAAATGTGACAACTACAAAGCACTACGGCAGATGAAATCTCACGTAAAATAAAGTCTTTGCCGCAACATTATAAGGATGCATTTGAAGTAAACAGACGGAAACAGTAGAAAACCCTTTGTGTTTTCTCCTGGCGCAATAAAATGCACGGATTTGTTATTCAGTTGTATAAGACCTTGGTATTCCAAGAAGACTATTTAATTGCCTCGTTGCTATAGTGATCTCGGATTCGAATCATGGGTCGGGCCAAAATCAGTTATTAGGTTATTCTGACAAAAAACCCTCAGTCGCAGCCTGGAGTCAGGAAGTTGGCGTTATTCATCTCTGAATCTCGATAACTTGGTCCAGCACCTGGTTCCGTTCCATCAGAATATGTCAGTGAGGGAATAAAGAATGCACCTCTGCTTTCGCACATACTCATGAAATATAATCCTGTCCGGCACAAAGGTCAACCAACGTAGGCTCAGATACTTTCCGCCGTGACTAATAATAAATTAAATAATAATGGAAATCCCAAAAAGAAATGAAATGTTATTATAATGTAATGATTTTAATGTGATACTATAATTTGTTGCACTTTTATCGGTCATGATCATCATCATCATCAGTGATGTCTCAGTGATCGCCAGATATAAAACTGGAAGCAATTACTGAATAGCACACTGAATCTTAACGTTAAGTAGGAGAGATTACGTCAAACGAAGTCAACGCTCATATTAATTAATAATTCAAAAGGAGATTTCAACTAAACTTAATAAAATAATACTACACGTAGAAATGTGAAGTTTGGACGATAACTGCCTCTTATGTCACAAGAATCCACTAAGAATCGTTATTTTCTTAATTCAACCCCCGAGAGGGTGAAATAGTGGGTTACGGTTTGGGTACGGGGGAACAGGTTACCGCCTTGTTGTGGCAGGTGGAGTTTGTAGCCGTGGCTTGGTCACCCGCGGTGAAAAACTGGAACCCCTAGCCTGGCCCGAGGTGTAGGCCCGGTCCAAGGTGGCCACTCCGAGTGGGCTGCACCGTTGATGCGGTGATGGTGGGCCCGTGGCCGGGGAGAGGAGTATCGATATTGCGAGGCGCCGCTCTCCCTATCTTATGCGGCCAAAACTTGGTAGCCGGTGGAGCCAAAGACTAGATTCGCCGCTGAGGTCGGGAAAGCTGGTGCTACTGAGCGTTCGATTTTCCTGGCCCCATGGCCTCCGCGTATCGGTCACGGGGCGACCCGTTACGCAGGAAGTGTTGGATACCGTGGAGGTGGGCGTGCCGTGTGTTCCTGGTGCGCCTTGCCTGAGGAGGAGAATGGGGAGAAGAGGTCTTCTCCGAGGTGGGACGACCATGGGGCGGGCGGCCGGCGCTGGTGGGGCTGCGGATGTGTGCAAAAGCGTTCCCGTGGCCCTCCCAATATGCGGCGAAGGTGGATCACCATGGGGTTTTAGTCGGTGTGAGTCTGACATAACCCGTCCCTACCCCGCGAGGTGGGTATGCGCATATACGCATTTCCCCAAAAAAAGGGAGAGAGAGAAAGGGGAGTTACAGTTTGTATGAAACATTTTATTTTACGGTTCGATTGCTTTGAAATTTACTAAAAGTACATACAATTATGTTAAAAAAATAAAAATATAATATGATGAAAGTTGAGGAAAGTAGGATAGAAATAGAAGAAAGGATGGAAAGTATGATGGGAAATATATAACAATACAACGTAATAAATTTTGAGCAGGTTTTTTAAGGAAAAAGCGCATTGAACACGGCGAATACGTAGAGGCGAGGATTTCCACAAGCGAACAGCTGTAACGGAAAATGATTTATTGAAGCAGGAAGATAAAGTAAGTATGTACGAAGAGATAGACTGCAAAAGCGGTTTTCACCATTCAACAGGTCTTAGTCTTAATTAAATTCTGCAATCATTATCACGCCGAAATATGAGAAAGTTTTTCATGAGTCATAACTGTCTGGACGTTGCAACTTGGACGCGGGTAAATATAGTATATATAAATATTTAAATAAATACAGTAGTGACTAATTTATTGGACACAACTAATAAAAAAACTGCAGCAAATAGAATAATTAATACGTCTTGACATTTTCAACACACAAACATATTTACGCACTCATACAAACAGACATACAAGCACGCACGCACGCACGCACTCACACGCACACACATACATATGCGCGCGCACGCAGATACGCACTCACACAAACACACACACGCCCATCCACGCAAATTTTTTATTGCTGATAATGATTAATTGCGTAATCAGGAAAGCAAGTTATACATCCGCTCTCACACTATTAGTATTTTAACAATTAACCTTCCGATGTAATTCCGAGATATATAACCGAAAAAACTCTATGGACGCACATGCGTATATAAATACATTGACCTTAGTGTCTACTGCCAGTGGTCGAAAACGTTTTGAGCCAAAGTGCGAACACAGACCAATACTTCTCTATAGCTCTGAGGATGCGAATCTGTATAATATAGTGAAGTAGTAGAAAGCGAAAAATAAACAATTATTGTGTTTGTTATTGAGTAGGTAATATGACTACTAAGTACGTTTATGTATACTTACTTACCAACTGCACTCTATGCGAATTAAAACGGCTTACGAATTTGGCTTGGTATCAATATAACAAATCGATGAGTCTAGTTACATTAAAATTGTACCGCTTGGAAAAATATAAAACAAATGAGGTCTCTTAAGTTTCATTTCGGTGTCTGATCAACTCACCTGTTCCATATAAGATGAATGAACCAATAGTTTTGTCTATGTAATAATGTATTTAATTTTGACTCTTCATTTTTGACGTGAATTATATTTTTTGTCACTTTTACACACAATACAAACACAACAAACGAACATCATCCGTACACATGCAACTAATAGGTCAGAGGAAAAATTTCTTCGTATTTTATATACAAATTCAAGACATTTATTTTTTAAACTTTAATTACATTTAATTATAATATATAAAATATGCTATTTTGTTCGATGACTTGTTGACATCTTGTCGGTAGTGACATAATCCCGTTGCTGAAAATGTCTTGGGATTTTTGATCAAAAAATACGACACGTAGTTTTGATAGTCCTCTCTTGATGTTAACCTAACACTACCCAAAGAATTATGAAGAGACCAAAACAGGTGAAAATCTGAGGGTGCTAAGTCAGGACTGGAAGTGGATGCATTTACACTTCCCAAACAAGCACTATTATGTTTTTTACTTGTTTATTATTTTTCTTAATGTCCTATATGTATTGGTGTTAAAACTATCCAGATAAAAATATTACAACCAAAGAGATTTTTCTTCAATTTTATACAAATAAAATACGAAGAAACTTTTTCCCAGACCTATTAGATTCCAAGTAGTACTTATTGAAAGTCATATATGCTTCCACTACTGGAACGGAAAAAAGAGTCTGCTCAGGGAAATATCAGCAAGAGACTCTTTCATTTTAAAAATAATATTCTTTAACAATTTACAATATAGTTCTATTGAACTATACATCAAAAACCTCATGGTAGCGGCCACCTACCTCCCAGGGGTTATTACGAGTATTAGTCGTGTATTCGCTAATATTATGTATGTATGTAACAGTGGTAGAGCCACGCGGCAGCTTTTGCTGTCGCACGGATGGGCCGGCTCGAACCGGGGTAGTACCACGACCTCACAGAAAACCAGCGTGAAGTAGAGGTTTACCTCAGCGTTTCACTTGGTGAGTGCAGGTGGCCGGAGGCCCCTTTTACTGGAAATGAGGCATTCCATCTTAGTCCTCACGGGTGACAACGCATCTACATTTTGATTTGTAACAGAGGATAGATGTAGATGTCTATGGGCCGCAGCAACCACTTACCATCAGGTGGACTGTGTACTCGTTTGTCACCCTTATACTATAAAAAAGGAAAAAAAAATTATGATAACCCTTTTTACACAGCTTTTGTGTACCAAAATTTTTAAACTTTGATTGACCCAATTAGGAATTATTGATGAGAAGAGTATAACAATTAATCGAAGTTCAAAACATTTTTAAAGTCATTATGAATTTAATAACGCTCAATATAGGAAAAATATAAAATGTAAATGAGAGTAAATAAAGAATCTCGAACGGAAATTTATCCGTATTTCTGGCACTTCTCCAAATGTATTGCTTAACAATGTAAATAAATGAGCCAACTGCAGCTGTGATTAATGAACAACAGAAAAATGCTAGTTTTGCATATAGGAAGGATATATTTTACGTAATAGGTAGTTTCCACCTTAAAATGTTATAACATTTCTACCATCATATAGATCTAGTTACAATTATTAACTGATAATTATTGCTTTACTTTACTACAATTCACCTAGTAGTAAGCGGTCATGCAGCACTAGATGGTAAATCGCACTGTCTTAACGTAACAAAAGCCTATTTCACTCTTGCTTTGAAGTCACCCCGATAATAATCGGATACAAACACGCTGGCAAATTATTCCACTCTCTTGCTGTACGCATTACAAAAGACGTAGCTAACCGAATTACATTTACTTATTTAATGACTCGTTAGTGCCGCTTGGTGGCGGTGTAAGGGAACATATCACCTTTTTTAATCTGTGCGGACGGGACGTATGCTACTGCGACCATCAACTTGCATGCCGATCGTGGCCGTAAAGGTAAATCCCGTTGATTGAAGATGTCTGTGTGACTGATAACGGTGGCGGTGTCAGGATACACATTACTCCATATCGTCTGCCGGCTGCCGCAAGAGGTGACAGAGGGTAAATGAAACAGGAGATAGCCTGCAGCAGCTTCCTGATAACAATTCAACCAACCCGCTTGCCAGGCGGGGCACCTATGGACTATGGACTATGGATAAAATCCCCCCTTCATTTAATCTATGAGGAAGGCCTATGTTCAGCAGTGGAATTTTATAGGCTCTAATTGAATGGAATGGTGTGACTGATAAGGGAAAACAACAATGATTAAGTAAAACTTTAAGCAATCATATTCTTTTACAAAACAAATATGGTAATGTAAAATACCATAATATTGTAAATTTAATTCGTACAGCTGATTTCATATATTGAAGTAAATTCGTTAATTATGAATGAATGAATGTTGTTACTATGTAAATATTATACATTAAATAAAACTAATATTTACTAGTTTTTTTTTGTAACTGAAGTTGGCTTTTACATTTTATTAAAAGTTTATTTTTATAGTGTAATTTTCGCCAAGGCCTAATATTACATAAACAAAACCTGGTAATAAAATATGTAAGAAATTAGCTGAATTCTATCGATTCTAACGATTGAGATTGTTTAGTTACCTAATTTTTTATTACTATACGGAATTTTAACCACTATCTTTTTTCGAGCGAAAATAAAATTTGCATAAAATGTAGTATTCATAGTACACGGCGGGCAATATTCTAAATTACTATTTAACGTAGTAAAATAAACACTAAAAGCTGTGCAACGTAATACAGCTGTACTTAATAATTCAAAAGGAGATTTCAACTATACCTAAAAAAAAAGTAGAGGTAGAATTCTGAAGTTTGGACGGTAACTGCTTTTTATGACGTAGGCGTATCCACTATGAAACGATTTTTAAAAAACTCAACCCCCAAGAGGATGAAATAGGGGGTTATAATTTGTGCAGTATTAATGCCGATACTTTTGAAAAAAATAATGTAGTATCAAATAATTTTTTTACAAAAATTACTCACAGCACACGTCTAGCGGTTTGAGCTATCTATCTGCTTTTTATGACATATGCTTAAAATTGCATGAAACTTTTTATTTTGCTTGGCGAATAACTCGAAACTTACTGAAAGATTTAGAGTTAGTTCACACCGAGTCGTGACGCGCAATTTTTAAGATAGTGATATTAAATACAACTTTATTAACTTTTTTTATAGAATAAGTGTGACAAACGAGCACACAGTCTACCTGATGGTAAGTGGATGCTGTGGCCTATAGATACCTACATTTATCAGCAGGGCTAACATGGGAAAGAGACAATTTTATCCCAGGGGAAAGGAGATTATGTTTATCCCTTCGTTTAGTTTTATCCACCTTTCGAGCATGGGCACACCCGTGGATATGTATAGACTCAGTTAGATTTTTTGTATGAATATAAACTTAAACTCACGTCCAATGAAGTAGAATAAAATTGTCCCTTTCAAATGTCAAAAAAGCATAATTTTTTATCTTTCATTTGGCTCCATGCTACGGACGGGGAATATATGTCTACTCGTTATGTCAAACAGGTATATAGGACTGCTCCCCGTTGTCGTGGTTTGGCATAAGGGCAAGATAATTTTATCTCTTGTCAGTCAAACGAAACCTTACTCCTAAATTCAATAACCGAGAGCAGTACAAATGCCTTTGAAGAATTTGTTACCTCCCGTCCAGCTAATTTCTTCAAGATGGAAATCAATAAACTGCCACTGCATTGGCAATCATGCACCGATTGCATGGGTGATTACTTTGATTCCTAGAAATAAAAATATATATAGAAAAAAAAATTACGTTAACTTATTTCATAAAAAAAAGGCAATTTCATAGGTAAAGACCTAATATCAATTTATTAGGAATGAGTGCTAGAGTAGTGTAGAGTGCTAAATAAAATAAAACATGTTTTCATATTCATCATACATTCGTTTATACTGAGTGAATCCAATTCTTAAGTACCTAATTAAAGCTGCATTATGTCAATAACACTGAATGTGGAAGTTACGAGAAGGCGCAATGAAATTATACGCTCGCTGTTTTGAAGTCTTTTCATTTCGTAATTATCGCTGAGTAAAAAAGGAACAAACACAAGTTTAAAAAGTATTATCAATGTATATATTAATTTTAATACGATTATGGGAAAGATCTTAGTGTTTTATGGACGAACGAACGTATAATAATGAGACCAAGGCAAATCCTATATCGAGAGATGATCATGTTCAACAGTGAGATTTTATGGGATGATGAAGTAGAAGCAAGTTTAGGAACGAAAGTATTCACAGATAGAGATATAGTTTTTTATATAATTTACCGTGGTCTCTCCAACAAGATTTTGCTTCTGGTCACAAGGGCACGAACAACTTCAACCTCATTCGTGAAAAATGTAACGGGCTTCATAAACTACAAATTGTTAGCTACATTCTGACCTCAAATTGTAATAATTACTAGTAGATCTATATAATTAGAGCTAGCAGCTAAGGCAGCTATGCTTAATAGTAAAATTGTTTTTAATTTATTGTTTAGACTTCTATCTTGTAGGTAGTGACATAATCCCGCGGCTGTAAATATCTTGGGATTTTTGATAAAAAAATACGACAAGTAGTTTTGACAATCCTCTCTTGATGTTAACCTAACACTACCTAAAAGAATTCTGAAGAGACCGAAACAGGTGAAAATCTGAGGGAGCAACATCAGGACTATATTGTGGATGCATTAACACTTCCCAACCAAGCTCTTTCAGTTTTTGCTGAGTGGCCAAAGATGTGTGTGGTCTGGCGTTATCAAGATGAAAGACCAATCCTTTTTTGTTCATCTATTCAGGCTGATTTTTCTTAATTTCTTGCTTAAATCTCATTAGTTGTTGGCAGTAGAGATCCAAGTCGATGGTTTCACCCGGCGGTAAAAATTCATAACAAACGATGCCCTTAAAATCCCACCATACACCCAGCATCCCAGCGTGTTAATCCGGGTTTCTTGACTACCCTTTGACCATGGTCTTTTTCGCACGTTCTTGTCGTGGGAGATCCACTTTTCATCACCAGTAACCAGTTGAAAACCAGCGTAAAATAGCAGCTTAACGCTGCTGTGTTTCGTATGGTGAGTGTAGAGAACCGGCGACCCTTTTTACTGGCAAAGAGGCATTCCATCTTAGTCCTCACGGGTGACAACGCATCTGCATCTTGAGTCTTTATTGAGGATAGATGTAGATGTCTATGGGTCACAGTAACCACTTACCATCAGGTGGACTGTGTGCTCATTTGTCACCCGATCCTATAAAAAAAAAGAAAAAAAACCAGTAATCAATTATTTAAAAAATGGTTTGGTTTCACATTACGTTTCAGTAGAGAACCGCAAATGGGTACACGATTCATTAATTTCCTTTGAGTGAGCTCGTGTGGCACCCAAATATCGAGCTTTTTTGTATAGCCAGATCTTTTCAAATGGGTCAAAACTGTTTTGTGGTCAATCCTCAATTCTTTCGGTATGTGGTAACTTCTAACATGCCGATATTGCTCCACTTTTTCAAAAATGGCATCGACTTTATCCGTATGAAGGCGACCAGAGCGAGCTGCATAATTGACTGTTTTTGTGCTACTCTTACTGATACTTCATTAGGTCCATAAACGTCATTAATCCTTTTCGCGGCTTCAGTCGCATTTTTCCCTTTTTTGTAATGAAATTTCAGAATTTAACGAATTTCTTCGTTGGATTCACTCATTCTGGCGGACAGAAAAATAATTGAAAAATGGCGGGAATGTGTTTATTTACTTTTTGTTTTTCTTTTTTATAATGTACTATATGTATTTATATTAAAACAAGCCAGATACAGTCAGTACAACCAAAGAGATTTTTTTTAAATATACAAACAAAATACGAAGAAACATTTTCTGCAACCTATTAGTTCTTCCCAAGTTCACCTGATGGTAAGTAGATATTGCGGCCCAGAGACGCCAATATATATCTATCCTTGATTAAGACCTAAATGTATATGCGTTGTCACGTTATCACGCTTGTGGACTTAAATGAAATGCGCCGTTGCTATTACAATTGAAGCTATTAACCATGAACCTCAATTCAAAAGATGGCTACAGTTGTTCCATAGCTGCAGCATATATGAGTAGCCAGACAGAAGAACCAGGCTCTCACTTAATTTTAGCGTTAATAGTAACATAACGCTGCTGCAAATAATATAGGGACAAGATCAACACTTTTCTGTCTTTTTTAATTCTTATTATTTGTAAATAGATGTTTATGAGCTACCCATGTAATGGCGGTGTAAGAATATCCACTAATCCATATATTCCCGTCGATGTCGTAAGAAGCGAGAGAAGGAAACTAAAACAGGAAATAGACAGCAGTATCGTCCTGATAATAACTTAAAATAATAAAAATAAAAATCGGTTGCCAACGACCCTGCCAAGCGTGGCAATTATGGCAATATCCCCTCTATGAGGCAATCAATGAGGGAGACCTATGTTCAGCAGTGGATTTTTGTAGGCTGTAATGAATGCGTGGATTGTTAAGGGCTTCAGCCTCCATTTACAACCAGGTACACTCTGACCTCATCTGTCGCATTTACGTAAATAAAAAACTTACCTATAATTATAAGTAAGATTTTTTTCTCAGAATTACAGTTGACGCAAAGCTCCAGTGGGATACCTATACTTATATCTCTAAACTTGCTAGCAAACTTAGTTCTGCAGCATATGGTGTACAAAATTGCAGCATGTGTTAGTTTATTTTAGTTATTTTTATAGCATAATTTATTTATTTATTTGTGACAGGAAAACTAACAGCTATTAATTTTTAACACTATATGGCATATTTAAGTCACAAGGTAAGCCTATTAAAAGTTTTCACAAATGGGTTAGGTAAATACAATATATATATAAGTAATATAAGTTACACGTTTGATGTTAATTACATTTAAGAATGCATATATTAGTATATTGCTACTGAAAGGAGATGTTATTAATTTACAAAAAGTAGTACCACTTGTATAAAAAAAATCAACCTTATCACAGTCCTTAGAAAATCTATTAAAAGAATTACATGCTCTTATAAAGAATGAGTTTAGTCTGTAATTTGGTCTACATAAAGATATATGTAGGGGATTTTTATAACGCTGTGAACGAGGGTACTGAGATACTAATTTTTTTTAGTAAGTTAGGATAGTCTATAATGTCATATTACATCTTGCTATGGGGTAATGCGACTGACATTGAAACTATCTTTATTGTTTTAAAGCCTAAAGAATCGCTGCGACAAAAATTTAAGGAAATTAATATATTAACTTTGGCCTCTCAATACATTTATGAAAATGTAATTTACGTACACAAAAACAAAAGTAGTTTTACAAAAATAAGTGATATTCATTCTGTAAATACTAGGAACAGACACAAGCTAGTAGTACCAGATACTCGACTCCACCGAATCAGTAATTCATTCTTGGGGCGATGTATACCCTTTTACAACAAAAACCCAGAAAACATACAAAATTAGACCTGCTCGAACTTCAAAATCTTTATTAAACGGAGTTTGTTTAAAAAGGGTTATTATAATATTAAGAAATTTATGGATGATAATAACCCCTGGGAATGAGGTGATCGCTACCAAGCTATTTCTAATTTGTTTTGTGTTGTTAATTGTGTAACGTACATGATTGTAAGCTGTTATTTTTTTTTGTCCCGCTGGGATTCTTGCTGGTTCTTCCCAGGACAGAGGTTTTTTTTCGAACCAGTGGTAAATAAACATAAAAGTGACTTTCTAAAAGTATTATTTATAATCTACATTGAATAAAAAATTTCTGTTTCTGTTTCAGATTAATAGAAGACAGTTATGTCGATTACTAATAGCCACTTCAATTTCATTTAGTTTACAGATTTTATGAGGTTAATAATTTGTGAAATGACAATAATCGAGATGATGTGAATGGAATTAAGAACTGTGTGGTTGAATTACGCAAAATAATTTCGCCTTTGGGTTTTGGTACATTTTGGTTGTCTACGTGTTTCTGGCAATGCTTTCCTACAATGTTATCGTATACGTAGATCAGAGATAGGTTAGGACAAGCGAGTACTTCTGTGAACGTTTGTGGCATAAGAACGTTTGCGGCTGTTACCGTAGATCCAAAATCACTGTCATTATTTGGTAATCATTTATTTAATAACTACAGCAAGTCAGTGAAAATAATCCATTATTTTGTTTGTGATAAAATAATTATGAAACACAAGCGTGTATTTCCTTCCGTCACATACAAATATACGCCTTTATATTGGATATGCTTAACTCACCCCTTGAATATCTAATTAAAGTTGCGTAAATCTCGTCATGTTAATCAGCATCTTCAAAGCGAATGGATCACAGTTGAAATGCGGAATGTTGAAAGTTGGCGGAGTGAAAAATCTTTTTGCTGCTTTGATCTCTCTTTACTCGTATAAATAAATAATCGTTAAGCCACGAAGTAGAAATAGTTGACAAAAGATTTTTCACGTTTTGAAATTGATTAAAAAGTGAAATATTTATACTTACTTACTTATCTTCACGCACATTCCATGCCGGATGTGCTGTTCTCACAGCGCTCAGTTCGCAAAGCACTGCTCTCCTTGGACATCCAGAAGTCGAGTGGGCCTGACGGAATCCCCCCAATTGTGCTGAGGACGTGTGCTCCGGAGTTGGCACCGGTCCTAACGCGTCTTTTCCGGTACTCCTACTCCCAAGGCGTAGTCCCGAATTCATGGAAGACAGCTTTTGTCCACCCGATCCCTAAAAAAGGCGACCGCTCAGACCCATCCAACTATAGGCCTATCGCGATCACCTCCTTGTTCTCCAAAATAATGGAGTCCATTATTAACTGCCAGCTCATCCGGTACCTTGAGGATCACCAGCTGATTAGTGACCGCCAATACGGTTTTCGTCGGGGTCGATCAGCTGGTGATCTTCTGGTCTACCTGACCCATAGATGGGCGGAGGCAGAAGAGTCCAAGGGGGAGGCGTTAGCCGTTAGTCTGGACATTGCGAAGGCCTTCGATCGGGTTTGGCACAAAGCGCTTCTTTCGAAGCTCCCTTCCTATGGGCTTCCCGAGAAATTGTGCAATTGGATCACCAGCTTCCTTGCAGATCGGAGCATCAAGGTCGTTGTAGACGGTGCATGCTCTGACTACAAGCCTATTAACGCTGGTGTTCCACAAGGCTGTGTGCTATCACCAACGCTGTTTCTTCTGCATATCAATGATATGTTGCTAACTGGTAACATTCATTGCTATGCGGATGACAGCACTGGTGATGCTCTATACACCGGCCGTGCCAATATTTCTCGGGAAAACGTCGCTGAGTACCGGAACAAACTTGTGTCTGAAGTCGAGTCTTTGCTGAACAAAGTCTCGGATTGGGGGCGACTAAATCTAGTCCAATTTAATCCTCAGAAGACACGAGTTTGCGCGTTTACCGCTAAAAAGAACCCCTTTATCATATCTCCTCAGTTTCAAGGCACTCCCCTTCTTGCCTCAGCCAGTATCGGTATCCTCGGAGTCGACATATCGAGTGACGTGCAGTTTCGTGGTCACTTGGAAGGGAAGGCCAAATTGGCCTCTAAAAAGCTTGGCGTGCTCAGCAGAGCGGGACAGTATTTCATGCCGGCACACCGCCTGCTACTTTACAATGCGCAAGTTCGGCCTCACATGGAATACTGTTCCCATCTCTGGGCAGGGGCTCCCCAGTGCCAGCTCCTTCCACTTGACCGCATCCAACGCAGAGCGGCTCGAATTGTCGACGACCGAGCCCTTTCCGATCGGCTCGATTCATTGGCACTGCGAAGAGATGTTGCATCCCTTTGCATTTTCTTTCGCATCTACCATGGGGAGTGCTCTGAGGAATTGTTCGGATTAATCCCAGCCGCCAAATTTCACGAACGCACATCGCGGCAGAACTTCCGATACCATCCATACCATCTGGATGATTGGCGGTCCACCACTGTGCGATTTAGAAGATGTTTTCTTCCTCGCACGACCTCCTTGTGGAATCGATTACCATCAGCGATTTTTCCGGACCGATACGACTTAGGGACCTTCAAGAAAAGAGCGTACTCCTTTTTAAAAGGCCGGCAACGCATCTGCGATTCCCCTGGTGTTGCAGTTGTTCATGGGCGGCGGTAGTCACTTACCATCAGGTGAGCCGCATGCTCGTTTGCCCCCTCTCCTATAAAAAAAAAAACAATCCCTGACGGGGTAGCCAGAGAGAACAGATCGCCAAGTGTCACGATCACGATTTCAGATTCATTATCTTCTTCATACATGCACGTCTAGGTATCCGAGTACTCTTGACCCTCCCCTCTTCGAGCAATTATAATTAATAATGTTTATTATACGAACACCAAAACACAAACATCTAAATTATAAATGTCAATGACATTATCTTTCACATAGTAATCTTGTATTTTAGTATTTTCTGTTTAGTACCCGTGTGATGGCGGATTAAGGGGATTCACTACCGATAATATCATCTCGTGGGGGTCGTAAGAGGTGACAGAGGAAAATAGAAACAAAAGATGGGCAGCAACATTTTCCTGTAAAGAGCTCAAACTTTTAAAAAACTCCTGTTGCTAACAGGTATGTCAAGCGCGGTAGCTATGGCAAATATTTCAATGAAGCAATCTTGGGGTGGGGGAGACCTCGCGCAACAGTGGACTTTGATAGGCTGTATATGATGATGATTATGATAATGATGTTCAGCGCCACCTGGAGCGATTTTTTTTTAAATATTCTGTGTATAAATCCGATACAATAAAACGTAAGATCTTAGATAAACTCTTTGTTTTATAAAAAATAAAGCAACAAACGACCTAGCAGTCCACCTGATGGTAAGTGGCTACTGCATTTCATGGACACTTGTAGCCAACTTCAAACAGAGAAGGCTACTTGTCACCTCTGTGGATAAAGATGAAACGCCTCACAATCTACAGACACAGTATTATAATACTGGCTCACCATATAATTAAAGTAAGTAAGCACCTTCTATTTTTTCTTAAGCTCTTCTTCTTCTTTTTTATTCTTTAAGCTTGAGAGACTTCAAAATTACTATCTTAACTTACTATTCGGTTCGTATTTGGATTGCGCAAATTTGACCATATTTCCCAAGTGTTTACCTATCCGACTTCGACGGAATATGCATAATCTTTCTATTCTGTACTGTGTATTATTTCACCCGTTTACTCCTCCTTAACTAAAGGAGAAGTTTAATTTTGTAGGGCTTCCTGGGAAACCTCCATGCTCTTCAATAAAAATCATTTTAAGGGTACCAACTCACAATACATCATTTTTTAATAAATCTTTTACTGTCCAGTCTATTAAGCTCTGGAATGCGCCCTACATTTGCATATACGTGAAGCACAAACTATTGCAATCTTTAAGCGACTTCTTAAGGAGCATTACTTGTCTCAATTAGTTCGGACACGGTTATGATAAATTATGTGATTATGTATTATTATTATTTATATATTACAAAATTCCTCAAACACTTCTTATGTATATGTGTATATTATATGTTTTACTTTATATTTTATTATGTAATAGTTATTTTATTGCACGTATTGTCTATAAATCGCATATATTGCACCAGCTACCTAGTATTCATTGTTTTATTCCTTTACACCTTTGGTTGCCTGGAAGAGATCGCTATGTAGCGATAAGGCCGCCAAACCGCACATATTATCTGCTTTTTATTATGTTATTTGTATATATTTTGTTTTGTTGTGTTCAATAAAGTATATTCATTCATTCATTCATTCATTCACTTTCAGATTAAGCACTGCTATTTGACGACAAAAACACGCAAGAGGTTGGTACTTACTCAGACCGATCCCTATTAAATTAAAACCAAAAATGCATAAGCAGACTAGGACTAAGTTCTAGCCTGCTTATGCATTTTTGGTTTTAATTTTAACTTGCCCTTACACACACCCGCTAGGCCGATGAGCTTATGGGCATAAAGCGAATAACCGCAAACTGGTAAACACGGTTTGCGTGATTTTTGACTTTTATTGCATGATAATCAAAATTATTTCTTTTTCAAAATAACTTACATGTGAGTGTGTCACTTGAGATACGCGTATTACCCTAACTGTCTTTACCCTAAAACTCTCTCAGAAATGAGAGGAGGCCTATGCCCAGCAGTGGAAAATTACGAGTATAACGTAGTTATTAATAAGGAGGTAAAAGCGGACGGAACTTTTGCATATTTTATTTAATATTGATATTAGTCTATTTTATTTAATATTGATAGTCTATACTAAATTTTGCAACATACCTTACAATTTTTTAATATTAAATTTCCATCCGCAACCCCTACTGTACACATGTGTATCTGAACTTCAAAGAGTGCTAAGAAAAGTAAGCCGTTAAACTCCTTTTATTTTCT
Organism: Parnassius mnemosyne; assembly: GCA_963668995.1. Taxonomy (NCBI): domain Eukaryota; kingdom Metazoa; phylum Arthropoda; class Insecta; order Lepidoptera; family Papilionidae; genus Parnassius; species Parnassius mnemosyne. The sequence goes on along the minus strand of CAVLGL010000093.1, from coordinate 27,705,989 downwards.
TTCACACTCTAAGCACTTAGTTGAGGCTTCCATTTCACGTTGCCTTGTATTTTTTTTTGCTATCGCTTAAATAATGGATCATTTTGGAAGTTGAAATAAAATGTTTTTTTTTTATATTTAAGCGAATACTCAAATTGAAACTTCTTTTCAATTTCCGAAGAGAACAACGTGCCAGTAGAGTGTGCAGTGAACTCTGATGTTCACTTACATCTACTAATCTGATGGAAGACAATAAGAAGAATGCTATTCATACAACAAAATTTTATTCTACCTTCAAAAACTCCACAAAGTCTAAACTTCAATTCAAAATGAAGGTAATGGTTGCAATGAACTCATTAGTTTTTTTATGTATTACCGTTACCGTTATAGTCTATTAAAGTCCATTGCTTAATATAGGCTTCCTCCACAGATTGCCCCATAATTGCCACGCTTGGCAAGCGGGTTGGCAACCGCAGTTTGTTTTTAGGCGTTATTAGAAAGACGCTGCTGCCCATCTCCTGTTTTGTTTCCCTCTGTCGGCTCTTAGGACACCCACAGGATAATATGGGGTAATGGATATTCTTACACCGCCACCACACGGTTGGATGTATTAGTAGTCTTTAATCCTAAAACACTAACTTTCATTCACAAATCCTTTGTATACAACAAAGTCTTTACTCCAGAAACCGCAAGGTGTTTGTGACATTAAATATCGGGTCTCCGAGCTCAAACAAAAGTATTACACGACAACAAAAGTATTATATGACAAGTTTCGGGATCTACGCCTACATCATAGTAATCGAATAAATCCAGCGACAGCCGAGTGCATCTGAATTTAGTAATTTGATATGTCACAGAAGTCTTCGCCAAGTCTGGCTATATCTTGAAGGGTATTTAATGTGATAGAGCCTTATATTTGTAGCGCAAATGGATCGGCTCGACCGGGGAAGGACCATACTCTCACAGAATACTAGCGTAAAATAGCAGCTTAATGCTGTTGCGTTTTGTGTGGTGAGTGTAAAAAACCGGAGAGACTTTTTAGTGGTAACGAGGCATTCCATTTTAGTCCTCAGGGGTAACAATGCATACATTTTGATTATTAATCAAGGATAAATGTAGATGACTGTAGGCCACAGCATCCACTTACCATCAGGTAAACTGTGTACTCTTTTGTGACCCTTATCCTGTAAAAAAACCTATATTAAGTAACTTTTTTAACTATCAGAACATATTTTTAAAGTAGTTATAATTAAACCTTACAGACTTATTAATAAAAACCCCTTAGAGAAAAATATACAGTTCATTGCGTTCATTAACTACAGCGATCATTAGTAAGGCAGCCAACTTCATAAAAAAGTCTCGCATGATTGACTTTATTTTTTTCATTAAAGCTGGCATTTAATACAGAAAGTTTTTATTCCTGCCTAACAACAAGCAGTGCGCAAACGTTTTATACTTTAGGTGAAAATTTATCTAATGTCCACGTATTTCATGTTACAAACATTTAATATTTATAAAACCCTTTACGGTGCATAAAACATGATTCTGAAAACGCATAAAGAATGCGGGAAATATAAGCATTTTCAAAGTGCGTGAGTGAGAGCGCGCAAAAGTGCGCAAAATAAAATAGAATAGAATAGTTTAATAATTTTATTCAATATTGATTATTACATAATACTTATTGAAAGTTATTCTTTATTTACCACTGGTTCGGAAAATACCTATATCCTGGGAAGAACCAGCTAAAAACCCAGCGGCACATTTTTATACATATTTAACTTAACAATAAAGTTGTTTATACAATTTATAAATTAATTTTCGTAGAACCAGCGTAGTAGCGATCACCTTATTGTATGTATACGATATTATAATTACCCTTTTTGTACAGTGTTATTTAATAAAACTTTTAAACTTGTTTATTGACAAACTATGAACATGTTCTGGGATTTTGTTGTAAAAGTGTACCTATACATTGCCCTATAACTGAATTACTGATTATGTGGAGTCTAGTAACTAGCATTACAAGCTTATGTTTGTTCCTAGTGTTTAAGGTATGAACATCCTTATTCTTATTAAAGCTATTTATGTTTTTATGTGCATACATTACATTTTCATAAATATATTGCGATGCTAAAGTTATTATGTTTATTTCTTTAAAATTTTCTCTGAGGGACTCTTTACAATTTAGGTTATAAATCTCTCTTTTTTGCAAAACTATAGCTTCAATATCAGTCGCATTACCCCATAGCAAAATTCCATAAGACATTACGCTATGAAAGTAACTAAAATACACTAATCTAGTTGTCTCAACATCTGTGAGACTTCTAATCTTTCTTACAGCATATGTTGCAGAACTAAGTCTGATTGATAATTTAGATATATGGGGGCCCTTTGAAGTTTCGCGTCAATAGTAATACCAAGAAAAACAGTGGTATCCACAAGACTCAACTCTTACCCATTTAAGAGCACATTGGTATTCGAATGTTTTACATTCGAATACCAATAATGTGGTAAATACCTTTATAAATTAATCACTAATTCCTCTGCTTGTCCATCCTGACATGAATAGGTACAACGTCCCTATCTTTGGACTTTTAGGAACCTACAAACATACGCAAGGAGATTACGTTTGACCTCATGCAAACTAACACTATCTAAGGCGTCCTTTCGACCAGCCCTCATCTTCTATGATGATTTGGAGCGGACTACTTAGTTCTCAACTACTCATCATCTCATATGACAACGTGGAACAGACAACTGTTACTGCAACTAAAGTAAACAAACGAAAGATATCGATGGCTGCCGGATGCAGCGCTAGTGTGCTCACGCTTCAACACGGCCATCTTGACAAAAGGCAGTTACCGCCCAAACTTTAGATTTGTACTTCTAGTGATTTTTTCAAAGTTTCGTTGAAATCTCCTTTTGAATTATTAAGTACTTTGCCACAACAACAGAACATAAGCTTTTAGCGTTTATTTTACACCGTTGAATAGTAATTTGGAATAATGCCAACTGTGTACTATGAATACTATATTTTAGCAGGCCTGTCTAACTCCGCGCTTTAGGCATGAAAATATACCTACACTGCGCGACCCCCCTACAAGGGTCTAAATCCGTGAGGTCTAGGCGCGCGCTCGAGCTGACGCACGCCTTACGTTATCAAAAAAGTATTTTTCTCTTTATTTTTTAATTTTTCTTCAAGTATGGCCTCTCAAAAAGCCAAAAGGTACTGCATAGCATGCAGGTACTTAAATAACAATAGGAATGTCGACTTTCATTCTTTACTGTTGCTAAGTATACCGAAAGGTAAAATATTATTATTTATAGTTAGATCTAGATAATTAAATACCTAGCTACTGAGGCCATAGTTACAGATTTATTATTTGATTAGCGACCAGACCACAGCTTCGCAGTTTTCGAATTTTTCGCGTAATCCCAATGACCTTAAAATTACGCCAGTGTAAGTATACCTCCCAGCACTAGTCACTGCCTACTAACGCAAGATCTGCATATTCTAGATAATAGTTTAACACTTGTGTATTGTCTGCTATCTTCTCTAATCACTGTAGTGTAACACAGGCTCGGCACGCACTTAACTAAACACGTCCACTCTCGCCCGAGGCTCTCGTGTAACTGACGCGGTGCGCTCGAGACAGTGACTTATATATATATATATATGCAAACACTACAACTTGGTTGATAAAAGAAAGAGATTGAAAATAGTAGCACTTCTCAATGCCACTCTTTCATTATTAATGCCGTCGCGTGTGGCATGTTTGTAACTAGCAAAAAATGTGAAACAGACAAGTGACGGCGCAGTGGCGCAGTGGCTTAGCAATGAGTTACAGCGCTAAGGGCTGTGGGTTCGAATCCCCCACGGAACAATTATTTGTATGGCCTACAAATAATTGTTCTGGGTACAACATATTTTTGTTTAAGGGAGAATTTAGAGCATGCTTTGGGTATATTGTGTGACCTTTTTATTTGCTTTACGCATGCTATAGCTATATAACTAGTATAGTTTATGCATCACTGGCAACACGCACTGGTTGTACAATTTCGTTTTAAGGTTTTGAGGTATGTCTAACGAGAAGATGTGTCGTAGTTTCCTGAACGCTGCCCAACCGAATTGAATCCGTCGATTGACCTCTCGGTCGAAGTTAGACTTACCTCGTCGGACTATTTGTCCCAGGTAAACATACTCGTCAGCAACTTCGAGCTTAGTGCTCCCAACAACTACCGGCATAGGTGTGATATGAACATTAAACATGATCTTTGTTTTGTCCATGTTCATGCTAAGACCTATTCGTTGGGAGACACTATTGAGGTCATTCAGCATGGTGCTTAGGTCCTCCAGCGATTCTGCTATAAGGACTATATCGTCGGCAAATCGAAGGTGAGTGATGTACTTGCCATTGATGTTAATACCGTATCCTTTCCAGTCCAGAAGCTTGAAAACGTCTTCCAATGCAGCGGTGAAGAGTTTCGTGTCTTAAACCTCTCTGCAATTGGATAGTTTTCGTACTCTGGTTCTGTACTCGGATAGCCATCGTAGCTCTACTGTACAAACACTTCAGCACTTCGATATACGGACAGTCAACTTGCCACCGCTGAAGGGACTGCAGCACTGCCCAAATTTCGACGGAATCAAAGGCTTTCTCATAGTCCACATACGCCAGACATAGTGGCAAATTGTACTCCTCGGACTTCTGTACAATTTGCCGAAGGGTATGTATGAAATATTAGGGTATGTATAAAATATAATTATCGCGTGACATATTTAACTAATCATGTCGAAGGACCGTCGGCGGGCCGGATTATAAGCTTGCGCGGGCCAGAGGTGGCCCGCGGGCCGTACTTTGCCCATCACTGACTTAACCTGTGTCTGAGGCGTACATAGTACTCGTATTATGAACATTAGCGACGTTGTAACTAGGTTTAAACTCGCAATTTTGCTATCATAGAGTGATCCTTCTGTTCTTATACGAGTACTATTATTTATTCTGTGATTTTGGGCAAATTTTATTTTCGTTCAAAAAAGATATTGGTTAAAATTCCATATAGTAATAAAAAATGGATAAGTAAAACTATCTCAATCGTTATAAATCTAGTTTGGCGCTTGAATACAACTAATTTCTTCTCTGGGTTTACTTAGGTACTCCTCCAACTCGTCAATAAATAAGCCTTGAAGACAAGATCCAGATCTAGATGACGTCGACTAACATGCATACAATTTCTCAAAGTCTATTACGTCTTCATCTTCATCATATTTACATACTTTCTTTTCATTCCTTGATGATTCTAGAGATTGATTCACTGAGTGTAAGCTGTCTATTTTAATTTACTTCTCCGTAATGTCATGCATTTTGTCTTGAGCTGCTGGGAAACCCAGAATGAGCCTTTCATCTACTTCGGATCGATTAGGTTTCTCATCTAAATGTTTTACCATGAATTCAATTTTATCGAGCAAGAGGTTGAATGATACAATGTCTAGCGGTAATGTAACATATATTTCTCCACCAAGTTTCGTTGATAAACGTTTAAAGTTTATTAGAAACTTGTATATTTTTTTTCGAGTATTTGCCATTCAGTATCTGTGATTTGAAAATCATTCAATTCGGTGACAGAAGTGTACAATATGTCAGTTCTCACTTTTAAAATTAGGCGGTCTTGGTCTTGGTTTTGCTAAAATTAGGCAGTCTTGGTCTAGTAAAAATGCAAGAACAAGACCAAGACTGCAAGACCAAGACCGATTTTGGGCAAAACTACTAAAAGCCACAGTGCAGAAAGCGTAGTAGTGTGCTGTAGTACAATCAGTGCGTGTTGCTAGTGATGACTTACAGAAACGAAATATTTTAGCACTTAACTGTTGGCAGTAAGAGGAAAATCAAAGCTACTTAGCAAGTCACGGAGGTGACTATGTTCGGAGTTTCATTGTTACTAAGCAAGCGATGGAGGTGGCTATGTTCGGAGTTTCTCTGCGTGATAAAATCCATATTTAGGCTCTCCACAGAAGAACGATAATAAATGACATAGCTTAGCGGGTCAATGAATTTATTTATTTATTCAGAAAACCCTCGGCTAAAAATAAACAGAGTAGGCAGAATGTAACTAAGCTATAGGAAACCAATTACAATCTTTCACTAGTAGTTACAGTTTATAAATATTACCATGTGTACGAATGTTGCTCATACACTATCGCATCAACCAACCGTAGACTTAGCTAGGAGACAACCTACAATAATCAACTAAATATAACAGATCAACAAAATAAAAACAAAATCATCGGCTGTCGTCGAATAAGGCACTTACTCAGAACTCGTCACTGATGTAATCAAGACACAATAGTAAAACGGTACACGGTAAGTATAGCTATTCTGCATATAATTTGCCCTGGCTGCAGGTAGTTACTTATAGTGGGACATTTCGAACATTTTTAGGAGTTCTAACATTTACGAGTAATGAATTAATTAATTTATCAGCATTCGAACAGTAGGCTGCAGAGGCAAATGACAGGTCATATAGATCGATTAATCGACAGCCGATGGGAAAAAGTGTGGACCTGATAAAACATGGAGGTAGCAGTGTTTGCAGATGTCCTGAGAACGTACTTTGTGGCTGTGACTATGTTCAGCAGTGGTCTTGAGACAGACTGTAGTGATGGTGATAATAATAACGACACAAAGTTTCACACTTTGGCAACATGAGTTGTTTTAAACTTTGGGTTAAAGTTTAATAACATATTTATTTTCACCAAACTGGAAATATTCCAAAGCTTTAGAATTGGCTACTCCATTACGCCCCGTCGGGACTTTTAAATCGCCAGCTAAGTCTTATAAACTGCAAAGTTAAAAAGCAGAATTTTGTATTTTTAAAGATTTTTTTCTTAGTAAAGTAATTTTATTTGTCAGGTATACATGCAAGTAAATAACTATGAGTATATCAATTACAGCATATTAAAGTCCACTGCTGAACATAGACCTCCCCCATATCTATGTTTCTTAATATATTTAGGTTACCTCAAAGTGGGAATTTTGCCATTGTTACCACGCTTGGCAACCGCAGCTATTTCAATAATTTTGCGTCATTATCAGGAAGACTATATATATATAGTTATTTTATCGTTTTCTTTTCCAATGTAATTAATATGTATAATAATAATGACCTCCAAACCGAATTTCGATCGCGGCGGCCAATCTCAACGGAGACTCCTCAGGACAATTTAGATTATATTGCACGAGTGTGTGCGCAAGCATAGATGCACTCTCTATTTTCTCACTATTTTAGTTCGATAGGACGGCAATCCAACACGATCGCAGAGAGAACACGCAGGACCAACTTCTTTACGTGCTTTCTGAGGCACGGGGATGAAACACCACCAACTTCCTGACTTCAGGCTACTACTGAGAATTCTTTGACAGAAAAGTCAATAACTGATTTTACCCACCTCGGATTTAGAAACTGTGATCGTGACCACTAGAACAAAGAGGCAGTTTAAATGTATTGTATGTAAGTAATTCAGTAGTTCAGCGCTGCCCCTTCGTGTTAAATTCAAACTACGCGAGAAATCCGAGTTAGACTACAGCTAGGGCCACCGAAATTGTTAATTTCAATTTTAAATGTTGATTTACCACGTAATCGGTGCGAAAGGAATTATTACGACATTAATCTATAAAATTCAATGACTCGTAAAATCCGGCCTTTTTACATGGGGAAATGCCTACGCATACCTAAGCAAAGACTATATAACTCATATATAGCCACCCCTTGGCGATCTTGCTTCGGAAAAAACAACTCCTACCTCTCTACCACCTTCGGAAAGACGCGTCAAAATACACGCGCTACATGGCCTCCATCTCCTTCCTGATCTCCCAAGTCTGTTATGCGAAAGATACCATAAGCATTCCCGACCATCTTGGATATCATTTAAAATTTAAATCCATACAACCTTTTAGCCACCGTTTAGTGGTGGCGTAAGAAATCTTCACGTGGGTTTCGTAAAAGGCGGCGGAGAGAAATGAAAAACACAAAGTAAAAACATATGCGGTTGCTAACCCACCTATCAAGCGTGGCAACTATGGCATATGATGCTATCTACGGGGGAGACCTGTTCAGTAAGGGACTTTTAATAGGTTGTATAGATATTTTAAGTAAATTTTGACACACATCAGCATTGCCAATTATTTCTTTATAAAAAACGCAGTTGAGGCTTATTTCTATAAATTCTAAATCTTTGATCAAGAATAAAACTGTTATAACATAATATTTATTGAAAAATAAGAAAATCAAGTACATTCTTACAGCTTTACACATTATATAGACCAAACTTTCAGTTGTAACATTTATATTGTTAAGATTTCATAGCACAATATTGAACCATTCAAATCCTTGTATAAAACAGAAATATTGAAATTCTCAATAGATGCGGCAGAGTAATACCGCTCGCTTTTGAAATGTTTGATGATTCTTGTTCATCGAAGCGAAAGTGGGTGGTTGATATTTCAAACTGCATTTCCCTTGTGATTTTTCCATCTTTATGGTTTATTTTTTTATATTTTCATTTAATCTCATATAGGTATAGCGTGTATTTATAAGTAGGATCATCTGAAGTATGACGATAAGGGGGCCTCAAAACCTATCGATTAATTCTAAAATCCTAAGTACATGTTATATTCTGCATTACTCAACTGTTTTTTTATTTATGTTAAATTTGCAGATAAATTCGATATTAGTCTAAATAGTACGAGTGGATACGGCAGATAAACAAAAAGCACATTATTTAGTAAAAAATAACTTTGAACAAAATCTTGTACGCATTAACTGTTGTTCAACGCAGTATGGAAATAAAAATAGCAATCAAAAAAGAAATATCCTCCAGTATTACGGTTAAGTACAATCAATTTCCTTTCTGAAAAGCAGAACCACCAGAGTTGAATGTATAAGGGATTTGCTAACACGAAAGTGGGCCGATTCCTACACTGTTCTTGTATTGTCATACCCTAACATAAGCTGACTGAATATTAAAGCCTGGTTGCGGTCGCTGAACACGAAGAATTTAGCGCAACGATCCGTCATTACTTATCTCTGTCGCTCTCGCATATAGCGGTAAGAAAACCTTTTAGCTGTAACATAAACTTGTTCTTGTGCACAATTTCTTAGGTTTGTTTCACAAAGCTTTGGTTTTTAGATATTGAAAGGCGCTCATGATTCCGTGATATGAAGAATTAATGATATGTGATATGAAAATTATGAAAATAAGTTTGTTATGTGTGTATGTAAAAATGCCAAAATTGTATAAGTGATATGGAAAAAAAAGAGTCAAATTTAGATAGATAATTAAACAGACAAAACTATTAATTAATTCATCTTATATGTACAGATGAGATATTTGACAGTTTCTCAAGAAAACTTAAGAGAGCCGATTTGTGATACGTTGAATGTAACCAGACTCATAGATTTATCAGTTTTAATCAAGCCTAATTAAGTGTAATTAAGTTTTTAGCTTTCTACTATTTCACTATATTATACAGATTCGCACCCTCAGAGCAATAAAGAAGTATTGATCTGTGTTCGCACTTTATCTCAAAATGTTTTCGACCACTGGCAGTAGACACTAAGGTCAATATACTAATGGACATAATGAGCTTCCAGTGGCTGCAGTCTCGACATAGATAGCGATCGCCTAACAACCAATATCAGTTGTTAAGTCATAACAATCCGAATATAAAAATATTTGGTAGTCTCTACTGTCAAAGCTATCCATTTAATGACGTTACCGTAACAACACTATTGAAAACTTTACAATTTATTGATATGTTAGCAAATATTTTATCAACCAGTTTTGACAGCCCACTTATCGGGCCTTCCTTACGATCGCAAGCTGTTGAATTGATGTTTTAACATTTATTCAAATCTATATTTAGCATAGAATTTGTCAGTGTTCGAACATTGGCGTGTTATGGTTATACGTCGGCAAATAGCACGCAACTGGCGCGAAAGTGAAAATCCCTTGGATTTAGAGGATAGGCAATGTCTATACCTTTACAAAATTACAAAAGATATATTTACCGAGCTTGTAGGTGAACTTGGACCATCTCTTCAACAACAACAGCCGTGCGGACATTCTGTGGATTCTCAAGTGAGTGTCATCATGTAATTGTCTAAACCTTTAAAAAACTAACACTATTTGTCGATTGTATTAACTTTTACTTTCATTTCCTTCTTAACAGGTACCTACTGACGGCACTTTTATTTTATGGTAGTGGGTACTATCAGTTGGCATGATGTAGGGTTGCAGCACGAGCCAAAAATTCGTTTACTCAAGTAATACATGCTGTTAATCAAAAATGATTGAGAAAACAAATTCCCTATGACCCATGAAGAGCGGCGAGCAGCTAAAGAAAAAATTTAATATGCCCAACAGCAATTCCCAGATGCACTTGGAGCCATAGACTACATAGCTCCAAAACTGCATAACCTCTTTATGCAGAGTAGAGTAGAGTTTTTTCGGTAATGTGTATCTTGGAATTACATCGGAAGGTTAATTGTTAAAATAATAATAGTGTGAGAGCGGATGTTCAACTTGCCATCCTGCTTTCGCGATTAATCATTATCAGCAATAAAACAGTGTACTGCACTATACATTGAGTATAGATCAAATACAGTTCGATTCGAAAAAAGTCAGGTAAAGGTAAGCAAGAAGAGTAGTGCCGGCAGGGATTGAACTTAGTTGGTAACGTACTATAAAATTTAAGGCGAGCACTTAGTTTAGTATACCGGCCTGATGCGTATGGCTTCTAAATTCGATTCACATTTAAATCTTTTTGAGCCTTCTTATTCTTTAAAGATCATTAATTTAACCAAATTTTAAGTCTGCGTATTAGAACTCCTGTTCTGCCTAGAAGTCAGCTTGGGTCGGTATCCTTTTATCGTCGCCAAATAGCAGTACTTGCACTGCTGTGTACCGATGTGAAGGGTATAGAGGAGCCAGTATAATTACAGCATCTGTATACCCTTCAGGTGGACTGAAAGTTCGTTAGCCATTCCAGTTTTATAATAATATAAAATGTAAATTAAAAAAAACTCCTAAAACAAAAAGAGATGATGATTATTAAAGAGCTGAAAAGATTTTCTTGAATCTTAGCTAAGAACACTCTCGATCAAGTCACTTTTCAAACAAAAAAAAAAAACTAAACCTAAATCGGTCCATCTGTTTGGGAGCTACGACGTCACAGACAGACACACAGATACACAAATACACACGTTAAACATATAACACCCCTCTGTTTGCGACGGGGGTTAATAAATGTGGGCTATAACTTTTCTAACTTTTATCTATAATCACCAAATCCATTCCAGCGCTAATCATATAAAATCATGAAGTAAGAATGTTTCAATTTTTATTTTAACTAACGTTATTTATAGTATGTATTCTGTAATTAATTAATAGATTTTAATCATACACAAAAATAATAAAGAAAGTATGCTACGTGAGCACTTTACTTAATTTGAATTTTATGTTGATGATCATGATAATTTGATACCAGCGGGCAATTTATACACAACGTCAAAAGTGAAAAACTCCATAAAGCGTATTATACTCCAACGAATGTATAATGTAAAATGTGCACGTTAATGTCGGGTTTACACGCCTGCCAACCGTTCTAGCCCACGCATACTCTTGCTTAGATGTAGTGACAAACAAAGTACAACCTCACCCGAAAAGTAACAATGAATCTGAGTTTTCAATGCAGCGCTCCACAAAAAAGTAATCAAATTTATGCGTTTTATCACGCGGTGGTATTCTGAAAAATTATTATTATTGGTTATGGGACCAAATTTTCTTATTCTATGGTCCTCTCTCGAATTATTGCTGCATTTGGTAGAATCTTTCCGTTAATTACATTTTCGAAACAATCAGCCAAACTTATAGTTATAATTCGTATTTATGAATAAAATCTATTGAAAAGCATAAGTCCACTGCTGAACCAAGGAACAAATGGTGAAGAAAAGGCACAAAGCGTAGTCCTGAGCCACCAACATTCTTCAAATTCCAGTATTTCTTGACGGGCATCCTCCTCCTATTGCATCACTTTATCTAGTGGGTATCATTGCTACATTTCATTTACCGGTACGAGGCTGGCCCGACCCGCGATTCAAACCCGAACTTATAAGAGCAACGAGACAATCAAATATAGTCTTCTTGGGATGGTATCCCACGAATAGTCTTATACAACTGAATAAATAATCTGTGCATTTCATTGCGCCAGGAGAAAACACAAAGGGTTTCCTCCTGTTTGCGTCTGTTTATTTCAAACGCATTCTTATAATGTTATGCCAGAGACTAGTTTTTTACGTGAGATTTCATCTGCCGTAGTGCTTTGTAGTCGTCAAATTTGCTCTAAAATGTCTTGCTGCACTAACTTGAATTTTAAAGTAAATCACGTAAGGTTGGGTTTTATTTACGGCTTTAATCGTTTTACAGTAAGCCGTAATATATTTTGCAAAAAAAAGTGACATTTTGCTTACTATCACAAGTACAAACTATGACAATACATACGCACATAGGTATTATATCCAGTAATAGATTTTAAAGCAGTTGTATACAGCTAGAACCTTCCTTTTGTTCCTGTTTCTAGAAGCCTTATACATTTGTTTATATAATGAAGAACTTTGCATTATTAAAACGTTTTATAATCAAATATGTATGCAACTTGTGATTATTTTTTTTTTACGTTACCTTCACACTAGGATTTTCTCCTGTATCGTGAGGGCAGTTTACATACATAAATTTCACAAGGATAGACATCCAGACCTCGAACAATCATTTGTAGGCCATACAAATAGGTGTTCCATGCGGGATTCGAACCCGCGTCCCTTAGCGCTACAATTCAATCCTAAGCCAATGTGCCACAGACCCGTCTCAAATATATGTTCTCTTAACACTCACCTCATTCTTAACTAGATAAACAATGCAAACTTGTTAGTGGGTACAAACTATTAAATATACATAGACGGCCTTATTACAAATAGTTCATAGTTAGTCAGAATTTGTTTCAGTCTAGAAGTTTCGTGGAAGATATGATGGCTAAAATGTAAAGTAACTGCATTTGACAGCAAATTACAAATTTCGCGAAGACGGTGGCGAAGCAGCTAATAGACTTCTTTAGCTAGAAATACTATACTTAAATCATAATTTAAAGCTAAGACTAGTAACAAACCACGTTTTGTAATAAGACGGACTGGTGGTTGCTAGTGGTCGAAATTACGTAATTCATTAAATTTTAACTTTGTATATTAAGCAAGCTGTATTTCACTTTCGACTTCACACATATATTATATATATATATATATATATATATATATATATATATATATATATATATATATATATATATATAACACAGATATCTAATAAATAAAATAAAAAGTAAACGCTTCTTTGCCTTGACGTACAATACGAAATTGAAAAAGCCACACACTATTGTAAAAGTAACATTTGAAATCACATAAAATTAATAGTTTATTCAGTCAATGTGTCAGTAATTATTTGTTACAACATTTTAAAATTCTTTGTCGACAGTTTTTACTCTGTGCGACTGTTTGACCAGAGACTATTAAATGTTTGATATTGGCCTTACAGTAATAACATATGTACATAATATGCTTACACTTACTCAGAAACATTGGCAGTATAAACGTCAACAAACGACAATTTGTGCAAGCGACAACTATTACAAACATTGCAAACATTTTAAACTTTTAATAAAAAGTAAAAACCAAATTCAAGGCGCTAAAAGAAGGAAATAGATAACAACTGCTTACCTTGAGCTTTGAGCTCATTCCACTCAAAAGCGTCAGATAACTTTTTCATAAAATTAAAAACAACCTATAAAAAAATTCACAGAATAAAATAATTACCTTATAATTTTATAGCTGCCGAAGTGGGTGTTAAGACAAAGTTTATTTAGGTATTTAAAGCCCCTCATAGAAAAGCTGTTAAATTATGTGAAAATTATTTTATTCTGTTTAATTAATTGAAGTTGGGTTTTGATTTTATTTAAATATTTAATTGATAATGATATGTTTATAACAGTTTTCATTTACAAAGAATCTAGTCTTTTTATCGTGTCAGCTATTAAAATATTGCAAGACCTGAATTGAGAATATTTTAACTGCATTACAAAAAATATACAAACGGATTAATACACATATTGTGACGCAGTCAGTTGCGTATTGCGTCATATTACACGAGAACGTCATACTCCGGGAAGTGACTACGCGAATTCGACCTACGACATCTGCGATTATTAAAGACAATTTTTATGCGAGCGATTTTATGCGACGTAATTATAAACTTGCAGTGTGTGTGGAAAAAAAAAACATCAAATTTTCATCCTAATCGGCATTTTTACTCATCCAACACGTCACAATATAGGTATACGTACAAATTACTAGATAATTATTGTGAAGTGAAAAAATTGCTAAATAACAAGTCTCTTAAATATAGACACCGTTTTAGCATCACCAATCCTTTAGAGTATTGGTAATTGGTAATTGTACTCCATTGACAGAAAAAGAGTGAGAATAACGATTGATATTGAAGGATGGAAATTTTATGTGTTCTAGTGTGGGATCTGCAGGACACGTCTGAAATATAAACAAAAGTGAAACGATTTTTCAGAAATGGCATGGTAGTAGGATGGTGTAGAATATTGAAAAGGTTTTTTTTTTACTTATTATAAGCCAGTGCTTGATCACAATCCCACCTGGTGGTAAGTGGTGATGCAGCCTTAGATGGTAAATCGCACTGTCTTATCGTAACAAAAGCCTATTCACTCTTGCCTTGAAGACGCCCAGATTGTATTCGGACGGAAAGATAGACGCCGACAAATTATTCCACTCCTTTGTTGTACCCATTGCAAAAGACGTTTGCTACAATTTTTTTTCCATACGGTCCTCTATAAAGATACCTGATACACTACACAACGGTGGGAGCACTCTAAAGCTAATATTTACCCCTTTCAAAGCCAATATGGTTTTGAAAGGTGTTAAGAGTTTAAGTAAATTAGAACTCGCAGAATACTATTACCACTCATACATCACGCAGGCCCTTAGTCCCACATATTGTATCTGACCGTCAACGCTGTCTTTCCCTATCCATATCAAAATGTTCCATCTTGTCCAGTCACACGTTATAATGTAAGCTAGATACCTTAACTGACAATCTAATTCGACGCCCCAAAATATCACAACTGGTATAATATGAGAGGTTCTCTTTTATCCCGAGTCACAAACACAGGCGAGGTTAACCAAGCTGATTTTTACACCGACCCGAAAACGCTTAAATCCACCTAACGCTCAAATAGCTAGACAACGATGAAAACTAGGGAACATAACAAATAAATCTAGTGTTTAGACTTATTTCCACACCAAAATTTAAAGATTTACAGCTAATTTGGTGATGGTAACCCTCATACAATTATCTCCCCAGAATGACATACCTAATCTAGTTAACTTGTTTTTATGATTGTCAAGCTTTATAATATATTTTACTAGATTAAATTGGTAAAGACAATATAAACTGGTACCTTCCTATTAGATCTGGTTTCTGATGATGTTAGTGCTGTTAGCCTTTTGGCTCTTACAGCTCCATCGGACTCAAACACTTAATGGTCTGTGGCTTTACAGGCTGCGAGCTTGTGAAAGGCCGCGAGCAGTAATTCCTGAATGTATGTCGCTGCAGCTATATTATAATATATTCTATAATATATTCTTACAGAATACCAGCATAAAATTGCTGTTGTGTTTCGTATGGTGAGTGTGGAGAACCGGAGATTCTTCTTACTGGAAACGGGGTATTCTATATCTTCATTTGCATTTTAATTCTTAATCTAGGATAAGTGTAGATGTATATGGGCCGCAGCGTTCTTTTACCATCAGTTGGACTGTGTGCTCATCACCCCTGTTCTATAAAAAATGTGTTGAAGCGATAAAATGACATTCTCACTGAATAGGTCTATTCTAGAACCGAACTGAGAGTCATATCAAGGTCCTTTTACATGATAGATGCAGTTGAATAAGATGCGTAATACCAAGTACATAAAAATGAAAATATGTATCGTTTTTGTTTTAGAACATAAGCATTATCATCATCATCATCATCATTATAGTTCTTCACAAGTCCACTGCTGAACATAGGCTTCCCCCAAGGAATACCACAATTCACGGTCCTGAGCCACCTACATCCATCAACATTACCAGGTAGTCACTCCATCTAGTGGGAGGACTGCCTTACACCTCGCCTACCGGTCGGTTGTTGGTTCTTAGAGCTATATGGCCAGTCCATATTTCCCAACAGCTACCAGCATAGGTGTGATATGGATGTTACACATGACCTTTGTTTTGTCCACGTTAATTTTAAGATCTATCCGTGGGAATGCACTATTGAGGTTATTCAGCATAGTGCTTATGTCCTCCAGCGATTCTGCCCCATCGACTATATCGTCGGCAAAACTAAGGGTAGTGATGTTTTCACCATTCCACACTAGGATATTCTCGTGTATTGTGGGTGCAGTTTACATACATAAATTTCACAAACACCAACATCCAGACCCGGAACAACAATATGTAGGCCATACAAATGCTTGTTCCGTGCGGGATTTGAACCCGCGACCCTATGCGCTACTCAATGCTAAGCCACTGCACCACGGAGCCATCGATGATGTTAATACCGTTAATACTGTATCCTTTCCAGTCCATTCATTTCAAGCTACTGCTTTAAAACGTCTTCCAATGCAGCGGTGAAACGTTTCGGGGATATAACATCACCCAGTCTTACATCTCTCTGCAGTTGGATAGATTTCACACTTCAGCACTTCAACATATCGCCAGTCAACTTGGCACCGCTGAAGGA
The DNA here is from genome assembly GCA_963668995.1 of Parnassius mnemosyne. NCBI lineage: Eukaryota > Metazoa > Arthropoda > Insecta > Lepidoptera > Papilionidae > Parnassius > Parnassius mnemosyne. The sequence continues at coordinate 27,689,095 of CAVLGL010000093.1, read as the reverse complement.
ACTATAGCACCACCCAAAAGGCTTTCTCATAGTGCACATACGCAGCATCATAAGCAAAATAAATTATGAACATAAAATAACGTATTATAACATCTGTTATGTTAACAGAAGCCATTGGGATTATAGTATTCATTATCGAAAACGTCACCAGATTAACTTTTATTGTATAGTCTTATCCAAAAAATGTAAAACATGTAAGAACCTGACAGAAGTGAGATTTATGTCGTATTAAGATGTATAATGAAGATGCTCAACGCTAAGCTGTTTGAGTTCCGTCAACTTAACTTCCGTAATGGTTTTTATGGTCTTCCACATTTAGACGTTATCTATACAAATAAATAAAATTGAAGTGTCTGTTTGTAATGTCGAAATTACAGCTTTTTACTAATTGTATATGAAAGTATATACGGTACTTATAACAAAAACACAATTTATAAAATTTTTGTCTGTCTGTCTGTCTGTCTGTCTGTCTGTCTGTTTGTTACGGCTAATCTCCGAAACGGCTGGACCGATTTTGACGGGATTTTCACTGGCAGGTTGATTTCATAAGGAGTAACTTAGGCTACTTTTATTTTAGAAAAAGAATTAGGGTTCCGCTCAAAAACATAAAAACCCTAACACGCGAGCGAAGTCGCGGGGAACAGCTAGTATTATATAAGTTGACTTGGACACACGACCCCTTGGACCTACCATTTCTGATACCTCTCATAAAGAAAATACGGTACTTACCTTTCTCTGAAATGGTATTTAAATAAATTGATTATCTTTCTGAATTCATTTATTTATATTCCCGAGGCTCTGCTTAGGATTTACTTTTTTGTCTACTAAATGTCTTAGTAAATAAATGTATGATCTGAGTCAAGTGATTAATGATTCTACTCTAAATAAAAACACAACTTTGCAAAATAAATACAGTTTACGTGAAAAGTCGAGGTGCTTTTGTGTATATTTAAAGGCAAAGCACTTAGCCCTGTTTTTGCTCTCTTTGTTAAGACTGCATATTTTGAATGGAGGTTTTACATGAAAAACATTAAATAGTACTTAGGTTTGTGTACTCCGTTTCTTAAAAAAAAGCGTCATGAAATAAAATTTTCTAAAAGTGTGAATAGTAGGCCGTGGTTAAAGAACTAATCTCAAGTACAATGAGGATTATTTTAACTGGAGATATGTATATAGCCCTGTGTCTAGAGGATGTATTTGTTGCACAAACAATATTTATTGTACTGTGTGTAACAAATTAATATGTGTGTACTTATTATTGTAAGCAACTGAATTATGGGTTACGAGACATTGTTGGGTAAAAAATGGATGATGATATCTACTGTCCGCAGTTTAATAGACTTCTAAATTGAATAATTTATACTTTGTAGACATCGCAACATGAATTAACTAGCTCTAACCTCAGCGTGACCACTTCGTTTGGCAAGCAGCCAATTGGCTTAAAAGTCCAGTTATCTTTTCTCAATGTTTTAATTTGCGATTTCGAGCTTCAAACTTTTTAACGCTTTTAGTTACAATACAAACAAAATAAATTCACTTAATAAGAGTATCAATTTAAAAATGATTTTAATAATATTTAAAAGTAAAGTAAATGTTAAACAGGTCGCTTCTTATTTCTGAGAGCCTATCTATTAGAGTATCTAATATTATTTGTTATTTTGCTAATATCTAATTTTAATATTTGCCATGTGAATCTATCACCCAAATTTATCCCGTGGGTGTCGTAAAACAGATATTGTGGGAAATGTCACAAAGGTAGATAGTGGTATACCCATGTTGTTTATGACGTAAAATCGTTGAGAACATTGGGTTTGTGTCTGTGAAGGCGATGGACTAATTTATTTAAATATCGCGGTTCGAGTAGCTTGCTGCTTTTTGGACTCCGCCCGCTTTGCGGATAGAAATTATTCGTAGGTTTGTATGGGCTGCAGTAGCCATTTAGTACCAGGTGGACTGTAAGTTTGTTTGTCTTTTCTAGATAATAAAAAAAACGTGAGTTCAGTATTTAGGTGATCTTTTCATTAAGTTTCGACTAGGGATATTGTTGTAAATAACTTAAAAATAGTTTAAAAACAGCTAAAGTATTATTAGAAAAAAATAATCAATCGTTCAACTACTCAATATAATATCTTTTTTGTCCGCCATGGACTCTTAAACTACTAAACTGATTTCAATGAAATTTTGCACACTGTGTGCAGTTTGATCCTAGTTGAGAGTTAGGATAGTTTTTATCCCGATAAGTGACCGTCAATTTTTTTATTGCTAATTTTAGTTTTTTTAGGAAAGCAAATGGTCGTCGGAAAAGGCAGAACAACGTCTGTCTGGTCAGCTATATATATATAGTCTGAACTAGCGTGAGAGAGCGTATTCCCGTTAGTAGTTTAGGAAGGTTTAGTTCTTAAATATAGTAAAAATGTGAGAGCGGATGTTCAACTTACTCTCTTGCTTACGTATTTAATTATTAGTAGCAACCCTGCTATACCACCGTCCTAGGGCGTGTTATTTCATATATTCCTGTAACATACACTATTAATCACCAATTCATCCGCTTATCTATCCTGACACGAATAGTTACACTGTTCCTATCTTTGGACATTTACGCACGCATACGCAAGGCGATTACGTTTGAACTCATGCAAACTAATACTAAGGCATTCTTTCGATCAGCAATAATCTCCTACGATGACTTGTACCAGTCACCGTAGCCCTCGACTAGTCATTATCTCATGACGACACCTAGCTCAGATAGTGACAGCGTCCCTTCGACAAGTCATTATGTCATATGACAACACAAGCACACACAGCTACACACACATACACACAGCTTGCACGGCAATATTAGCATCGATAGGAGATATACGCCTTAACAACATATACTCTCATGTAGATATACTAACATCCTCAATCATACAATAATCGAAAGCGTGCGCCCCTTCGACCACGCATGAACCAAACGACACCTTTCTCTCAAGCTATCACATACAACTGCAAATTAGTATGTCCCCACCAATCGCTCGGGTCTGGCCCGGATGATACTGTTATCTGTACCCTGTTAGACTAACTTGAATAGACCGGATGAGTGCGTCCCTTCAACCACGCATGGACCGGACGGCACTTTATCTTCAACCAACTTCACAATATCGCTTCAAAGAAACCTTACCAATCATCACAAAATAAAATGTCCAAGATCCATAACATTCTCAATCGCTTACAAACCGTTACACAACAAATGTACACCACACTTTATTTTATTTCCACGAGCAGTCATCCCCATGTTCAGTCATACTCGCTGCGTCTCAATTACTACCAAACCAAACCTTTAACCGCACCAACTCCTTGAGTTACGGCCACGGCAAGGCCGTCGACACAGACAAAACACAAAATAAACTGAAGCAAGAAACTTCTCAATTTTACAGGGTCTTTAATCACCCAATAGACCCAGGTAAGTCAATTGAAGTAAGCTTGGCTTTCAAGCATTTCTTTCAACCAATCAAAAAGTTAACCACTTGTTACTACAAATATACTTTCAAATCAATATTTAATACGAATTCACTTCCCCCGTGTATCAAACACCGGCCGGCTCTAGCAGCAAATAATCTGTCTGCGGCATCCCACACTGACAGCATACTTACATTCAAGAGGGAGTGGCACTGCTTTCTTTTGATTCTGAGTAAGTTGAAAATAAATAATAAATAATTATGAACAATGTTTTATTTTATTTCTAGAAATAGCTTTCCTGTAGTCAGTATTTTGTTTTAAAATGTCGGCCTTTACAAATGACGAAAAGTTCTCGAAATTGTTCTCTGATAACCCTGTAATAGTTCTTAAAGTTTTCGTCGTCCAAATCATTGAATAGCTTATATTCCCCTTTCAATGTTCTTTCTCGAATGTGCCGACACAACCAAAATCTCCGTTTTGCACGTTTTTTCCTGTGCTTAAGATATAATAATATATACTTTTTCTTTCGGTATACATAATCACTGTCCTCACTTGATTCCGTGTCACTCAATAACATCGCGAATTCACACAACAAAACATTACCGCACGTAACTAGTTCAAAACTCCAACTGAAGTCGCTCTCTGTGGAAATTGACTATTCATTTCCCATTTCTCATATTCCGTTCGGCTCGCTCCGCTGATTCCATTCAGTCGTTATCCGTTTGCAGTGGAAATCAACAAGCAAAACTCTTTGTTGGGAATGCAAACCTATTCCCCTTCCGCGGTGGAAACCGGGCTTAAGAAGCGGGAGCGGAATCCATTTTCAGGCCGTTATCTATAGGTCCCCGGCGGCTCCGCTATTCCTGGCTACGGTGGCGCACATGGTTACGGCGGGGCAGGGGGTGCTAAGAACCTCCGGTGGAGGTTCGGTTGCCACCTAAGACGACTCAACCTGGCAACATTTAACGCACGCACACTGAGGACTGAAGAGAAGATCCTGGAGCTGGAAGAAGAGAAAAACAAGTTGCGCTGGCATATTATAGGATTATCCGAGGTCCGAAGAGAGGGGGAGGACACGGTAATCCTTGAATCTGGCAACTTGTTCTATCACCGGGAGGTGTCGGATTTATCGTCCACAAGTTCAGTGATGTCTCAATGATTGCGAGGGTGAAAACTGGTCTCCGAATGGTTAGAGACACACTGAACTTAAACGTTAAATCGGAGAGGCCTCGTCTAATGAAGTCAACGCTCCTTCCCCCTCGTACTCTAATCCAAAGTCCCGAAATCTTTCAGCTAGAGCTACGAAACCGTTTTCAGTTCAGACAGCGTACAAGCAACTGAACAGACAGATCGCCAAATGCATGCGGCGGGACTTACGCAACTTCAATACAGCACGTATTAAAGAAGCGATCGAGTGGAACCAGGGCTCCAAAGTCTTTGCTAGAGATCTGTCTGCCAGACACAGTTAACTGTCTAAGCTGAAGACCGAGTGTAGCAGCGTCGTTCCCTGAACACCTGAGATTTTGAGTGAGATTGAGAGGTTCTACGGGCAGCTGTACACATCATCGTTGGAGCCACATGCAAGTGTGAGTAACGATCCAAGAGCAAGTCTTATCCGACACTATTTCGATGATATTCCGGACGTTAGTCTGAGCGAAATTATAATGTCTCTCCAGCACATTAAAAACGGCAAGGACCCAGGCGAGGATGAAATTACAGCGGAGCTTCTGAAAGCGGGTCGAAAACCGGTACTTAAAGTCGGACTGTGTGGTGGTGGCACTACACCGGAAGTGTGGAGCAGAAGTGCGGCGGTCTTGTTCTTCAAGAAAGGCGACAATGCTCTCTTGAAGAACTACAGACAGATTTCCCTTCTGAGCCGCGTCTACGTGGTGTTTTCGAAAGTCATTACGAATCGTCTCGCACTTAGACTTGACGACTTCCAGCCTCTCGAACAAGCCGGTTTCCGAAAAGGCTTCAGCACCATAGACAACATACATACCCTTCGGTAACTTGTACAGAAGTCCGAGAAGTACAATTAGCCACTATATCTGGCGTATGTCTCCTCTATATATCTCCTCTATTGAAATTTGGATATTTTCTTTTAGTTTCTATAGCCTTTCGAATTACCCTTGGTAGAAATTGATATTATTTTGCGAGGATTTATGGTTTACGAAATCTGATGTAATGGCGGGGACGGTCATGAAGATGTTTGTAGCCTGCGTTACGGTTCGAAAAGTCTACAGTCTGTAAACATGTTCAAAATCGCCCCCGCCTATATCAGACACCATAACGCCAAATACCTTAGTCATTCTTGGCCATGGGTGATGTAAAGCCTCCGAAACGTTGGGAATCAAAAATAATTAAAATTAGATGCAATATAATTCGTTAAAGCAGATATATTAAATGTGTAGTATCCGTGTAAATATAAGAAATCATTAAATACATAATTTTACGAAAAACAAGGTACTTTGTTTCCTAGAAGAAATTAATTCTTATAATTTCTCTTTCCGTTGGCATCATAAAAATACAAAATTTTTCATATATTGCATCGAAAATCGTGCGAATTGATTCCCAGATACGGCAAGCAGATTTTAAAAATGTTTAAAACAGTATTACTTACTTTCAAAAACAAAATAAAGTAAACAAATATTATACGAATCAAAATTTCCAATCTACAATATTTAAAATGTTTTCCCTCCGAGTCACGGCCACTGTATTACCATTAAAAACATATTAACAGAAAAACAAACAAAAGAAGTCCTTTTTTGTGTGAAAATACAATTAAGTAAAACGGCATGCATGTGTAATTAAACTTCATTTTTCAATTACAGAAAAGTCACATGGAGACAACGTACAACCTTATCACACTCATCAAGTAATTTTGTGATGTGTAAAGCTACAATTATAATACTACAAATAATAGCCAAAGCTTTAAGTAAAAATAAAAAATATTAAAATATTGCATGGATGGATTAAATTGCATGGATCTCACCAATTGTAGGGAAATTTTACCATAATGGTCACATGGTGAAGACGGGTCGGGGTTAGACGTTGACCGCGCTCTCGTCCCTGTACGTTGAGTGCCCTGTCGCCCTCGCGCCTCCGCACTCCTGCTCACGCTATGCAGAGCAGTCACCGTCAGTGAGTTTGCTTGCCTTTTCACACCATTTTGACCACTTATTGTTACTGTTATTTGTTCTGTTTTTGTTTTTGTTTGTATTTTGTTACTGTTTCTTGGAATGACAACCCCTTGTTCTTTTCAAAACAAGGATCCCTCCCCCTATTTTCTTAGATTAAAACGTCAATCCCCCCCCCCTCCCCAACATGTCCACCCTGGACATCAAACAAATTTGAGCCGTCCCCACTCTATTTATCCCAAACATCGACGAGGCCGTTCTCGTCGGAATTCTGACTTCCCTTGCCCCTCAAATATGGCTCCCCGGCCCCCGTTGCGACTTGATTGACGGCCCCTATGTCTGCCCCGCAGACCGGCTCACCCGCATCCCACGACTCCGACTTCATGGAGTGCTCGGACTCCACGGACGTAACGTACGTAACGTCGTTCTCCCGGAAGAGGTCTGCCACCCAATCCAACACTTCATCCAGTAGCTGCTCCACGGATTCCGGTGGAACAGTAACTGAAGAGACCCCTCTTCACGGAAGTGAAATCAAAGCGTGGCCGCAAACGCGCCGCGAAAAAACGCACATCCCTGGGTCCCGGCAGCCGCCGCCGCTGCCTCAACCCCCGCAGCTCCCGCTGCCGTCTCCAATCCCGCACATCCCCACACCTTCCAAGCCAGCATCTCGCTACGCCCCCACCCTCGCCAAAAAGCAGTTCCCGCCCCCTGTCTTCCTCAGAAACAAGGCGCAATTTACCAAGCTCTCGAAAACCTGCTACGACGCAGGTATTAAATATGATCAAGCCACCAACCTCGGGGAGGCTATCAAAATCATCCCACAGTCGATCGATGACTTTCGTCTTTTCACAGCCGAGCGTGTGTTCTACCACACGTACGCTCTTCCGGAAGAGCGTAAGGTCAGGGCCGTAATCCGCGTCCCTTTCGAACTTTCAAATGAAGACATCCTTGAGGACCTTAAGTCCCAGGGATTCCCAGTTGAGGCAGTTGAGACCCCGTTGAGTGCACACCAACAAGGACAAGAGGTTTCCGCTTGCTCTTGCAATCTTAACCAACGTGCCGGAGGCAAAAACTATCTTCCGGCAGGTACGCATCGTGTGCGGCCTGTCAAGAGTTAGGGTCGAGCCCCCGCATGGATGCGGTCATCCGGCGAAGTGCTACCGCTGCCAACTCTATGGGGATGCGCATGTGTTTTATGGCCACCCGGCAAACTACAGAGGTTGCACTCGCACTTCTCACCCTCGTCCCACCAGACTAGCTCCACCGCCGGTCAATGATAACTCATTGCCAACTCTTCCAGCTAAAATTCCCCATCAGGGCTTTTCCCAGCCCCCTCTCGGCCCCCTCAGGGTCCCCTTAGGCCCCTACAGGGTCCTCTTAGGCCCTTACAGGGTCCTCCTAGGCCCCCTCCGGGCTTTTCTCAGCTCTCACAGCCCCCAGTATTTCCAGGGATCCCAAAAACGCCGACCCCCGCGGACATCCTCCACCCCACACCAGGCACAATCCTCTTTGGTTGATGACCTGAATACAGTGTATTCTGCTATTCGGAGCATCGACATTGGGGAGATTTTCATCATAGCACGCAAACTGCGCGCTGCTCAGTCCCCTTAGGACCGTCTCCTTGCTCTTACTGAGCATCACAACCTTTTGTGTTCGTTGTAAGTTATGTTAATTTAACTTAACTTAATTATGTCAGAGCATTCTGATCTCCCAAAGTCTCTCGGTCGTATTAAGCTTAAGGGTTTATCGCTTGTTTACTTTAATATTCGCGGTTTGCGAAATAACCTCCCTGAGCTTAAGCTCTTTCTTCGAGATCGCGAAGCCGACTTTCTCCTCCTCCAGGAGCCCCATCTCAAACCTAAGGACCTCAAAGGCCTTTCCATTAAAAAAGTATTCTCTTCTTCGTAACGACACACCTGACCGCAAAGGCGGTGGTATTGCCATTTACTGCAAGAACTCCACCGCTTACCAATATGGAAGCCACGGTATGCAGACTAGCCTTGACTGGACATCAGTTCATCGTCATAACTTCCTGCTACATCACTAGTGGAACCCTCCCCCTCAAAAAAGATTTTAAGGCTATCTTTGCATTAGGCAATTCAGTCATTATGTTTGGAGATTTTAACTCCAAGCATACTGAATGGACCTGTCTTACTACTTCTCATAGTGGCGAGAAACTACTTGATATCGCGCAGTCTCTCCTTACCGTTTACAGTCCCCTCGGTGTCACTCACCATCCTGATAACACCGACCACGCTCCTGACGTGCTAGACTTTGCGCTAGTTAAAGGAGTTTCCTTCAACCTCAGGGCAATCGGGACTCTTGACGATCTAGGATCTGACCACCGCCTTGTCTCCCTCATACTTGGCCATCAGCCACCTCCTTTAACCCCCTTCATGAAAACCTTCACCAACTGGAAAGGCTTCAGGGAGTCCTTATCCACAGCTACGGACTCACAGGACTCCCCCATCTCCGTCTCGTCGGACTTCGACAGTACCGAAATAATCGACACCGCAGTCGATTCTCTCACCACCCTTATAAAATCCTCCCTTAAGGAGAATGAAAGGGTCGTTCCGGTTGCTAATAATAATAGTCTTCCCCTACATATTAACAACATATTGAAAACCAAGAGAGCTGCTCTCCGGAGAACAACACTCTATCCCACCCCTGACTATAGGCGTATGGCCAATCGTCTTCAACGAGAAATACGTTCACGCCTTTCCGAACTTCGAAACCTCGAAAAGAGTAATCTCATGGAGAATGTCTCCCCCTTTCATACAGCGTACTACCAGATGGCGAGAGCCCTCCACATAGACGCTATCACTCACACTCTCCCTCTCTCCCGTCCCGACGGTACTATTGCCTTTGAGGACGAGGAAAAGGCTGAGTGCTTTTCAAACAACATCGCCGCTCAATGCTCTTATAGCTCACCCCACCGACCCCTCCCATATCCAGACAGTGGAGGATGAGGTCCGCCGCAGGAACTCACCCCCCACAGCCTCTGACTCTATCACTGTGTCCAATGATGAGATCTCATCCATCGTGAAAGGACAGAAGCCCAAAAAGGCCCCGGGCGCGGATGGCAGCTCCAACCAAGCCCTCAAACATTTTCCTGAGCAGGTGATAACCCTATTAGCTATTATCTTCAACGCACGCTTCAACCTTTGTAAAGGTTTAACGTTACTTTTCCACTGAAAAGAGGCAACTGTCATTGGTTTACCCCAAGCCAGGAAAGCTTCACCACCTCCCCTCCAGTCACCTTCCCATCATCCTCCTCAAGGCCATAGGCAAACTCTGAACAAATCATCCTCACTCGCATGAGGCGCCATCTGTTTCCCACAAACGGCGACCCTCTTGTCATCCCCCACCAATTTGGTTTCCAAGCGAAACACTCTTGTCCCCAACAAGTTTACCGTATTGTGGAATATATCCTCAGCGGTTTTTATCCTCGTCGTCATAAGACCATCGCGGTCTTTTTCGACACAGCAAAAGCATTCGATGGAGTCTGGAACGAAGGCCTTATCTACTAATTCTACAAAATAGGCCTTCCTGATCGTCTTCTTCGTCTCGTAGCCTCCTATCTGAAAGATCGTACCTTTATTTATTTATTTATTTAACAGTTTATGTGCATACATAATTTGATAAGAAAATGGTAAAAAACATAATTATGTACAAAGGCACTGCTTATTCCATGATGAAATTTCTTCCAGCAGGCCTATTGAAGGATAATTGAAGGAAATAGAGGTAGTAAAAGTGTGCACTTGCATAAATATACATATATTATACAAATATATACATACTTATATATACGTATATACATATATAAAAAATATCATATATTATAAAAACATATATAATTTCAATATATATTTTAATGTTACTTATATGCATTACGATTTAATAATTATGGAGTGAATGATAGTGCTCTTTAACAAGTCTTTTAAACATAGACACCGATTTAGCATCACGAATCCTAAAGGGAAGTGGATTTCACAATCGTACTGCGTTAACAGAAAAAGAATGAGAATAGAGGATGGTACTGAAAGACGGAAATCTTAACAATGTTCTAGTATTTGACCTACATGGTACATCTGGAGAATGAACAAAAGTAAAACAATTTTTTAGGTATAGCGGAATAGTAGGATTATGTAGAATATTGAAAAGAAGACAGAGGATACGAGTGTTCCCGCGAAGGCGGATTGGGAGCCATTTAAGCTGCTTGCGATAAACAGAAACGGGATCGAACTTCTTTAAGCCAAAAATGTATCGAATACATGAATTTTGCAAGCGGTCAAGTTTATTAATTTGCTCCTCTGTAGCATCCAGATAACAGACATCAGCGTAATCTAAAATTGGTAAGATAAGAGTCAGGACTATAGATATCTTAGTAGACAAGGGTAGAAAACTTTTAAGACGTTTTAGAGAATGAAAGGCATGAAATATTTTCCTACTTACATCCGAAATATGAGCGCCCTAAGTCAGATTACAGTCAAAAATAACGCCTAGGTTCTTGGCAGTATCTGAGTAGGGAATAATGGTAACATCAATTCGTAGAGTTTGGAGAGAAGGGTAAATCAAGCAAGCCATGCGCATATCTTTTGCCTATTATCAAGGCTTGGGATTTATTAGGGTTTATTATAAGACCAAAAGATCTTGACCATTCGCTAATCTTATTTAAGTCATCATTCATAGCTTCAATCGCCAAGTTAGCTTCAGATGCCACAAAATTACGATATAACTGCAAATCGTCAGCACAGAGGTGGTAATTAGATGATATGACCTTACTTTTAGACACGAAGGCACGCACTCTTCTCAGCGCCATTTCAAATCCGGTGTCCCTCAGGGTTGTCTCAGTGATCGCGAGGGTGAAAACCGCCAGCGATCACCGAATGGTGAGAGGCACACTGAACCTAAACGTTAAGTTGGAGAGGTCACGTCTAATGAAGTCAACGCTCCGTCCCCCTCGTGCTCTAATCCAAAGTCCCGAAACCCTTCAGCTCGAGCTACAAAACCGTTTTCAGTGCCTAGAAGATTGCAATGCAGTGGATGATATGAATGACAAGCTCGTGGAAACTGTCCATGCGGTCGGAGCTAAGTTTTGCAAGACCCGCCGCAGAAGAACACAAAAACTCTCCGATCACACTCTTAATCTCATGGATGTTAGACGGGACATGAAGCTGCAGTCGTAGGCCGTTTAATAAATTTTTGGCGTGATCGTCTTAGTTAGGACCCTCTTTTACGTTGTGTTTGTATAGTAACTTAGTTCTTTTAGGTGTATCTTGGAAGAATGAATATTCACGAGAGCAATCGAAAGCTGTTGGTAGAATGTTATAAGCTAAAGAACCGCGTTCACGAAGACAGAGCTCAAAAAGGTTAAGAACAATAAATTGTCCCTATTCCGCTTGTATCTGGTTCACAACAGTCAATTCCTTATTAATTAATCCCTTCCCGCTTGGAAAAGGCTCACAATATTTATATCAAATACAAGGGCTTCGCTCTCCCACATTTTAAAAAAATGTGGATGAGGTACACGGTTCCGCACACGCCGCGCACGGTGAGCGCCAACCATTTTAATGCGCTCCCCCCGAAGGGTACGCTAAGTTGGGAACTGGACCGTAGTCCACAGCAAAATAACTAGCGAACCAGTAAAAGAGGACTTGGCCCCTTGACAGTGCGTAAGCACAAACATCGACCGAAGTCGCGCATGTCAATGCGTGTGTGTAAACGCCATACAGAATACGATCAAATCCAGCCACAGTGAATGTACGTCACACGGGTTAGGGAACAATAGGCACACTGGCCATAAAAAGCCTTCCGTGAGCGCCACCACCTGCCAGACCGCCGTTCCTGCAGACATGATGTAAGTGTAAGGCATCACTACCAATTGCACGGTCAGCACGGTCAATTGGCCGCAGAGCGTGTCATGAGTCTACCGCTCACCTCAAGGGAATGGGGTTCCACGTTGCGCGGCTTTCGGTCGCAGCCTTGAGAGCCTCCTCAGATTCTCCCTCCAGCTACCATCCGCATGAGGTCGACACATATGCTCCACCAACCAATACAATGGCAGATATAGCCAATAGGCAGATATTAGTAATAATTCGCCATCAGAAAGGGTTTGGGTCACTGACGTTGAGTATATGCATTTTTCGATCATGCTTGTCTCACCCACCAACAAGTTGCCTTCAATCTTTCAAAGGTGGGAACTTTATAGAGATATATTAATATGTTGTTATATAAAACATCATGGAGGGCAGACAGTCTGCAGCCCCGCAATGAAGGGACCCGACTTGGGTAAAGCTACTTAGGTTGTGAATCAAACCAAGACGCAGAGAACGCCATTGAGAATAGCGACCCGCCAAACAACCATCGCAGAGACGCAATGCTGCAGAATGCAACAAGCATCAATACGACTATCGTCGGGCTTACACCATCCCAAGGTCCCCCATACAGTCCCTGCAGACATCACCACCCGTATACCTCCATCGACCAGAACCACAAGATGCGTCAATTCAGGTGCAGCACACCCGCAGATCCATCACAAGACGCAATACTGCAAGTAGCAGTAAGCATCAATGCAACTATCATACGGATGGCGCCCCCTCACAACACACCCACATGATCCCTATCGACTTTGGTAACAAAATTGATAATGTTGTTAACTAAAAATACCACCAACGTATCATATTAATAGATAGGTAGGTACTAAGACGTCAGTAGCCAAAACTCCACGTATCATAACGCTATTGCACTAAGACATGAAGTTGAGTATGCTTGCTGCACTTAAAAGTACTACCAAACACACTCACCCTAATCCGAAAGATAGCCGACGTATCATAACGCTATGCGCTAAGATGTCGCCCACAAACGGTAGGGGTGTTCGATGTCCACGGGCAAGTCGTATTGCTACAACAAACTCGCTTACCACCTGCACTAAGATGATATGTCTAGGACACATCGGTTAGTGAGTCCAAGTTTACCTCGGTCTCAGAGGCTGCGAAGCAACCTACACGCCACTATAATAATCCTTTTCAAGTCCCATTTCTTTCAATATAATGCTTTTACATATTTGAGACAAATCATGTTGAATGGATGGTTTAGTTTTAATTGTTCCGCTAGATCGAAAGCCAATTTCAAAAATTCTTTTCTAGTTAAAGGCATGCATCGATTTGACATATCTACCACATGCGCAATTAGAGCTTCTTCGTACTCCTCGGTAAAAGTTGGGTCAAATCTTCCTTTTTTGAGTGGCAGTTTTATTTCTCCTCCTTGTTACATACAAGAAAAATTCTCATTCACATTATGTGTTATGAATCTTAAAATAACGCCTGGTTTATATCAGATTAGTACAATAGAAATAATAATTAATAATAATGAATATCATCGCATACTTTAAATACTGTTTACAGAACCTAAAAAATTACTTCGAACAAAATTTTTACTAACCTTAAAATTTGTACCACGCTCTATGACGAACGAGTCAGCACCGGCTATTGGCACACTTCACTTCACTTAGGAGACGCTTTCTAACTGCGTCACAACCACCAAATTGGCGCGCTTTTTAGCACTGATTTAAATTCTGTCCGGCTTTAGGAGCCGTCCGGGCTTAGAGGACTTCCGCCTAATAGTAGGGACAAAACGACAACTTCATATGTAAAGACATGTTATTATATTTTACAATTTTTTCTTAATTATTATTCATAAAAATTTCACCGAATTATCTATAATTCACTCAGTGATGTGTTGCGAAACTAGACCATGTGACATCCTATTATACGTAACCGTTCATTATCGCATGCATATGCATTGCGTCCACATCGCTGAATCTTTTCATATAAGTGTAGATGCGGTTCGTTCGTATACTTTCATTTTTTAATTTTAATTATGTCTCTCGAAATTTTAGTGAAATTCGTATGTCCGGAATATTTAATATCTCTATGTTGAAAGGAAAGAACGTGTCTCCCAAGTTTTTGTTTTAAATACATAAGTTTTATTTACCTTATGTTCAAAAGATCTGGGTATAATAATTTCTTATGTTGGTATCTCGAAGTCTTGCCGTTGGGACTGTTTCTTGGGTTGGGATTTAATTTTCGACTCTGGAAAGTCAGCAGTCTGTGAACACGTGCAGGATCGCCCCCACCACTACATTAGATTTGAGAGATTACAAATAAAACGCTAAAAAACACCGATTCGTAGCGAGCGTTTTCGAGCGTAGGACACCTTTGCACAGGACAGGACAGAGGGAAACTAAGGCAGAGGATGGGCAGCAGCATCTTTCTGATAACAGCAAAAAAACAATATAAAACTGCGGTTGCCAGCCCGCTCACCAAGCGTGGCAACTATGGCAATATACCCCCCATGAAAGTAACGAAGAGACGGCTCCCAGTCCCCGGCGGCCCCGCTATTCCTGGCTACTATGGCGACCATGGTAACGGCGGGGCAGGGGGTGCTAAGAATCTCCGGTGGAGGTCCGGTTGCCACCTAGGACGACTCGACCTGGCAACTAATAACGCACGCACCCTGAGGACAGACGAGAAGATTCTGGAGCTGGAAGAAGAGATAGACAAGTTTCGCTGGAATATCATAGGATTATCCGAGGTCCGAAGAGAGGGGAAGGACAAGGTAATCCTCGAATCCAGCAACTTGTTCCATCAACGGGAAGGCAACCATCTGTTCCAAGGAGGTATCGTATTTATCGTCCACAAGTCTCTCATTAACAACGTTGTAAAGATTGGGAGTGGAGGTGGAGGAAATGTATGAGGATAACTCTAGAGCCAAAACCCACTATACGGTGTTAATGGGAGACTTTAACGCAAAACTAGGTACAAAAGAGAACGGTGAGCTGAAAGTAGGGAAATTTGGAATAGGGCAACGGAACCCAAGGAGCCAGCTGGCCGATGGAGAAAGAGGGACGCTTTATTAAATTAAATTTTAAATTAAAATCGTTTATTTCGACCACAAGGATCATAGATGTTAGTAATAATACAAATCTTAAAGGTAATGTTAGGAAACTTAAAACTATTTACGTGATTCTTAAACTATATCTAAGACATGCCCGAAGTCAGCACGTGCACCATATGACAATGGTTCAAGTACTGACAATCAAACCTGTCAGAAAATGCTCTCAGGATGCCATTCGAACTGTCCCGCACCCTGCGCACCAGGGATGTGCATCGTTTACGCATGGTGGTGTAGAAACAATCCACACGCGCATCCGCGAACATACCCGACGCACTACAGTAACGAGGCAGACCCAATAGCATCCTGAATGCATTATTGTATTGAACACGCAGGGCACTGTACTGTTTCTGCGTGTAGTCCACCCACAGGCTGCTCGTGTAAAAGGACGTGCAGTAAGCTCTGAATAGCGTTACTTTTACAGGGACCGAACAACGAGCAAACCTGCGAGCGATCATGTTCGCTCTAACAGACAATGCCCTGCGCTCTCTCTCTATATCAGCATTATCTTTCAGGTCAAAGGATACCATATGACCCAGGTACTTAAACTGAGACACCCTCCTTAACGGGGTACCGTATAACTTAATGGGTGGTATATATGAGGGCAAGGCTTTCCCTTTAGCCCGAAAGACCATGTATTCGCTTTTATTAACGTTATAAATTAATCCGTGACTGCGGGCGTAGCCTTCACATATGCTCAACAATTTTGCCAAGCCACAAACAGAAGCACTCAGCAACACCATGTCGTCTGCGTAACTGATGTTGTTGAGGCATACTCCGTCAATATGACAACCGATATGAGTGGTGCTAAGCAACTCTATCAGTGCATTCACATAAAGGTTGAAGAGCCTAGGGGAAGTTAAGCCCCCCTGTCGTACCCCACACTCCAGCCTATATGGCTGCGAATAGGTTTCGGACCATCGCACTACATTGACCTGGTTTCGATACCAAAATTTGAAGATCCTAGTTACTTCTTCAGGCAGTCCAGTATCTTTCAATTTCTGCCATAGGATATCATAATTCACCAGATCGAATGCCTTGCTAAGGTCCAGAAAACAGGCATAAATAAGCGTTCGTCTAACCGAATAGTACTTCACAGTTTGCTTCAAACATAATATGGCCGACTCTGTTGACAAACCTGGCCTGAAGCCAAACTGATTGTCGTGTAGGCATAAGTGTTTATCAAGCTGGGCATTAAGCAAACTGTCAAGCACTTTCGCAACAATCGTGGCAAGTGAGATAGGCCTATAGTTGGACTTATCAGATATGTCCCCAGTTTTGTTCTTTACAATTGGCACCACCACAGTTCTCATCAGAGCCGCGGGCAAGTACGAATGTTCTATACATAAGTTATAAAACATGGCAAGTACTTTAGGTAAGTGAGGACCCGCATGCTTTAGGTGTTCAATACTAAGTTTGTCGTGGCCAGGAGACTTGCCACGCGACATAGAAGTTATAGCCTTATTGACATCCTTCGCTGTAAATCGGATTCCAATCTCCTGGCCACACGTACCCCAATCTCCTATGGCCTGCGATGGCCCCAACGGTGATGTCACTGTAAAATGCTCTCTAAACATATCTGCTATAAGACCATGATCATTAGTACCATTAACGCTCACTGGTAGGCCAGGTTTACTATTTAAATTATTGGTCGATTTCCAAAAATTACGAAAATCATTTTTCACGTGCTGAGTAGCCAAGATGTCCATTTTTATTTGTTCACTGTGGTTCTGACACCACTTTAAGCGCGACTTAAACAAACTACGACTCCGGTGCATTTCCTCATAGACACTACCATTTTTTGGCTTTCCCCACCAAACCCACATTAAAAACTTCGACCTGGCCTCCCTGTGGGCATCGCGTACATATCTGTTCCACCCAACCACAGGCCGCTTGCCAATGCGCGATCTTACAGTGTTGGATTCAGTGGCAGCCACAGATAAAACATTTACAATTTCGCTATATAATTTATCGATAGGTAATTTGTGATCAATGCACTTACAAACACAATCACTACAAGAACGAAATTCTTCGGGAAAATCGATGGCTCTTAATTTTTCATTACATAATTTTGTATATATTCCGATCTCCTCCGGCTTTCTATTTCCCCATAGAACCTCGTTTGTCACTTTGAATACAAAATTCAACTTTGGTTTGACAATATCCAAGTTGCATTCAATTACTAAAGGATAATGGTCAGACCAGTAGACATCATATTTAACATAAACATTTAAAATAGACGATACAGTAGATTTCGTCGCCACACAGTGATCAAGCCACCTTCTCGACCCGTGGACTTCACTTACAAAAGTGTGTGTGCCCGAACTTACACCTAGCAGCTGTACATCTATACATGACCACTCTTGTTCGTCACAAAAACACATCAACTTGTCATAAAAACGCTCATTCGGATGGGCGTTAAAGTCACCAAGGATATATACAGATTCTACATTACTACTATTAATAATAGCACTCACCGAACTGAGACAATCAGTAAATTCCGTAAGATTTACCATTTTATCTGTAGGCATGTACACACTAAATACTAAAATGGACCTATCGCCCAGCACTATTTGTATGCCACATATTCGTGGATTATCACAATACACGACCGACACATTTTGGAAAACACTTTTGTTCCAAAGCAGCCCAACGCCCCCATAAGGCCGGCCAGAAACCATGCCCGCCGCCGAATCCATTGCAGATGTGCCCGTGCTGCCGAAATGCTTATCAATCCCGCTAAGAAACTGAATATCGTGTCCAAATAACCAAGTTTCTTGAAGTGCTATCACACTCGCCGACTGACACAAAAATCTGACATCGTCAACTGAGCGTTTTATACTTCTACAATTGAAGCTGACTAAATTACAGTTGAGACTTTTATTCATTGACAGTAGGGATAGGGCCGTTCACGGTATTCACCGCCACACCGTTCGTATTTCGCCTGAAGTTGAGTAATCGCCGGAATATAATTCCCTTCGGCCAAAGTGTTGCATCTAAAAATATTTTTATTTTCCGCTCTGATACAAAAAATTTGAACGCGTTATAATCCTTGTTTCCTCTCAAAAAAGAAATCTTTTCAAGTTTAATGTTTTCTTGCGTCTTATTGTAAACGTATTCCGTTATATCCTTCTCCGTCGTGTCCTTGTGCACCATAGCAATAAAAATTGGAACTTTTCTGTCCGCGGCTTTAAAATTACTATTCTCGTCATTGGAAATACCCGCGGCTCTCTGATAACGATACGATCTCGTTTTAGGTTTCCGACGCTGTACAATATTCCACTCGCCCTCTGTCTTAGTCACCTCGGCGAACGATAACACACCCGCCGGCCCCGCAGCTGTACCCGCAGGCCCCACAGCTGGCCCCGCTTGCCCCGCTGACCGGCTCGGTGCTGCCTCGCCGCTCGGCTGCGCGCTCGGAGCGCTCGGTGCGCTCACCGCTCGCGATGTCACATCACTCGCCCCGCCCGCGCCCGCGCCCGCGCCGCTAACCTGTTCCACGCTGCGTGCGCCTATCCCGCTCGAGGCACGTGATTTGTAACTTCCAAACGTACTACTCTCCATATAATTAATGTTTCTATAATTTAAATTATGATCTGTCGGAGATGACGCTTCAACATCGGGATGATCGCTGTGATTCGTAATGATCGTATCATCAAGTTGAGACAATCCTATGGGCCCACTGTCTCGATAAGCGCCTCTTCTCATGTTCACCTTTGCGGCTGAGAAGGGCGGTGATGTATGCCTGAGACTTTGACACTCCTTTTTCTAGCTGGTCGATAGTTGCGTATGACGACTTAATGTTTTTTATCTCAGCCTGCACAACAGCTAGATCCTTAAGTAATTTTGAGACGTCAAGGTGATCGAAGGTAATCGGAGGTAACTTATCTAAGTCTCTCGCTACGAACACTGGCAAAACATCAGGGTCGGTACCCTTAAAAAGGCTGATTATATCGTTTAAAAAACGGCTTTCTTTGGTTTTTCCCTTCCTCGTAGTTTTACACAGATCCTGCGGTATGGAATCCACTAGTAATTTATTCGCCTGCTCGATCTCCTCAGACGAAAACGTCGCAGCACATATCCTCACAATACTGTCTTCATCCGCTACAGACAGTTTGTTCTGTACATAAGATAATAATTCACATATGACGATTCTACAGTTATTGCACGATACCGTCATTTTTCAAAATAGCACCGCCGCCGTACATAGGATGCACTGCACACTGCACTGCACACGACCGATCCGGGGCGCGGCGCTCACGCACTTATGATGAACTCTTTCTTCCAGAAGCGGCCCCACAGGAAGTGGACCTGGTCGAGTCCCGACGGTTCGACAAAAAATGAGACTGACTTCATTAGAATAGAGAATAGAATAGAATAGAATAATTTTTATTCAATATAGATCACATGTGTAATGCTTATTGAAAGTCATTTTTTACTTTACCACTGGTTTGAGAAAAAACCTCTGTCCTGGGAAGAACCAGCAAGAAACCCAGCGGGAATTTTTTTAAGCAAATTTTACATAATGGTTGTACAAACTATATAAGTACAAAATTTATTTTAGAAACAGCTTGGAAGCGATCACCTCATTCCCAAGGGTTATTATCAACCATGTATTCATTTATACTATAATAACCCTTTTTATATAGTTTCAACATAACAAAACATTTAAACTTGCTAATAGAGAGAGCCTGTATACTTTCCGGGACCTTGTTGTAATAGCGTATACATTGCCCCAAGAATGAATTACTGACTCTGTGGAGTCGAGAATGTATATCACTTTTTTTACTAAAACTACCTTTGTTTTTGTGAACATACATTAAATTTTCGTAAATATACTGAGAGGCCAAAGTTAATATATTTATTTCTTTAAATTTATCTCTAAGAGACTCTCTCGGTTTTAGGTTGTAAATAGCTCTAATGGCCCTCTTCTGTAAAACAAAAATTGTTTCTGAATCAGCCGCATTTCCCCATAGCAAAATCCCATAAGACATTATGCTATGGAAATAACTGAAATAAACCAATCTAGCTGTCTCGACACTAGTGAGACCTCTAATCTTTTTTACAGAATAGGCTGCAGAACTTAGTCTGCTTGCTTGTTGGATATATGGGGGCCCCACTGAAGCTTTGCGTCGAGAGTAATGCCAAGAAAAACAGTGGATTCAACAGGGCTCAGTCTTTCCCCATTTAAAAACACATTGGTACTCAGATTTTTAACATTCGTTGTTGTAAATTTAATACATTTAGTTTTATTTCCGTTTAAATGTAGATTATTAACGTTAAACCAATGCACTAATTTTGATATAGCATTATTCACATCGTTACATTTAAATGATTGACGTTTAAGTTTAAAAATCAAGGAAGTATCATCAGCAAATAATACTATATCATGATTATCCTCTACAAGAGAAGGTAAGTCATTAATATACACTAGAAATAGGAATGGGCTGAGAATCGAGTCCTGTGGGACACCCATTAATTAGTACAGGTGAGCCGGAAGAACTTTTACCATTGATAATAACTGTCTGCATTCTATTACTTAAATATGAAATAATAAGTTTAAACGCTGTGTTCTTGACACCATAGTACTGTAGCTTCCTGATTAATGTCTCATGGTGAACACAGTCGAAGGCCTTGGAAAGGTCACAAAATATACCCAAAGCATCCTCTGAATTCTCCCATGCACAAAAATATGTTTAATAAGCTCAACTCCAGCGTCATTTGTCGAGTGACCCCTTGTAAAACCGAATTGATTTCTATGGAGCAATTTATTAATATTAAATAAACTTAACATCTGATCTAAAAGTATTTTTTCAAAAATTTTACTCAATGTTGGTAGTATAGAAATTGGTCTAAAATTGGCGGGGTCTAATGTACTACCAGATTTAAATAAAGGTATGACTTTACTATGTTTCATTAAATCAGGAAACACACCAGATTCGACGCTTGTATTAAATATAGTGGCTAGATAAGTTGCTATTAATATAATAATAATAAAATAACTTTAACGGAAATCCTTCATAAATCTGCCGTTTTCTTAACATAAATAGTTTTAAAATATTTAACGATATCTTTTGGCAGTACTCTATGGAATTTAAAAGTATTTGAACAAGCCTTTACATTTTGTTTGAGCAATGATTCGGCGACAGTAGGAGAAGAGTTTAATTACTTAGTTGTCAAAAAAGGAACATCAGTAAAATGTTTCTCAAAAGCCATAGCAACTTCTTGATCAGATCGAGTTAAATTATTGTTAATATTCAATTGAAAATCCGAATTGCGCGGTTTGACCTTGCCCGTTTCACTATTTATTATTCTCCAGGTGATTTTAATTTTGTTAGATGCAGTTTTAATTTTGTTACTTGAATACAAAAGCCTTAGCTGTGGCGCACACTTTTTTAAATATTTTAGAATATGTTATGAATACATTATGACGACAAGACGACAACTGTTCAGTGATGTCTTAGTGAACACGAGGGTGAAAACCAGCAGCGATCTCCGAATGGTGAGAGGCACACTGAACCTAAACATTAAGTTGGAGAGGTCACGTCTTAAGAAGTCGACGCTCCGTCCCCCTCGTACTATAATCCAAAGTCCCGAAATCTTTCAGCCCGAGCTAAAAAACCGTTTTCAGTGCCTAGAAGATTGCAATGCAGTGGGCGATATGAATGACAAGCTCGTGGAAACTGTCCATACGGTCGGAGCTAAGTTTTGCAAAACCCGCCGCAGAAGAACACAAAAACTCTCCGATCACACTCTTAATCTCATGGCTTTTAGATGGGATATGAAGCTGATGACTTGCGCAACTTTAAATTATAGTAGTGAAGAAGCGATCGAGCGGAACCAGGACTCCAAAGTCTTTGCTAGAGATCTGTCTGCCAGAAAGAGCCAACTGTTGAAGCTGAAGACCAAGTGAGGCAGCGTCGTTTCAGGAACACCTGAGATTTTGAGTGAGATTGAGAGGTTCTATGGGCAGCTTTACACATCATCGTTGGAGCCACACGCAAGTGTGAGTAACGATCCAAGAGCGAGTCTTATCCGTCACTCACATTATATCCCGGACGTCAGTCTGTACGAGATTAGAATCGATCTCCAGCACCTTAAAAACGGCAAGGCCCCAGGCGAGGATGGAATTACAGCGGAACTCCTGAAAGCGGGTGGAAAACCGGTACTTGAAGTCCTTCAGAAGCTCTTTAATTCCGTTCTCCATGGTGGCATTACACCGAAGGCGTGGCACAGAAGTGCGGTGGTCTTGGTCTTTAAGAAAGGTGACTACGCTCTCTTGAAGGACTACAGACCGATTTCCCTTCTAAGCCGCGTCTACGTACTGTTTTCGAGAGTCATTACGAATCGTCTCGCGCGCAGACTTGACGACTTCAAGCCTCCCGAACAAGCCGGTTTCCGAAAAGGCTTTAGCACCATAGACCACATACATACTCTTCGGCAAATTGTACAGAAATTCGAGGAGTACAATTTGCTACTATGTCTGGCGTATGTGGATTATAAGAAAGCCTTTGATTCCGTCGAAATTTGTGCGGTGCTACAGCCCCTTCAGCGGTGCCACAGTAGGGCTACGCTGGCTATCCGAGTACAGAACCAGAGTACGAAACCTCTCCAATTGCAGAGAGGTGTAAGACAGGGTGATGTTATATCCCCGAAACTCTTCACCGCTGCATTGGAAAATGTTTTCAAGCTTCTGGAATGGAAATAATACGGTATTAACATCAATGGCGAGTACATCACTCACCTTCGATTTGCCGATGATATAGTCCTTATGGCAGAATCGCTGGAGGACGTAAGCGCTATGCTCAATGACCTCAATAGTGTTTCCCAACGGATAGAACTTAAGATGAACATGGACAAAACAAAGATCATGTTTAATGTCCATGTCACACCTATGCCGGTAGTTGTTGGGAGCACTAAGCTCGAAGTTGTTGACGAGTACACTAAGCTCGAAGTAGTTGAGAGTTTACCTGGGACAAATAGTCCGACTAGGTAAGTACAACTTCGACCGAGAGATCAATCGACGGATTCAACTCGGTTGGGCAGCGTTCGGGAAATTACGGCACATCTTCTTGTCAGGTATACCTCAAAACTTGAAAACGAGACTGTACAACCAGTGCGTTTTGCTAGTGATTACATATGGAACTGAGACGTAGTCCTTCACTGCTGGCCGGATGAGGAAGCTCAAGGTCGCTCAGTGAGCTATGGAGAGAGCTATGCTCGGAGTTTCTCTGCGTGATAAATTTAGAAATGAGGATATCTGCAGTAGAACCAGTGTAACCGACATAGCCCAACGGATAAGTTAGCTGAAGTGTCAATGGGCCGGTCATATAGATGGGAAAAATCGGTTCTCGAGTGGCGGACGAAGTGTAGGGCGTCCCCCCACTAGATGGAGTGACGACTTGGTAAGATATTCAGTAAATCGATGGATGCAGGTGGCTCAGAACCGTGCTTTGTGACACTCTTTGGGGGAGGCCTATGTTCAGCAGTGGACTTGTGAAAGGCTGTAATGATGATGATGATGATGATTCATCCCCTATTTTTCCCACCATTAAGGATTGATTATTTTTTTCTATAGACCCATTTAATAAAAATAAAAACTTAAATCCGTTCAACCGTATCCGAAAAATCAGTGATGAAAAAGTGAAGAACCTTAATATAACGCTTACGTAGCTCGGCATTGTGCACGCACACTACGTATTTAAAACAATTTATGATTTCAATTTTTTTTTTTTACCAATTTCTACCTTTCATTTTCAGATTATTAGCTTCACGCATCCATTTTTTATGAAAAAAAGACGCTAGTACATTACTAACACTCCGTTAACGACTTTAAGTAAGCTTAAAATGCTTGTGTGAGGAGTGGTTCACCACAGTAGTCGAACAGTGGATTTGAAACTAAGATTTTCCGAGCGCATCAAACCATTGTGCTACTGTCGCTTCTGCTTCTATAATTTAATTAGTTTTTTACAAAGTACGGGTATCAATTGAGCAAACGAAGATGATTAACGGCCCTATGACGCAGTAGGTTACCAATAATTCGCATCGGTTAAAAGCCACGAGTTCGAATAAGTAAATATATATATATTGTGAAATTGTGTCACATTGTTAATATTGTGAAATTTATTTATGTAAACTGCCTCCATAATACATGAGAAAAAGCTAGTTTGAAGGTTACGTTTTAAAAATAAATAAAGAACAAACATTGTCAACACCTGAAGGTAAGTGGATGGTGTGGTCTATGAAGACCTTTTTTAACGTGGGGAAATACTCATGAATACCCCATTGCTCTGGTAGAAGTACGTTGGTTATGTTGGACTCCTGTCGTTTAAAACCACAAGGTAGCACAAAAGTCTTCCTTAACAGATCATCGATCCGTTTAACCAGAAGACAAGCACTTTGCACAGCGATTGCTTTCATGAGGTCTGCACTATAGGATATCCCCAGTGTCCATTCGAAATATATTCAATTCTACGAAAGATGTGATGAAAATCTGTAGACTTAATAGCCATGTATTGTTATAAGTATTAAAGCTAGAAACAAAAAGTCTTAGTTTATTTCGCACAATGCTTTAAGATACTGATGAAACTAAAGGATCAGTTTTCAAATAAAACACTTTCTACGTCAGCTTTGAACATTGAGATATAGCCTATTGATGTATGGATAATATTTAGTATAATTTGCATAAAGAAAACAATTTTACACATCTGTCACGTCACGTTAAATTTATGCTCAACAACGCTTGATTAAACATATTATTATTCTCAACTGCTCAGTTATGCTAACGAAGTAAAGCGGAGAGGAGGATGACGGAAGTAGCGTCAAATCGATTAAACTTTAAATTATAGAGCTGTACCTACGTCTGTTATATATTTCAGTGCGTAAATTACACTATTCACTAAATCTATGAGTCCGAGTATGGATACGTAGCACTATTATTTGTTATGTGGTATGGATCATGTTTTCTTAAGTATATATAATAAAACAAAGTTTCCTTATATGTTAACTACAACAAGATATACTTACAATTAAACTATATTCGTTTTTTCTTGTATAATATAACACAGCTATTTAAATTAATAAATATTCAGTAAAAATCTAAACAGTGGTAGAGCCATGTGATGTGGCGGCTTTTGCTGTCGCACGGATGGGCCGTCTCGAACCGGGGTGGTACCACGACCACACAATACCAGCGTGAAGTAGCGGTTTACCTCTGCGTTTCGCTTGGTGAGTGCAGGTGGCCGGAGGCCCTTTTTACTGGAAATGAGGCATTCCATTTTAGTCCTCACGGGTGACAACGCATCTGTATTTTGATTTGTAATAGAGGATAGATGATCTATGGGCCGCAGCAACCACTTACCATCAGGTGGACTGTGTGCTCGTTTGTCACCCTTATCCTATAAAAAAAAAATATTAATTTTATTGTGGTTTCTATTTCCAAAAGTAAATAATATTTTTACAACTACAATAAGTAATTAAATGCATTTTTGGAATTATAGTTTAAGTTTAAAATGTATAATAATAATAAAAATTCCTATGGTTATGAATGACTACGAATCATCATTTTCTCTTGTACTGAATTTTGAGTATGTCCTACATATTATCATGACATCATACGACCTTTCGCCATTAGAATGGCATTAGCGTTAATTTTTTCGTCCCACTAGATAAGGCATCAAGGGACAGGTTAAGAATATTAGTGGATTTATACAAGAGATTTAGAAAAATATCATAACGATCGATGAACACTGGTCTATATTCCATCGTTATATTGGTATTCATCAAAAATATACGTTGATTTCCTCAGTCTTAATTGTCAAGGAAACTTCGTCCACCAATAATTTCATTACTGACTAGCCACCACATCCATGCGGTGATGTTAATTAGATCGAAAAATGAAAATATTAATGTTTCTTTCTGTACTATTAGTTATATTTTATATTATTTACATTTAAAATATATAAACGTAAAAGTAGAAAAATTAAAAAAAAGAGTTAAAAATGTGCAAAAAATTAAAGAGCAAATCACTAAGGCATTGTTTTGTATATTAATATAAACTGATAAACTTAACCTCAGTGTCAACTACCGACATCTGGTGAGCGGAAGATTATTAGCCATTCAAATACCAGTTTCGTACTGGAATCGAACCCGCGCCTTACACCGCACCATCGAACCCTCAGCTAAGACTGCTTGCAACTGCTTGCGCTACCAAGTCGTCATGCACAAACACAATGCACACAATGTTATATTTTCATCTAAAATGTTGTTTATAATACTTTTACACAAGGTCGTTATCAACAGCTTTTTAAAATCAACTCTTGAAAATTGGCCATTCCTAATATGCTCCAGCTGCACGCTTTACTTGGAAGTCTTTACCATACTGGTTAGTTCAATATTAGGTCTCTAGAAAATTTGAAGAATTCAATTTTTTTTTAAATATTTATACAACCAAAAAAAACTTATAATAAAAACTGCATGCATTCAAATTTGTCGCGAAGTGCCGCGCGGCGGCAGCGCGTCTGCAGAGCTACGGCCGCGCTACTTACGTAATTCTATGTAAATAAACAATGCACAGTTGCAGCGCTACACCCGTGCTGCGGCCACGCATCAGTTCATCGATCGACTAGCGCGCACGTATTTTTTTGTACAAGTCTAAACATGAATGAAAATCAGTTTGAAGAAGTTATCGATGAGGTTGAGAGTCGTCCAGCGATATGGGATTCGAGTTCCGACAAGTACAGCAATAAAATTTAAAAGAAAAAGGCATGGGAAGAAATATGCAATAAATTTATTGACTATTTCACAAACAAAACCGCAAGTGAAAAAAATGAAGCATGTAAGTATATTTTAACACAATTATTTTATATTTTCAATACTTGCCATGACAATTCTCCTTCTGGGCTAACAAAATAATCAGCTAATGTATCACGTACAGTCATAGCACTTCTTTGTGAGCAATTATTGTGATTTTGTTGCCCGTTATGTAGATCGTATCTCATCGCTGTCGGTTTGTAGTTGGATGACTTCGAATTTGTATTCCTAAGTAAATTACGTAACACACAACAAGCACGAACGATATCTTCAGCAAAGCGTATTTGTACATTTATCGGACGATGCAAATTCTCCACATATTCGCTATGATGCCAAACGAACACTCAATGTATATTCTTGCCCTGGATAAAGGATAATTGAAAATATGTTTCTTCTCATTTAAGTATTTTCCCGCGTAAGATCGATGTATAAAATTCCTAACCCCGTATGCTTCGTCACCAATGAAAACAAAAGGCGCTGGTGGTACATTGCTTGTAATTGGCAAGGGGTTGGGAATATTAAGTCTTTGCTCTTGTAGACTTCTGTAAAAGTTACTGTTTTTGAAAATTTGTTCATCAGAAGCCTTTACATATGATCCCACATCTATGAATGTGAAACAATAGTTTAAATCACATATCGCCAAAAGAACTATAGAAAAGTAATTATTATAATTGTAATATAAAGAACCAGTGTGCTCTGGTTTGATTATTCTTATGTTTCCCATCAATAGCACCCAAGCAATTAGGGAAATTGGCCTTGGTGTAAAATCCGTTCGCAATTACTAACCAATCTTCTTCTTGAAGCTCGGGTATATAAATAGTATGGAGGATTTCATAAATTGCTCGACAAACTTCTTTTACGATAGCACAAATCGTTGAAAGCCCACGATTATACGTATGATATAAATTTGTAAGACTGCAACCTTCTGCCAAGAATTTGTAAATTAAAATATTGTATGATTATTTTCAGCTATACTACTGCAACGCAAATGCAAAAACCTGTGGGATTCTTAAAATCGTAAAATTAATAAACAAAGAGCATCAAAGAGTGGGTCAACTGCATTATCACATCGAAAATATCAACATTTTGACCGACTTCAATTTTTATCGTGTTTGTCGGAGTCCAGGCCCATTGATATTTATACACAGCCTACGACATCAAAAAAGAAGCAAGTTTCAGAGCCGGAAGAAGATAACACTAATAAAATTTTGAAAGTGCTCTTGGAAAGAATGCAAAGAAAGGACGAATCTATTGAAAATGATGGTGATCGGTGTTTTTTATTATCACTGTTAAGTGATTTTGAGAGAATTCCCGAACACCGCAAGACTGACGCAAAGTACGAAATGATCGGTTTGATACGACCGACGATTTATCAATACACATGTTAATTTCGATTATTCTTACCAACAACAACATGGTTGTCTTACTTCCACGAATCTATAAAGCCAAAGCACAGCCTATTCGTCAGCACAAGAATCACAATTGACTGATATGTCGTCTATTTATATGAATTTGTTTTCGGAGAGTAATGAAAATTAAAAGCAAAAATATGATAACTGTGTAATGTGATTTACTTAAAAAATAAAACGATTATATTATGAATTTGATGGCAAGTTTTACTTAGCTGACTGTTATAAATAATCTCTCTTCAGCACAAATAGTATTTTTGAAGGTTGTATTTTGTTTTCCAATATAATGTTCTAAACGGGGAAGTAATTCGTAGAATTGTTTTCTTGACAATCTTAAGTAATTCTGAAATTGTTTGTCACTGTAGCCTTTTACTTTATAAAATTCAATTTTTTGACTTGTACAAAATAACGGCAACGTTTTTTTTAGGTTTCTTTTTTGTTTTTTGCCCAAAATCTTTTTCGTTTTATTAGTTGCACTAAGAGCAGTGTTTCTTCGTCAGAGTCCATCGAGAAAATAATGTACTATACTACGATTCTTAAACCTAGCGACAGCAGTGCAGCTGCAGCGCTGCAGACGCGCTGCCTCCGCGCGGCAGCCTGCGGCAAATTTGAAGGTGCCTTTAAAAGCCAACTTCAAACAACAAAAAAAGAAGAAAGTGTTTATAAAAGAGTGATACGAATTTAATTTACTGTATGCTTATCCATATAATATAGTTGTATATAAGCAGGTAAAGATAATAAAAAGCTTTGGGAAACCATTAAAGAGATAACAAATACCACGAAAATGAAAACTGATTCTACTGAACTGCTTAACAGCGCCAAGAAACCTCAAGAGGCTATCAATTCAATTAATAGTTATTTTGTGAATATAGGTAAACAACTTGCTGATAATATTGCAGTTAAGGAAAGGGTTACAAGTTCTTTAGCAATTAGACCAACACGGAACTGTACGTCGTCCTTTGTAATACTCAACACTGACGAAGAAGAAGTTTCCAGACTTATCATGAGCCTAAAAAACAAATGTGCCAATGGATGGGACAATATCTCTAACTATTTCATAAAAAACATTAAAGAATATATTGTTGGGCCATTGACATATATATGTAATCTTTGCTTTAAAGAAGGTGTATTTCCTCAAGTTTTTAAACGGTCTATTATTCATCCAATTTATAAATCTGGAGACAGAGATAATGTCGGCAACTATCGACCGATTTCAATTCTTCCATGTTTTTCGAAAATAATCGAACGAATTATAAACAAACAACTCACGAACTACTTAGAAAGGAAAAAAGTACTATCCCCTAACCAGTTTGGTTTTCGGCAGGGCAGATCCACTGATGAAGCAGTACATGACTTAACAGATTACGTAGTTAGAAATTTGGACAAAAATAACAAAGTCATTGGAATTTTTTTGGATCTCGCCAAGGCGTTTGACACTGTTTCTACCTGCATTCTAATAGAAAAGTTGGAATTATGTGGTATTAGAGGAAAGCAACTTGCTCTATTTAAAGATTATCTCTGTAATAGAACACAATGCACTAAAATCGGAGATTACATTAGTCACGAGGCTTTAATTTCCTACGGTGTGCCCCAAGGCAGCATTCTAGGTCCCACATTATTTCTCGTCTATATAAACGATCTCACTTCTATTCAGCTTCCTTATGGACATATAATATCATATGCTGATGACACATGCCTTCTTTTTTCTACAAATTCCTGGGAAGCTGTTCAGGATGCTCCGCAGATGGGACTTAATTTGATAAATGAATGGTTGCAAACTAATTTTCTTACCTTGAATTCTGAAAAAACCAAATACATTGCTTTCACAATACATAAAGAACGCCTTGATCATATTATCAATAAACCTCTGATCTCACACAAATGTCTCTCAAATATTAATATTAAATCATGTAAATGTAACAAAATAGAATTAGTCCATAACATTAAGTATCTTGGTGTAATAATAGATTCCAACCTTTCTTTTAAAAATCATATCGAAGTATTATCCAATAGACTATCTAAATTAATATACATATTCAAAAATATACGCCATGTGCTAGATAAAACAGCTTTAACACGTATCTACTATGCCCTAGCGCAAAGCCTTCTTACTTATTGCATCACCTCCTGGGGCGGTGCTCCTAAAACAGTTATGAAGCGCGTAGAAATATCACAAAGGGCCATTTTAAAAGTTTGCGGGTTCTTCTCTTATAGACATCCAACTGAACTTCTTTATCGATACTGGCAGGTACTAACTGTACGTCAGCTGTTTATTCTCTATACATTGTTGAAGCAACACAGTGAAAATACCTATGATCCCCATAAATTTGTAGGAGTTAGACGTAAAAATACAGTTTGCGCAACATTTGCAACAAAGAAGACATATACAAAAAAATTCTTTTGCTACTTGGGTGGATTCTTATACAATAAAATAAATGAAAAATTGTCTATATATTCTAACAATAAATATGATTGCAGAAAATACGTACATGACTGGTTACTGAAATTAGATTATGATTTAACGGAATCACTCCTATCAAGATAAATATAATGTACACAACACACACACACACACACACACACACACACACACACACACACACACACACACACACACATGCGCGCGCGCACACATACAATACACTACACTAATATAAATATATAACACCATACATACATACATACATATATGTATTTACACATTTGATATCCTAATACACTCTTAATTAGTATTTTATCCTGGATCTTCGTTGTAATTATATTTCATTACAATATAAGAATAACTTTTTTTATCTATCTATCTATTGTGTTCCTAGAATAATTTCATACAATGTCATAGCATTCGAGAGGTGAGAACCTGGTGACTTGTACTACAGGCTTATATATGCCTACTTCAGGCACCAGCTTCTCACATAATAAAATTCTGTTTATGTACCACTAGATTTACATTGTTTTACTTTATGTTATGTGAGAAGATAAATAAAGACTTTATTATTTTATTATTTTATTATTTTAAACCTAGCGACAGCAGTGCAGCTGCAGCGCTGCGGACGCGCTGCCTCCGCGCGGCAGCCTGCGGCAAATTTGAAGGTGCCTTTAAAAGCCAACTTCAAACAACAAAAAAAGAAGAAAGTGTTTATAAAAGAGTGATACGAATTTAATTTACTGTATGCTTATCCATATAATATAGTTGTATATTTACAACCAAGTATTTTAACTGTTAGCTGATTGCCAAAGTAAGGTTTTTACATCTATCCGGCAACAACTCAATATAATAAAAAACTGCAGTTGCCAAACCACTAACCACGCGTGGCAAATATTCCCCCTTTGAAGTATTGTGTGGATAGCGCCCATGTTCAACAGTGGACTTTTCATACTCTGTGATGATGATAATGAAATTTTTCTTTTAAAGGCTCTATTCTAGACAAAATCAATTCATAGCGTCCTTGACTAAGAAACGGTTAAAAAAATCGTAAAGTCAAATTTGTCTTGTTCTCTCGTTTAACATTTTTGAAACTACATGGCTTCTTGGGTGTGATGTCTAATCGCCGCAAGCAATTGCTTTGACTAAATAATCCCTGTAATATTTGAATCCCATAAATTAAAATTATATCAAACATGTGTAAAATGTATTTATGCCCGCATGATTACTTTTCACTTTTCCATTTAATTTAGATAATAAATTGCGGTTGTAATTCGAATGAGATATTTTACAAAATCTTATAAACATTTTTCATATCAATAAATTGCGGTGGTAATTCATATACCGATAAAATTGAATTTTCTTAAAGAATTGAATTTTCTTAAGAAAAATCATTTTTGAAGTGAAGTTTCTTGAGAATCGTTGTAATTTGAAACTCGATAAAACGAAAGAGCGTCACTAAAAAGAGACAAACATGTACATCTACAGGATTTATCCTGCAAGAGAATGAGTTAGAATACAGGATACAGAGTTTATAATAAATTTATCTATATTTTAATTATTTAAACCAAAAAGTTATCCAACTCCTCAGACTATGCATTTGTCTCATTCTCTCAAAATTTAACCCTTTCGCTGTCCCGTGCACCGTTACCGCTACATATATGTAGTTCATTGCTATTGTCTTACTATTGTGTCTAAAAATCGGACCGTGAAGTGTTAAGTTTTCTGAACTTCACTACTACCGCGTGTGAACTGCACACATGATATTTTTTTAATTATGTTTGTTTTGTGAGAAGTATTGCCGTACATTTGAGTACTTCGGGTACTTGTGTATTTCATTTTTCTATGATCATGATCAGGTAACAAAATAGACGTTGCCTTGCAAATGCTTGACTAATTTGACAAAGAAAGACAAGGTCATAATTTCTTATCATGAATTTATCATATTATTTATATATATATGTCGGAGCGTCTATAAAATAGCAGATTGGATCGAGATAGAATTGAGGATATATCGATAAACCCCCACTTCTTTGTGCAGTATAAAGTTCACTGTAGGCGCCGTGCGCTAGAGATTCCGCTGAAGTCATTCTACGAGTGTGGTCATTCTACTAGTGCTACGATAGTGTCGTGGTTCTTTTCTTTGTTGTAATTCTTCTAGTGCAGGCAAGGAGGATTGGTGTTGCTGAGAGGCTACCCTGTGTTACATTGAGATATGTAAGTAGTGTTGCTGTTGGTTTACATATTTTGGTGTTAACATGTATTACGTACCTCACGTTACACTGGTGTGTGATTATGGCGGAAACGTGTTACGGTGTGGTCGAACTGTAATTTCACTATGCAGAATTTATAGTGCGTTACGTTGTCTTATTACTGATAATGATTAATAGTGTAAGCAAGAGAGCAAGTTGAACATCCGCTCTCACACTTTTATTATTTTTAACAGCTGACGCTATCCTTATGTATTTCCGAGATCAAAATGTTGGGATCCTCTGTTGAATTCTCCGACATCAGAAGTGGGATAAAGTCCCTGTTATCACCCACATATAGTCTACGAATAGTGCGAGGGTTATTAAGGTTGGTGAAATACTATGATGCGCCTCGCGTTTGTTTTTTGTGTTCAATTTCTTAAATCCAATTTGTTGTCGTATTTACGACACTGACGAATCATTAAAATGTAGAGTAAAATTTTAAAGTGAAATGTTTTAAGTCAAAAGTTAAATCCTTTTGTTCGATTTATAATAAAAAGTACCCGCAAGTACTTTCATTATTTCTTAACGTATCCAAATATGATAACAAATGTCGAAAGAAATATTGGAGGTATTCTAAATGAGTTATAGTTTGCATTCAGTGGAAATTTAACTTGCTCGAGTTATGTTATAATTTGATACGCGACGTGTGATTTACATGGGCTAATTTTAAAGTTCAAAATGTTTAAACGATGTACCGAAAAAAAAAGTTAAATTTTAACGTGCTATGAATTAAAAACACTAAGTAGTATTTTGTATTCTAATGTGTTGACAAGTGTTACATTTTAGTCAGTGTTATGTGGTCGATAAAATTGAGGTTTGATGTTGAGGGTTTAGTGGAAGGCGTGGTGCTGTAGCACTCGCTCTTGAGTGGAAGTATGCGGTCGGCTTATGACGCCGCGCACACATTATTTGCCGCTGCTACCGATCACCATTTGATACATGAGTTGGTTACTAAAAATGTCGGAAAACGAAAGTATAACTGTCACCTGCACTCACCAGACGAAACGCGGAAGCAGAGCTTCCACTTCACGCCGGTATTCTGTGAGGTCGTGGTACTAACCCGGCTCGAGCCGGCCCATACAAGCAACAGCAAAAGCTGTTGCGTGGCTCTACCACCGCTAAATCTATCTAGGATCTAGTTGTAGCATGGCCTGGTTTTGACAGATGCGTATGCTGCATGGTGGGCGACGTACCTAAGCACGCGTATGCTGGACATGTTTGTGCCTCGGAAGTCGTACACTATGTACGCGCGGAAATCGTGTACTCTTTATGCGCGGAAGTTATATAGTCTTTGTGCGCAGAAGTCGTGTTTTCTGGACATGCATCTGGCTGTATCTTGGCAGGCGCTGTCCTGGTTTACGTTTATAACGTGGTTCACGTGGTCAACGTGGCAACTTTCAAGTTCAAGTAATAGTATGTGTGAGATACTTCGTATGGAGCTGTATGCATACTTGTGAAAGCGAAGTTCTTTATTATAGTCGGCGGTATGAGAGCGTATTTCTGATTGAGGGCCTCGTATACGTGATGGGTGAGAGGATAGGCAACAATGTATAGCATCTTTATAATTCACAACTTGTTTTTCACACAGGTCGCGATGATGACAACCCCGACAATGCCTGTGAACACTCAGGTGCTACTGCTGCTCCCGTTGACGCTTGCGTGGTGCGGCGCAGCGTCTCGCTGGCGCTGGTGCCGTGCAACGACTCGCTGGTGCGAGTGCGGCACGCGCTGTGCTGTGTTCTTTTAGCCACTTGCGCTTCTCTCATGCAGCTAACTATGGCGTGTGCTGGTTTATTTTAATAGTCACGTGCGCTTGCCTTATGACTGCCGCAAAGATGAGCAGTGAGCGACGTGTTGACGTTTATTATGTCAACAATATCAACGGTATGCTGATGAATACTGATGAGTCGTTCCCATTTTATTATAATTCTGGTGCCGAATGCTCTCTCATCAAAGATTGTGGTTCGCCAAAGTTTGGTGGCAAAAGCGTGAATAACATTGTAAATTTAACCGGAATCTGTCAAATATTAGTGTGCAAAGTAACAAATAACCCCAGAGTCATGTGAGGAAGATCACCTATCGCCAAAATGCTCTAAAGTTAGATGTCCTAGTTGATGACAGTGGTAGTGAGACCAAATTTGGTGAAGAATGGCTTGTATACTCATACTCAAATCTTTAGACCGCACCTCATAAGTAACATGTGGCGATGGATCTGTAAGGAATCGTTGGTGCGATTCATGTCTGTGTTGGTGCACAGATCCTCTCAAGTGTTGTAGCATATTTGGCGGCAGATATGTAGTTAATCGTTGGTGCGATTCTGGCATATGTGACGACAGATGTGTAAAGAATGGTTGGTGCGATTCTGGCCTGTGTCGGTGCACAGATTTCAATGAAAGTTTCACGAGTTGAATATGCATTGCTTTATGAATTATGGTTAAGAGTTAACAAAATTGTCAGAATTACTGTGTTGTAACTCGGACCTTTCGCAATAAATCATGTTGTGCAAAAAGCACTGTGTACGAAGCCTTGATAACAGGGCATTGTCAATTATGACTATTGTACTTAGACTTAGCAGTAAAGTACCATTTGGAATAGACCTTGTTTCGATTGGCAGAATAGCCGGGCTAGATTAATTTCTGAGCATATTTTGTCTACAGGCACTGCAACCGTGGACGGATGCTAGTCAGGGATGGCAGTCGTTGATGGCGCCATAGTGCAACAAGCAGCGCCATCTAACAATTAGTTTTACGAACTAATAATATGTACCTGCACATGTCAGGACCAACGAGCGGATGAATTGGTGGACTAATAGTGTTTGTTAGAGGAATGAATGAAAATACACGCCCCAGGACGGTCGTATGTCAGGATGGCCGCGTCGGAGCGTCTATAAAATACCCGGTTGGATCGAGATGGAATTGACGGTAAATCGATAAACCCCCACTTGTTTATGCCGTATAAAGTTCACTGTAGGCGCCACTGAAGTCATTCTACGAGTGTGGTCATTCTACTAGTGCTACGATAGTGTCGTAGTTCTGTTCGTTGTTGTAATTCTTCTAGTGCAGGCAAGGAGGATTGATGTTACTGAAAGGCTGCCCTGTGTTACATTGAGATAAGTAGTGTTGCTACATCCCGTGTGGAGTTGCCAGAGCTCCCATCGGGCGCGTCCCCAGGTGGCGGATAGGGGAACGCCACTCAGATATGGGTGGTAGCGGGAAACCGCCGCGGACCAAAACTGGCCGGGTATGGGCGTACCCGTGGTTCCAATAGGACCAGAAACGGCCGGGGCTTAACACCCTAAGAGACGGGCCTTCACAGGCTTGTTGTTGCTCCCGGTATCGCTCTTTGATTAGAGCGAACACGGGATGCAACACACGCGGCGATGTGCCAAGCGCACCAATGCTGGGTGACCCCGCGCGGTTATGTGCCAAGCGCACCGATTCCGGGCGACCTCTGTGCGGCGATGTGCCAAGTGCACCTATGCCGGACAACCCGTAAGCCCACTAGGGCCCGGGGGCCCTGCAAGGCCGCGAGGAAGAAAACCTCTTCAAAAATAACCCTAATCCTAAGGTCTTAGGTGCCAAGGGGATGAATGGCTGGGGGGGAGCCCAGTCCCAAGCCTTTGGGGGGTTAGGGGTTCAGGGACCTCACCCTGTATAAAAAAAGGATACAAAAAAAATGCAGTGCGACAAAAAATCTATTCCCCAGGGTGGTCCCGCCAAAAGCGGGGAGTCCACCCCCAGCAGCTTAAATAAGCTCTGTGGCAGCCCCATCGTATCTGGGGGGGGCAATCCACTGCATCGCGGGGACGCACAAGCGTCAACCGCGGGTCCCACAACATCTAAGGGGCAAAGTAATAAGGAAGGAGCCGTGTCGGGTGTTACAACGGTGCCGACACGAGAAAAGCGTGGGCGCTTTAAGCGCCCCAATACGCCGGCAAATCAGGCGATTGTAAGCGATGGAGGCGTGTCCGATTGTTCGTCCATATCGCTTAAATCGGCCCCATCGGAAGGGGGAAGAAAGCGTAAGGCCAAGCCCCCAAGTGCTGCGGTTGTGGCTGCTAAATTTGCGGCAGTGTCAGCCACAGCCTCTGAAGAAGAGGCCGCAACAGGCATCGAAACAGAGGAGGATCTTTTCGACCCCTCCGTAACACTCACAAACACTAGGGCGAAGAAAAGCCTGCCTGACCCGGAGGAGTTGGCCCGCGAAATGTCGACGCATAGTGACAGTGAGCTTGGCCAACAAATTGAAATAAATCTTCAGGCCGTTGAAAAGGTAGCAGATAGATCTCGCAACCTAAAAGGCAATTTCGTGAGGGGTATAAGGCTAGCTGTGCGTAATATAAAGGCGGCGACCGAAGAACTTGCGCGAAGGACCACGACAAGCGAAAACATTAAAAGGCTTGAAAAGGAGAACGAGGAATTGCGATCACAGCTGGCCAGTCTTGCGGCCAAAACGGAAAAACTAACCAAGGAGATTTATCTCCTCCGCAAGCAGGAAACGCAAAAGACCCATCCTCCGAACATAGCAGCCATGTCCAACCGACCGGTGCTAGCACACCACAAGGCCAAGCTTGGAGAGGGGGACCTCATGGAGCGCATTGGGTTCCTAATCGAAGAAAAGCTGGCAATATTTGAGGCCAAGATATTTCCCGATAGGGTGATCCGACCTCCATTGGCAGGTGCGAGTCGAGGTGAGTTATCGCTACCTCAACGGCTATCACCACCTTTGCAATCGGCTCCATCGTCGCAGCCACAGAAGACGAAAAGGCAAAGGTCGAAGAGGAAAAAGAAGCCTGCCTACCCACCGCTGGTCGATCTTCCCCCTGTGGTTGCGACGGTATCGAATAACCCGGTACCGCCCAATGCCACTTCGTGGGTTGAAGTGGCTAAAAAGCCCAAAAAACCAAGGGGCACCGATAAGCAGATCGCCGCGATGGCATCACCTTCCGGTACTCCGAAAGAAAGGCGGAAAAACAAGAAATTATTGCGTGCCCCAACATCTGCGGCCGTAACAGTTACGGTGTCAGACACCTCCACTGTCACTTATGCCAAAGTAATGGAGGAGGCAAAGGCCAAAATACACTTGGCAGATTTTGGCATCGAAACAGTCCGCCAGAAGCGAGCAGTAACCGGAGGACTCCTGCTGGAAATTAAGGGTCCGGATTGCGGCGCGAAGGCGGACAAGCTGGCGGCCAAAATGCGTGAGGTTCTCTCAGACCTAAACGTGCGGATCAATCGGCCAGTTAAAACTAGCGATGTTCGACTGAGGGACCTCGACGACGCCGTCAGCACTTTGGAGGTTGCGGCGGCTATGGCTGAGGCAGGAGATTGCTCGGTGGATGATATAAAAGTCGGGGAAATCCGCCGAAATCCCACTAGCATGGGTACATGCTGGGTGCAGTGCCCAGTTACGGCAGTCCGCAAGATTATGGCTGTTGGGCGAGTGCGCGTGGGTTGGGGGTCTGCTCGAGTAGAAGTACTGGAGCCCAGGCCCATGCACTGTTTTCGGTGCCTAGAAAGGGGGCACGTTGCCAGCAGGTGCTCCAGTGAAACAAACAGAGGCGCACGTTGTTATGCTTGCGGAGAGCAAGGACACAGGGCGAAACAGTGCACTGCGTCGGCACTAAAATGTCCCCTCTGTTCCGATCTTGGGCATTCTGCTGGCCACAGATTAGGGAAGAAGTGTATGCCTCCTTCCAAAAAAAAAGGGAAGGAAGAATGGTGAGATCTCTGCACCCACCAGCAAGGCGGCCACAACGACTTCTGTCGCTGCTCCGAGTACTAGCTCGGCTATGGAGGTGGCTGAGTTAGAAATTCGCACCCCTTAAAGTCCTCCAGGGCAACCTGAACCACTGCCGTAATGCGCAGCATTTGCTCATGCAAACCATTGCGGAGTGGCGGGTTGCCCTTGCAGTAGTAGCAGAGCCCTATGCCGTCCCCGACCATCCTCGCTGGTTCGGTGACGAATCGGGCTCCGTCGCCATCTACTGGAGTGGTGGAGAGGGTGCCCCACCCTGCGCTCTATTGAGAAGAGGGCAGGGCTTTGTTGCAGTGCAATGGGGCCCCTTGGCCATAGTGGGCTGCTATGTCTCTCCTAATAGGTCCCTTGCCGACTACGAGGCGTACCTAGACGAGGTGGCGAATTGTATTCGCGAATGTCAACCTCGTCCGTTGATCGCTCTGGGAGATTTTAATGCCCACACAAGGGCTTGGGGCAACTCTAGAGACGATCCCAAGGGAGAGACAGTGATGGTATGGGCGGCTGGACTGGACCTCCGATTGATGAATCAGGGGTCCGTAAGCACATGTGTACGGTGGCAGGGGGAGTCCATCGTGGATCTTACGTGGGCAACTCCTCCTGCAATGCAAATGCTGTCGGGCTGGCGAGTGGCGGAGGAGGTGGTCACTTTGTCTGACCACCGCCACATCGTATTCAATGTCGCACTTCGACAGCCCGACAGTAATCCCATTCGCCGAGATAGCAGCCCACCGCGACGTTGGTGTCTCAAGCGGCTCGATCAAGATAAGCTCGAAGTCGCCGCCATCGTCGCGTCCTGGCCAGAAAACGCCGAAGAGGTCCAGTCCGATCCTGAAGGGGAAGCGAACTGGTTTCGGGGTACGATGGCGCAAATTTGCGACCTGTCGATGCCCAGAATCAGTCGCCTTAAGCGCAAAGCAGTGTACTGGTGGTCAGCAGAAATCGCACGGCTCCGTGCAATCTGCTTACGGTGTCGGCGCCAGTACACTAGAGCCCGAAGGAGAAGACGGCGAGCTCCGCCTGAAGAGATAGCCAGACTCTACGGGGCATACCGAGCGGCTACAAAGGCGTTGCAAATCGCCATTACCAACGCCAGGTCTCGGTCCTGGAAAGAGCTTCTGGAGGGACTCAGCAAAGATCCCTGGGGGCGCCCATACAGGATGGTGCTGGGTAAGCTCCGGCCCTGGTCGCCCCCTCTGACGGAGATTCTCGACCCGGATCTTCTGGAAAGGGTAATCAGCACGCTCTTTCCAGAGGACCAGTCAAGTCCCGAAGGTCACCTGCCGTCTTCATGGGAGTGGCAAGAGGAGATGGGGGTGACCCTTGAGGAGCTGGACCGAGCCATTAGCCGCCTAAAAGTCCGGAACACAGCACCGGGTCCCGACGGAATCCCGCGCCGGGCCCTAGTGCTGAGTCTGGCTGCTCTGGGGAACAGGCTCAGGCAACTGTTTACCAGCTGTCTGCGGTGTGCCAAATTCCCCACAGCCTGGAAAGAGGCAAGGCTGGTTCTCTTGAAAAAGGACGGCAGGGCTGCAGATTCTCCCTCTGCGTACCGACCCATATGCCTGCTGGACGAGATTGGCAAATTGTTCGAGAGGATAGTTGCCACTCGGCTCAGCGGGCATCTGTCGCGCGTCGGTCCCGATTTGGCTGACAGCCAGTTTGGATTCCGACGGGAGCGTTCCACTGTAGATGCGATTATGCGCGTCCGCTCCCTGTCGGAACAAACAGTATCACGGGGTGGCGTGGCGTTGGCGATAAGTCTTGATATCGTCAACGCCTTTAACTCTCTACCCTGGGACGCAATCAGGAGGGCACTGGCACATCATCAAGTGCCCCCCTACCTGCATGGTATTATTGGGGACTACTTGCGCGACAGGTACATTGTGTACATGGCGAAAGATGGTAGAAAGATTCGGAGGGAGATCAGACGTGGGGTTCCACAGGGCTCGGTGCTGGGACCACTACTGTGGAACCTCGCGTACGATGCGGTTCTGCGGGTCGACCTTCCCGCTGGCGTAAATATCGTGTGCTATGCCGACGACACCTTGGTGATCGCCAGCGGGATAACTTTCGAGAGGACCAAGGAGCTCGCCGAACTGGGGGTGGAAGTCGTCGTCGCCAAAATCCACGAGTTGGGTCTAGAAATAGCGCCTCACAAGACCGAGGCCCTATGGTTCCATAAATTACCACGGGGCAGGGAACCACCCGACTCGTGCGTCCGCGTGGGTGGGTCTGAAGTCAGAGTGGGGAGGTACATGAAGTACCTAGGCCTCCACCTTGACAGTCGCTGGGGCTTCGAAGAACATTTCGAGCGCCTAGTCCCCCGGATCGAAAGGGTGGCGGGTGCTATGCATAGACTGCTGCCCAATCTAGGGGGACCAACGGAGGAAGTACGTCGCCTCTATGCAGGAGTTATACGGTCCGTAGCTCTGTATGGAGCGCCTGTATGGGCAAAAAGGCTGGCCATCCGACGCTGTAGAACTAAAATTTACAGTGTCCAGCGGAGGATGGCCATACGGATCGTACGAGGATACCGCACCATATCCTTTGAGGCGGCGACAATCCTGGCTCGCTTTCCACCACTAGATATACTGGCGGAGATGGACGCGAGGGTGTACGACCGAATCCGTGCCCTCCGCCAGAGCGGTGGTAGCGAGCCAGAAGAGGCGCTCGAATCAGTTAAACGGCAGGAACGACAAAACGCCCTAGCGACATGGCGCACTCGACTCGAGGAGCGCTATGAATACAAACGCGTCATTGGAGCAATCCTGCCGGTCTTCGATGCCTGGATGCAGCGACGAGTAGGAAGACTCACCTACAGACTTACACAGATAATTACCGGGCATGGGTGCTTCGGTGATTATCTGTGTAAGATCGGACGCGAGGCGACGGCGAACTGCTTCCACTGTGGTGGACAGGACCAGGACTCCGCTTCTCATACGCTCGCAGTATGCCCAGCGTGGGAACGGGAGCGGACAATCCTGGCGAACCGCATTGGACGGGACCTCTCCCTGCCAGCTGTCGTGTCGGCGATGCTGAGCGGGGATTCGGCGTGGAGGGCCGTAGCCACCTTCTGTGAATCTGTTATGACTCAGAAGGAGGCTTCTGAGCGGGATCGGGAGAGGGCGGATCCCGCACGGAGACGACGTCGCCAAGGCGTTCGTCACGGCCCTCCTATTGAAAACGGTGTTCCCCAACCAGAAACGGGGCCTCCGGGGTTGCAGACGCTCGGGGCGGGGGCCTCGAGCGTCTA
Source organism: Parnassius mnemosyne (assembly GCA_963668995.1). NCBI lineage: Eukaryota > Metazoa > Arthropoda > Insecta > Lepidoptera > Papilionidae > Parnassius > Parnassius mnemosyne. The sequence continues at coordinate 27,646,658 of CAVLGL010000093.1, read as the reverse complement.
GCTATGTAACCCCTGAGGAGGACGATGACTCGGAAGTGGTCTCGAGACATCGTGATAGCACTGCGAGGGTGCTGGGGGCAGCAACAATTACTGTCCCCGGGACGTGCTATAGGTGTAGCAAAGCGACGGAGGGGCCCCGGTTGCGTTCCGAACGGAGATCCCGGGACCCCTCGTATACGCTGATGGTGACCACCGTGGGGTTTTAGCCGGTATGAGTCCGGCATAACCTTTTCGTTGCCCCCGTAGCGGAAGGTATCCATGAGGATTTCCCCACGTAAAAAAAAAAAAAAAAAAAAAAAAAAAAAAAAAAAAAAAAAAAAAAAAAAAAAAAGTAGTGTTGCTACATATTTTGGTGTTAACATGTAATTACGTACCTCACGTTACACTGGTGTGTAATTGTGGCGGAGACGTGTTACGGTGTGGTCGAACTGTAATTTCACTATGATGAATGTATAGTGCGTTACGTTGTCTTATTACTGATAATGATTAATTGTGTAAGCAAGAGAGCAAGATGAACATCCGCTCTCACACTTTTATTATTTTTAACAGTTAACGCTATCCTTATGTATTTTCGAGATCAAAATCGGGATCCTCTGTTGAATTCTCCGACATTTATATGTATATTTGTCTTTTTGTATTTGAGACATTCATTCATATTCTGAATGGAATCATTGAGAATATTCTTACGTATGGATAAATAAAGAAATGTCACGACGGGTGTTTGAGATTGCGTATAATTAAGCTTCTAGCAACAATTTTTTTAGAATACAACTATCTAGTGTGGTAAATGTTAAAAGACTAATGTAAAACGATGTTGTTGAAAATCTGATTGACCTAGATAGCACTTAATTCTTCGGTGTATCGATTTAAGCTAAACAAGGCAAAAAGAGTAATAAGTGTTAATGAACAATTTTATTATTTCAAGTTGTTGTCTGGAAGATGCTGCTGCCAATCTCCTGTTTCATAACTCTCTGTCATCTCTTACGACACCCGCGAGATGTAATGCTGTTGTGGTTGTACATACGCTACCTTTTGTCTGTCTGTCCGGGCTATTCTGCGGAATGGCTGATACAATCGTTATGAAACATGACAAATTGTTAAGAGAACAATGCCAGGAGTGATTTAAGTTATGTTTTATCGCAAAACATTGAGGATTTTTGTGAAATCGTAAACTGATAAAATAAATAATTTTATAGATAATAAAAAATATATAAGTCTTAAGATATGATGTGTAAAAGACCTATATTACGTAAAATTAATAGATCTTCAATTTTTATATTAAACATTTTCCCATATTGCACATAGGTTACAAGATAATAGGAAAGAAGCAGTTATCTTGGTAGATAGGAAAATTTTTTCGATAATTGATCTACTTGTCTAAAGACCACTATTATAGAATTGCAAGTATTTTTTTAAGTTGCGGGTAAAAGCTGGCTCAAAATATTAAAAAAAAAATAATAGTAAAACACAGATTTTTCTATTTCCAATGCGCTCTGAGTAATCAACGGGTTCACTGGGCCGTGTTGGTTATCCTTTGACTATGATTGCAATTGCAGTTCCGAATTAACAGTCTTGTACGCCTAGGTACATAAAGGTAAATGTGGACATAGTAAATCGCTCTTTTTTTCAACTTTGTCACCGCAAATATCACGGAGATTTTTCAATACGAAGCCATCATCAAAACATAAACATAATTGATGCTATTCTTCCTCTTTATCCTTCCCCTCCTATTATAAGCCCACAAACTGTCAACAGTTGGACTTGGAAGAAACATTTGACAATAATATAAGCAGAATTTAAGGCGTGGTTAAGGGTAACAAAAAAGTGATCAACATAAGGAGTTTTCAAATAAAATCTGGTTATTTTAAATTTGGCTGATTTGAGACTCTTATTTCGCCATTTGTATTCCATAGCTCACATAAAGGACCACGTCTCAGATCCTTATATCGTCACTGGCAACACACTATGATGTGTCGTAATCTCTTGAATGCTGCCCAGCCGGTTGAATCTGTCGATTGACCTCTCGATCGAAGTTGGACTTACTTAGTTGGACTATTTATCCTAGCTAAACATACTCGTACAGTTGTGTGACATGGACTTTACACATGATCTTTGTATTTTCATGTACATTTTAAGACCTCTCCGCTGAGAGACACTATTGAGTTCATTGAGCATAGTGCAGCGATTCTGCTATGAGGACTAGAGGCAAATCGAAGGTAAGTGATATATTTACCATTGATGTTAATACCGTATTCTTTCCAGTGCAATAGCTTGATAACGTATTTCAATGCAGCGGTGAAAAGTTTCCGTTACATAACGTCACCCTGTGTTACCCCTCTCTACAGTTGGATAGATTTCGTACTCGGGTCTTTCGCACCACTGAAGGGCCCGTAGTACCACCCAAATTTCGACGGAATCAAAGGATTTTTCGTAGTTCATAAACATCAGTTTATCGACACTTCAATTAAATTCATAAACACTACCTTTAATTTATAAACCGCTTAGACCATAAACTAATAGAAACTAATAGAAGAAGTACTAGCGACTTAGATTTATTTGATGCAAGTACTTATGATAGGGAGGTATAAATATAGATACCAAAACAGTGACAAGAAGTTTTACTCGTAATGTTAAGTTCCGTGGGGATTGAATGAAACGTGGAATCTAAAGTTCAAAGTAAACGCTGCTAATACTTCCGCATAACTTCTGTCGCAAAATGAGATATTTATCACGGAGAAAGTTTCATATTTTGCTTTTTATTTTACTTCATCTTTGTTATTTTAGTGAATACAAACATTGCCTATGTTTGTACTTTTAATGTTAAATTTAACAATAAGCCTTTATAAATTGATGTTTATTAAAATAAATTCATGTTTATGTTATACATAGAAATAGAAGAGGTAAATAAAATTTCTAGTTCTTAAAAGCACGCGGTAAGTGAAAATTGGGAAAAAAATCTTCAACTCATTGACGGTGACTGTGTTCTGGTACATGGAAGCAGAAAATTACTCTTAGTTCAGTTAATCTTAACGAAGACAATAGTCACAGGTGACAAGTGGGTTTCATACAAGAACGTCACGCGCCTTGCTGTCTGGGTCGCGAAGCTTTTTAGCAGACTTCGAAAAAAGTAAGAGTTCAAGAAAGGTCCTCAATTCTACTGTGTGTTCTTTTTTGTATGTAACGCAATATATTCGTTAGTTGTGAACCGATTTTATTTACTCTTTGCAGCTGCTTTATATATTGCTAAATTCTTCAAGGGTGATCCCCTGAGGGTTTCATGTTATGTCGACATTCCAATTAATACCTTGAGCTAGTGATATTCATTAGTAGTTTCACTCTAAAGGGTTGGGGATGTTAATTCTTCTATGTACTATGTTTTAGCACTGACTTCTTAAGTTGCTTGGTGGAAAATATTTTATTTTATTTAGTTCTTTAAGATCGGCTTTTACTTTTTATTAATAGTTTAATTTTGCTTCCAGTTCTAAATTATTTAAGAATTACTTGATAGCAAATTTACCTGGGATAATATGTCCGACTGGTCAACCAACTAATCTTACTCGGCTGGGGCTACGTTCAGTTGGTCAGATATTCCTCATAACCTTAAAATAAAACCGTACAACCACTGCGAGTCTAAGACAGCTTGCGATGGAAAGAAGCGTGTTTGGAATTTACATAGAGGAAGACATACGTAGAAGATACTCTTGTTCTTCTACGTATATTTATTGACATAACCTAAAAGCTGAATATAGCAAAGGGCAGGCCAAATAACTCAAAGAACTGACAATCGATGGAGAAAATAGTTCTTGGCACGTACTGCCAAGCAACAACAAATGGAGAAGAGATTCTTGAATGGCCACGTGTGTAGTGATAGTGATTATTATCAAACTGACAATTCCGATATATACCTACACCCTCCACCCCTAAAAATTGACGGATGCTGTGCAATAACTCTATCAAAAGTTTAAATAGCATGTAATCACCTAGACCAAAATTAAGCTAATGGAATTTCAGTACAATTATTAACAGTATACAATATGGAGAATACTATGTTAGGAGTTTTTAAAGAATAACCTATACAAGAATAACATGAGTAACCGACATATCCGATCGAAGTAAGCCGAAGTGACAATGTGCTGCCCGTGTAGCTCAAAGAACCGACATTCAATGTGAAAGAAAGATTTCGATCCTCATCTATAAGTGGAGTAGATTGACCCTCTACTAAATGATAGTAACGAACTAACAAGACATAGAAACTCGATGCTGCTGGAGGTTCCAAGTGGGTTTATATCGATTCGTTCCATGAGCGAGAAATATGTTCAGCAGTGAAATAATAATGATGATTCACATCAATATATCAGCTTTAAGACTAGAGACGTTATCTATTTCAAACGAACTTGGTATTTAGGTAATGACATAGGTTATTGCGGATACTATGCTTACTGTTACGATTATGTTAGTAACCTTTTGTTTGAACTAATTAAATTCCTTCAGGTCTGAGTTATGATATCAATTTAATCGAATATACCGCATATAATCACAGGTATTTCCTATATTATATTGTGAGAACTTTTTTGGCATTCCATGACATGAATTCATATACTGCATATAATCACAAGTATTTACCATATTATATTGTACGCACTTGCGCGCTCTTACGCACTTTGAAAATGCCTATATTTCCCGCATTCTTTACAGAGTCCTGTTTTATGCACCGCAAATGGTTCTATAAATATTAAATGTTTGTTACATGAAATACATATGTGGACATTAGATTTTTTTAACCTAAAGTATAAAACGTTTGCCCACTTCTTGCTGTTAGGCAGAAGTAAAAACTTTCTGAATTAAATCCTAGCTTTAATGAAAAAATGAAAGTCGAGGCTTTATAATATAAAGTTGGCTGCCTTACTATGATCGCTATAGTTAATGAACGCAATGAACTGATTATTTTTCTCTAAGTGGTTTTTATTAATAAGTCTGTAAGGTTTAATTATAACTACTTTAAAAAATTGTTCTGATAGTTAAAAAAGTTACTTAATATAAGTTTTTTTCAGAATAAGGGTCACAAACGAGTTCACAGTTTACCTGATGGTAAGTGGATGTTGTAACCCAGAGTTATCTACATTTATCCTCGATTAAGAATCAAAATGCAAATGTTTTGTGACCCCTGCGGAATAAGATGGAATGCCTCGTTACCAGTAAAAAGCGACTCCGGTACTTTACACTCACCATACAAAACGCAACACCATTAAGCTACTATTTTACGCTAATATTCTGTGAAAGCATGGTCCTTCCCGCGTCGAGCCAACTCATTTAATTTATAAATATATTATACAACATGACTCTACCACATATCTTTTATTTTAAGGTATAGCCAATCTTGTCGACGACTTTTGTGACATATTAGTAATGCAGGTACACATTCGGCTGTCGCTGGTGTTACTCGGTCACTGTGACGCAGGCGCATATCCCGAAACTTGTTGTCATGTAATACATTTTTGTCGTGTAATACTTTTTACTTTTTGAGCTCGGCGACCGGATATTTACTGTCACAAACATCTGGCGTTTTTTGGAGGAAAGACTTTGTTGTGCTCAAAGGGTTTGTGAACGAAAGCTATTTTTTTTTGGATTAAATATTTATTAACGCATCCAACCGTGTAGTGGCAGTGTAAGAATATCCACTACTCCATGTCATCCCGTGGTAGTTGTAAGAGGCGACAGAGGGAAACATATCAGGAGATCGGCAGCAGCATCTTCCTAATTTTTTTTTATTTATAATTTATAAAAATATAATTTATTAGATAAGGTCTGAACATTTTCTGAAACTTTGTTGTAAAAGCATTGCCCCATGAAACATGAACATTTTGGAAAAATAGTAAGTATAATTTTATTTTCGATGTACAATAATTTTGAGGATCTGAATCCAACCCTTTTTTTTACGGGAGGAAATCCTCATGGACTACCTCCGCCTGGGGAAAGGCGGAGGGGCGTGCCGGACTCTTACCGGCTAAAACCACCCCGGTGTCTCCTCGCACGTGCGCGTGGGGCCGCGGGAATCCAAATTCTTCCGCAGCCCCACATTAGTGCTGGCCCGGTCTGTCCGGGCCTCGTCTCCTGCACGGGGTAGTGAGGTGTTCAACTACCCCGTGTATCGCCTCAGGGGCGCGCGCCGACACCCGCTCGCGCCTCCGCCTCGGGTCCATCGAATAGGGGTGGCGGGGGCTTCCCCAAGTCCCTCGCCCCTGGACCCATTCATGGGGGCCGGAAAAGGGCGTTGTCCGCCCTTCTCTTGCGCCCGGTGCGCCTTCTGCGGCAAGGGAAGGGAGTCAAGATCTCCCTTTCCCGTTCCGCAGTTTCCTTCTGCGACATCGCGTCCTCGCAGAAGGACACCACCCCGTCCCACGACTCTGCGCTACCGACCATTTTCCGCACTAAGGCCGGCAGCGACAGATCGCCTTCTACTTTATTTGTGAGGACACGGCGCTGCTCCTCCCAAGCTACACACTCGGCGAGCGTGTGTTGCGCCGTGTCCTCCCCGCAATGGACGCAGTGGTGGCACCCATCGTCCGACTCCCTGTCTATGCGGCACAGGTACTTGCCGAAGCAGCCATGCCCCGACAGCACTTGCGTCACCCTGAACGATAGGGAGCCGTGCCTTCTTCCGAGCCAGTCGTCGAGAACTGGCCGGATCGCCTCGACGGTAGCGAGGCCGGCGGTAGGGCGCAAAAGCCTTTTCCGCCATTCCGCCACCAAGACCTGACGGAACTCCTCTCGGCGCAGCGCGATCTGCCGCTGCACCGGCCTCGAGCCCCGTGCCCGCTCTTCCTCGCGTCATCGATATAATGACGCGAGTACTTTCGCCTCTAGGTCCCAGGGCGGGGATCCGGCCAGGACGCAAGCCGCCTCGTAGGAAATCGTGCGATACCCGCGGACGACTCTGACGGCCATCGCCCTCTGCGGTTTGCGCAGAATGGCGAGAGTGCTGGCCGTCATGTCCATCGCCCACATAGGGGCCCCATACAGGGCCATAGACCGCACGATTCCCACGTACAACCGCCTACAGGCGGCGCTCGGGCCCCCCAAGTTGGGGAGCAACGTTGATAGCGCGCCCGCTGCACCCATCAGCTTGGACGCCAGCCGCCGGAAGTGGGGTCCGAATTCCAATCGGCTGTCGAGCACCAATCCCAAATACTTCATGGTGGATTCGACAGCTATCCGGGCCCCGCTGACCACGATGTGTGAACCCGGCGGCGGCGCGCGTCCAGGGCCATGGAACACCATGGCCTCCGACTTGTTTAGGGCCACTCCAGGCGCATCTGAATCCAACCCTAGTCTAACCTAGAATAGTAAAGTCGCGTTGGCCCTAAACTGTCATATTTTAGGGCCAACGCATTTGTGCTATTTAGTTGCGCGGTTGGTCCGGTTCTTACGCTATGTTAATGTCTAACGTTTTACAACCCGCTGTAGTTCTGTGGCTGTAGTATAATATATACTGTATCAGTCTGTAGTATATATAATGACGGCTCCGTGGCGCAGTGGCTTAGCAATGAGTCGCTACGCTAAGGGCCGCGGGTTCGAATCCCGAACGGAACAAGTATTTGTATGGCCTGCGAATAATTGTTCCGGGTCTGGACGTTTGTCCTTATGAAATTTATGTATGTAAACTGCATCCACGATACAGGAGAAAATCCTAGTGTGGAGGTAACGTTTTAAAAAGAATAAAAAATATCCGCTATCATATATTCGTAATTATAAAATAAATCTATGTGTATTCATATTCAAAGATTAAGTTATAAATAAGTAATGCACTACCCCATAATATCTTCTCGCGGATGTCGTACGAAGCAACAGAGGGAAAATTAAATAGGAGATGGGCCTGCTGCCCATCTCCTATTTCAGTCTTCCTGATGACATAATCAATAATAATAATAAACTAACGTTGCCAACCCGCCCGATAAGGCAGTCTATGGCGCCCGTGTTCAGCAGCGAACTTTTGATGGGCTGTAATTATTATGATGATGATAATAACCTGAGGCATAGATTAATGATAAGTCATCGCGCGCTCTGACTAGATACCGCCGGCGCTCATGTAAAATGCGGCAACAAATACTACGCCGAAGTCGGCGTACCCGATCCAGTCGCATTGCAGGCAACGTGTGAGGTGAACGTACCGAATGTTTTATTAAATTTTGATCATAATCCGAAGTAAAATACTAATTTACGTATTGAAACTGTGTAAAAATAATACTACAAGAAATAAGACAGACACTGGAATCACATACTGTCATTAAGTATCATACGAATTCGAAATTTTAACATAAAATAAAACGAGCCATAAATAAGTCACAAAATACCAATGACGCTATTCAGTGTTGCCGCGAATGCAAAAATAAAGTTCCCCGTGGCTGAGATTTTTATATGTGAATTTATTGTTACTATATTTTATAATATAATATATTTAACTTATTATAATATAACCTAATTCTATATTATTTAATGTTTATTTCTGTAGTATTGCTCAAATGACCCAAGTCTCCACTATCGTTCCATCTGTCTGTCAGTAGGCTGTATCTTATGAACCGTAATATGTAGAATTTTCACAGAATGTGTATTTATATTGCTGCTATAACAACATAAAATAAAAAACAAAACAAGTAAAATATTAAAGGACCCAAAAAAATCACGTTTCTTGTGTGAAGACCATACAAGAAACGTGATTTTTTCTGTATTGATATGTGTTTTGTTTACAGACTAAAGCGAAACCTAGATTAACACGCAATTAAATGATGCTGTATGTATGGTGGGATTGAAAGTTTATCATTAGCTTTTACCGCCGGGTAAAACCATCGATTCGGATCTCTACTACCAATAAATAATGAGACAAGCAAGAAATATAAAAAAAAACGGCTGGCATTGATAATCAGAAAAGGAGTGGTCTTTCATCATGATAATGTCAGATCACAAGATTAGTTATCTATTTGAGACTTTCAATACACACTAACATTCCTAAAAATCCAGTATTTGCTTGAGTACTTAAAACTGGTTTAAAAGTTTTAGTCATTATTTTCTTTTCTTGCTTGTGTTCTTTAAAAGAAAGCTTACTGCAAGTTTTAATATTTATGTTTATAATTTTTTTTCCATTATAAATAGGATGACTAAATCCATGTTCCGTCAAATCTCTGGTATTGAATATATCAAATAAAACTACTTGTCGCATTTTTTAATCAAAATCCCAAGATTTCTACAGCAACGTATATTTTTAATTATGTCACTACCTACAAGATGGTAACAAATTATCGAACAGAATGGACCCATATATATTATAATTAAATGTAATAAAACTTTAAAACAAAAACGTCTTGAATTTGTATACAAACTTTTTCCCCGGCCTTATATACTAACTAAAGGTGTAACAAAATAGTACTTAATAACTTAGGGAATGATTCTGCCCGTCAACATGAATATTTTTTATTATGGGATCATCTTCGAAATTTTCAATTTATACGTGATAGACCCATACTGCAGCTATATTACTGGTATAGTTGTAGAACGAATGGGTCAGCTCGACCGGGGAAGGACCACGCTCTCACAGAATACCAGTGTAAAATAGGAGCTTAACGCTGCTGTGTTTCCCATGGTGAGTGTAGAGAACGAGGCATTCCATCTTAGTCCTCAGAGGTTGCAACGCATCTGCATTTTGATTCTTAACCGAGGATAGATGTATATTTCTATGGGCTATAGCAACCACTTACCATCAGATGGACTGAGTGCTCGTTTGTCACCCTGATCCTATAAAAAAATATCTCAAAGTCAGTTATTCCATACAAAATTTCATACAAACTTGCTCAAAATGTATGGAAGACCTGATTTTTCTTGCGATTTGGAAGATAGATCTATAGTAAAAGTTGTTCATATTGATGCGTAGAGTAGAAAGCACTATTTTGATTACACCATATATATAACAATTTTTTTAAATAATTTGTGAATATTAGACATGTAAATAAAAAAATTAAACTGATAAAAAGGAGGCCTTATATAATATACACAAATATATTGATACATTCGTTATTAATAAACTATTCATTTTTAAGTATTTCTGGAATACATTCATAAATATGAACTTAACTACTAAGCTATAGCATTAAATAAATTTTCCCATTAATCGGGTAATAATTAAGCTGCTGGCATATACAATATTTTTCACGCACACTAGTATCATGCAAATTGTCTTAAACACACTACAATATTAAGATGCCGCATTCATGTAGCTGTTACCTGCAGGGAGCACGGTATCTAGTCAGAGCGCGCGATGACTTATCATTAATCCATGAACCTGAGGCTACCTTACGAGTATAATGTGGACATTGAGATACTAATGATAGTGTGCCTACGGATTGTTGGTAGCGCAATTTGAATTTAAGTTATATATCTATAACTAAAATTGAAAATTTATAAACTCCCGAAACAAAAAGAGCTGATGATCATGAAACAGCAAAAAATATTTTCTTCAATCATACCTAAGAACAGTCTCGATCAAGTCACCTTGCAAACAAAAAAACTAAATCTAAATGAGTTCATCCGTCTACCGAGCTACGATACCACAGATACACACATTCACAGATACACAGATACACACACTAAACTAATAATACCCCTCTGTTTGCGTCGGGGGTTAAAAATAAACTTAAAGTAAGATACTAAATAAAGTACATATTCTATCATCACCACATACATTGTTACTGATGTCATGCTTTTAAAATACACTAATTATTGCACTTGAAATCGGCGTATTTCAATATGATTAATTTCTTTATTCTATCTCTAACATTGTATATAAATCATCTATCGATAATCTTGCTTACGTCAGATCGAATTAGAAAAGGTCAAGGAGAGAGACAATTAGCTAGAATAATTAGATATCCTATTACGAGGGCTACTACGGTAAGTACTTTTATTAATAATTAAGTAATCAGGTACAATTGGGTTTTCTAATTAAATTTAAATATTTTTTTGTTAGTTCAGTATTTAAATAATTGAGGTACAGTACTACCTCAAACATACAAGAAGTCTTTTTTCTGGTTCAATTGGCCTTATGAATCTTGAGTTTTCCATAGAAATATATGGTTTTATATGTAGCAATTCTTGAAATTTCTTGTATGTTTAATGCAAATATCTAAAAAAATCGTTCATCATCATCTAATAAGTCTTTAAATAAAGTATATCCTCTTCATATACTCCACACAATTGCCTTTTTAAATTAATATAATAAAATCAGAATCTTCTTCTTCGAATTTTATTTTCTTCTTTCTCTGCCAATAAGCAGGTAATTACTATATTTCTTTCCATAGTGATTTCAAACGATAAATTTCACTGTACCATTTCACGCCAATGGTTGGGAAAAAACTACAAAAGGTGTTGGTAATACAATAGATTTGCGTACGGCGCATACGATGCGTACGGTGCGGACAAATGTGCTTTCAGCTTTAATCACCCATTATTAAAAGGTCATTAACTTTTTTTAAATTTAAACGTAACAGCCTATGTATTATATTATATACGCTTTAATGCTGAGCACTGGCGTTCTCTTATTTTTGAAGAGTTTTATAGCAGGAAAATTCCGCTATGTGGCTCAACAATATGTGTGTATTTTTATTGGAAATATTTTTATTAATTCCTTAGACATGCAGATTACTCAGTTCTTTGGTGTCGGCACGAATCGAACTTGGTTGGATCGTCTGAAATGACAATTAAGGCGAACGCTTCTCTTATATCGGAAAAAAAAATAAAATCGTTTTACGCTATTAATTTTTTCCGCAACACAAAACATGTTGAACTACGAATCCACGCGTTAAATTGTATACGTTTTTTTGTGAGATATACAGCATTGAAAACGGAATAAATGTGTTTCATTTTTAACAAAAATTAAGGCATAAAGATTGAATTAGAAAAATTTAAATGTACCAAATAATTTTTTATTTATTTCGTGAATAGAATATCCCATTTTCAACATACTTTAAGTGTCACTTACCATCTCGAGGGAAGATCATTTATGCATTTGCGATAAAACTCTGGGAATCTAATCTCACCAAAAATTTTTGTACCACTATCTGTTTAGGCTAGGTCTCACGACTACGGAGGATGCAGTGTGTTCTCTTACTGCTTGTATTGTAAGGTTAAAACGGTTTGCCGAGCTGTGCGAGATGTTCCATTATCATGGTACAATAATAGCTGGTCTCTGAGACTTTAGTTCGAAGTTCTTCACAATAGACATCCACCAAGAGTGACTACCAAATAGTTACCAATACTTACGTTCGCTTTAGAGCACTGTCCCGGTATTTGACCTTTGTTCAACCATTGTGTTTTTCGGTCGAGAGGTCAATCGACGAATCGTACTCGGCTAAGTAGCGTTGCAGAGATTTGTAACGCTTCCAATCGATTTTAAAGAGTGGTAGGGCCACGCGGCAGTTTTTGCTGTCACACGGATGGGCCGGCTCGAACCGGGGTGGTACCACGACCTCACAGAAAACCAGCGTGAAGTAGAGGTTTACCTCTGCGTTTCACTTAGTGAGTGCAGGTGGCCGGAGGCCTTTTTTACTGGAAATGAGGCATTCCATCTTAGTCCTCACGGGTGACAACGCATATACATTTTGATTTGTAATAGAGGATAATGGAGATGTCTATGGGCCGCAGCAACCACTTACCATCAGGTGGACTGTTTGCTCGTTTGTCACCCTTATCCTATAAAAAAAACCTTCAAATCGACAAAAGAAATTCAATAATTTAACAAAACACTGCTTGTAAAGTACAAGTAGTGTTTTGTTAAATTATTAATGTGTTAAATTATTAGTGTTTTGTAATATTATTAATCATACCATAGGTAATAATTTTTGTTTCAGGTAAACCCTTTTTCGTTAATAATGGGTCGAAGAAAAGGGAATAAAACGCGTCTATTCTTGAGTGCTAATAGAAAAAACCTTCATTTACGTATTTACGTATAAAACGGAAGATTCATTTTGCACCGTGTACAGTACCATCCAAGTAATTAAAATTTCATATCTATTATGGTCATAGGAGCGTGAGGTGGTCAACTTTGAATGGCATGGCTGGATTCTACTCAAGATGGTCCTTATCATAAGGCGATAACAATATAAAAGCAGCAATAACAATGCTTAGTATCTTTGTTTCGCACGTGTTTTATCCCATATTTATCCCTCGTAATATGCATTCATGTCAAATTACAATATGCATTTAAGTAGGTATATATTACCTATCTCTATGGCAATCAAATATTATAAAACTGTATAATTGAAATTCACCTTCCGACTGGGGTTGCCATCGGTGATAGGGCTTTTACTTGTTTTATAATTTTTTAACCGACTTCCGAAAAAAGGGGCGGTGGGGTGTTATATGTTCGACTGTATGTATTTTTTATGTATGTTCACCGATTTCTCCGCCAATTGTGGACCGATTTTCAAAATTCTTTTTTTTAAACCTTACTCCCTTGAGGTGGCATTGACTCCCATTGTCACTTAGTGAGAATCTGATGATGGGATCCCAGCGAAATCGAGGGCAACCTTCAAATTTTATAGACACATATAAATGTTTTTCATGTACTTTCTAACGCATCTCTTTGTGCCTGGTAATCAACATCCCATGTTGTTGAGATGATGATGGAAGGTATAAGTTAGGATCTGATGATGGGATCCCAAGAAAATTAAGGGCAATCCAAAAATTTTATGGGCATTGTTTGGAACAACATACATCTCATGTGTTCCCATGGTCATCATGTCAGGAACCAAAGAAGGGATCATGGAGAAATCGAGGGAACTCTCCAAATTTTATAGACACATATAGGCATTATACCTAGTAATCATCATATTATGTTGCTGAGCTGATGATGAAAGGTATAAGTCAGGATCTGATGATGGGATCCCAGGAAAATCAATAGAAATCCTCAAATTGTATGGGCACTTTTAAATGTTTTTTTCATACAACATTCAGAGACAGTTCAGAACCATTTGAAGAAAGCGCAAGCTTTTTTTCGTCGGGGGCGATCAGCTGGTGATCTTCTGGTCTACCTAACTCATAGATGGACGGAGGTTGTAGAGTCCGAGTCCAAGGGGGAGGCATCCTCGGGGTCGACATATCGTGTGATGTGCAGTTTCGTGGTCACTTGGAAGGGACAGTATTTCACACAACGCCTGCAACTTTACAAGGCGCAGGTTCGGCCTCACATGGAATACTGTTCCCATCTCTGGGCTGGGGCTCCCCAGTGCCAACTCCTTCCACTTGACCGCATCCAGCGCAGAGCAGCTCGAATCGTCGACGACCGAGTCCTCTCCAATCGGCTCGATTCATTGGCGCTGCGAAGAGATGTTGCATCCCTTTGTATTTTCTTTCGCATTCACCACGGTGAGTGCTCTGAGGAATTGTTCAAATTAATCATAATTAAATTAAAATTTCACGAACGCACATCGCGGCGGAACTCCCGATACCATCCACACCATCCGGATGATTGGCAGTCATCCACTGTGCGATTTAGAAGATGTTTCTAAATCGTACTTCCTTGTGGAATTGGTTACCATCAACGATTTTTCCTGACCGACACGACTTAGGTACCTTCAAGAAAAGAGCCTACTCCTTTTTAAAAGACCGGCAACGCATCTGCAACTCCCCTGGTTTCCCTGGTGTTGCAGTTGTTCATGGGCGGCAGTAGTCACTGACCATCAGGTGAGCCGCATGCTCGTTTGCCCCCTCTCCTATAAAAAAAGAAGCTCCTCATCGTCGACCACTACACTCAATGACTTGCATTTAGTTTGTGATGACGATGATGGTGCCCATAATGAAGAAATTCAAAACGACAAGTTATCAGGACGCAGAGTCGTAGATATAAAATATTTGTTTGTCTGCTATTTCAAACATTTTACATTGTGGAGCCCCAAAGGTGTTTTATATGAAAAAATTGAAAAAGATGACGAATTTTGGCAAAACATGGTCAAAATTAGAAAAAAATTTCCACGAATGCCTTCTCCCTGAAATAATTGACGGTCGGATACCACGAAATTTACCTGTAAGAGAAAGGATGGAAATGACGACAGAATAAATGTACATATTAATTAAGTTAAGAATAATTATATATATATATATATATATATATATATATATATATATATATCATCATCATTACAGCCCTTCACAAGTCCACTGCTGAACATAGGCCTCCCCCAAAGAATGCCACAAAGCACGGTCCTGAGCCACCTGCATCCATCGACTTCCTGCATATCTTACCAGGTCGTCACTCCATCTAGTGGGGGGACGCCCTACACTTCGCCTGCCGGTACGAGGCTGCCACTCGAGAACCTTTCTTCCCCATCGGTTGTCGGTTCTTCGAGCTATATGGCCGGCCCATTGCCACTTCAGCTTACTAATCCGTTGGGCTATGTCGGTCACTCTAGTTCTACTGCGGATATCCTCATTTCTGAGTTTATCACGCAGAGAAACTCCGAGCATAGCCCTCTCCATAGCTCGCTGAGCGACCTTGAGCTTCCTCATCCGGCCAGCAGTGAAGGACCACGTCTCGGTTCCGTATGTCATCACTGGCAACACGCACTGTGTGTACAGTCTCGTTTTCAAGTTTTGAGGTATACCTGACGAGAAGATGTGCCGTAATTTCCCGAACGCTGCCCAACCGAGTTGAATCCGTCGATTGACCTCTCGGTCGAAGTTGGACTTACCTAGTCGGACTATTTGTCCCAGGTAAACATACTCGTCAACAACTTCGAGCTTAGTGTTCCCAACAACTACCGGCATAGGTGTGACATGGACATTAAACATGATCTTTGTTTTGTCCATGTTCATCTTAAGACCTATCCGTTGGGAAACACTATTGAGGTCATTGAGCATAGTGCTTAGGTCCTCCAGCGATTCTGCCATAAGGACTATATCGTCGGCAAATCGAAGGTGAGTGATGTACTCGCCATTGATGTTGATACCGTATCCTTTCCAGTCCAGAAGCTTGAAAACATCTTCCAATGCAGCGGTAAAGAGTTTCGGGGATATGACGTCACCCTGTCTTACACCTCTCTGCAATTGGATAGGTTTCGTACTCTGGTTCTGTACTCGGATAGCCATCGTAGCCCTACTGTACAAGCACTTCAACACTTCGATATACCGACAGTCAACTTGGCATCGCTGAAGGGACTGCAGCACCGCCCAAATTTCGACGGAATCAAAGGCTTTCTCATAGTCCACATACGCCAGACATAGTGGCAAATTGTACTCCTCGGACTTCTGCACAATTTGCCGAAGGGTATGTATGTGGTCTATGGTGCTAAAGCCTTTTCGGAAACCGGCTTGTTCGGGAGGCTGGAAGTCGTCAAGTCTGCGCGCGAGACGATTCGTAATGACTCTCGAAAACAGCACGTAGACGCGGCTCAGAAGGGAAATCGGTCTGTAGTTCTTCAAGAGAGCGTTGTCGCCTTTCTTGAAGAACAAGACCACCGCACTTCTGCTCCACGCCTCCGGTGTAATGCCACCATGGAGGACGGAATTAAAGAGCTTCTGAAGGACTTCAAGTACCGGTCTTCCACCCGCTTTCAGAAGCTCCGCTGTAATTCCATCCTCGCCTGGGGCCTTGCTGTTTTTAAGGTGCTGGAGAGCCATTCTAATCTCGCTCAGACTGACGTCCGGGATATCATCGGAATAATGTAATATATATATATATATATATATATATATATATATATATATATATATATATATATATATATAATTATTCTTAACTTATTTAAAATACCCACAAGGACCTCTTCTACTACATAAATATTAAGAACTTACTTGATAAGAGTAGTCATTATTTTATAAACTCCTGGGGAGTCAAAAAAAGCTGGCAAATCAAGTAAGCAGAATTATTCACCAATCAGTAGAATTCGAACAATAGTTACGTATTATTTCACTAAAGTTTGCTAAAGTTCATTTCAAATAATACTAAACGTAAATTCACTGAATTGATACTTTGTTGTCTTAATAATTTCACTGTTCTGTGCCGCCTGTAAATCAGTATAGCATAAACGTCGATATCGACTGACATCACTATGATAGCGATAAAAACTTCGACAGTTGTCACTTTCCTAATTTTTTAGACTAATAAGTGCTTTTTAGTCTAACCATCCCTCACCTCTGGTCTCCCCTCGTAGAGTGCGATAGGGACAACTGCAGCTCAGAACGATTTTACGTACAAAAACCATGACCGATCGACATTTCGTATTATCCTGTTTTCTCTTCGAAAACTAAGCCGATTAAATTATTTTTGGTATCAAAATTTAAAGAACGAATAGATCTATGCTCCTATCACTTGTTTTTATCTTAAAAACTTTTCAAATTTGTTTGGTAGTCGTCTGATTACGGAGGTAAAAACGGGACATTTTTTTTAGGTTTTTGGAAAGGCATATTTATTTTTGTAATAATTTTTTGGAAAAAAGTATATGACAGGGGCATGCCTTCAATAGACCTAGATATTTATAAACAAAATCGATTACTCTAGTGACATTATCCAGAAAGAGAATAGGGGAATAATAAATATACATTTGTATGGAAAAAATGCAGCCCGTCTACGCTCTTAAGATCTTCTCCTTAGTTTACTATTTAACATAACTTTCTGCACTGTCGCAATAATACAGTGTATTGTGTGTGATTTGTTATTTAAATTCAACAGGAGCGATTTCTTACAAGATTTTTTTACAAGTTTATTACACAGTTTTATTTTGTATCAAAATCTTAGTTGTAATATGTCCTTAAATATTTTATTGCCTAAACATGCAGATTTATTCACGACAGTTCTCAAACAACAGTTCGTAAAGGTAATGAGTAATGTCAAAACGGAAGGAATGCTGACTAACGAACGTTGTTTTTTTTTTTTCATTTATTTTGGAAAGTAATAGTTATTTTGAAACGTTTAATAATAAAAGTAAAGTACATTTATTTTATGACAAAAAGACAAAAAAGACCAAAGTACCAATAAATCTACATTTACAAATCATATTTTCATTGTAAGACAATATAACCGAGCAACAATTTTACTTCAAAACATTTTAAATATATCAGAAGAAGATTAGAACAACTGCTATAAAGATCTATTTTCGAAAAACCTGTGTACGTGCGTTCACTCAATATTAAACTAGACTATCAAAAGTCTGTGTTGAGGATAGACCTCCCCATAGATTTGCCGTGGTTGCGGCGCTTGGTAGGAGGAATAACAATCTTAGATGCTGCTGCCCATGTCCTGTTTCACTTTCCTTCTGTCGCCTCTTACGACGTCCGCGTGATTATATGGGTAGTGGATTCTCTTACACCGCTAATACACGGCGGAATCACAAGTGGACTTTGACTGCTGGAAAGTTTGGAAACTAATATTGCTTACGGTTTCAAAGTACCTACACAATAAAAGTAATTGTAAAAAGTATTGATTGGATGCGTTACTATACTACCAGAGATTTAATAACATGCTTTCGGGGTAATCACTTGTGAAGTTTTTAAAGTTTACAAATGTCTACAAAAAGTTAACATATGTAAAATAGCAGCTGAACCCTGCTGTGTTTCGTATGGTGAGTGTAGAGAACCAGAGACAGTTTTTACTGAAAACGAAGTATACCATCGTAAACCTTAGGGGTGACAACGCATTTGCATTTTTATTCTTAATTGAAGATAAATGTAGATGTCTATGGGCCACAGCATCCACTTACCATCAGGTGGACTGTGTGCTCGTTTGAGATTTCCATTATGGAAAAAATGTCTTATTTCATTTTCTGAAAGTATATTAAAGAATTTATAACAGTCACGCATTTTTAAGTCTATTTCTTATCTCCTTAATAAAATAATTTGATAGTCGCTTATTTGCCATATAACTTTCATTTATGGTATTCACCTTTTTATTTCAATAATTTAATAAGAAGTTGTATGTTATTTTATATATCTCACCGGTTATTTAAAATTTTGAAAAACATTATATTTGCACTTCGATTCTTAATCGATTTTATTCATAGAGATTAGATTTATGTGTCTAAGGGCCACACCATCCACTTACCATCAGATGAACTGTGTTCGTTTGTCACTCTTCTACATAAAAAAAAACATAAGCAGAAAAAATAATCGACATAACCTTAATAGGGTTATGGATCTGAAGTAGCACTGAGCAGGCAGTTTCAATTGTAGAGAAGAAATATTCTCAAGAACCAACCTCGTAATTAGATTGAGCGGGGACTTTTTCAAGTAAGAAATCTCTTCATTCTAAAATTTGCTTACCCTAACAATAAAAAAGGTATTATAGAAAAACGTAATTTTGTTTTAATTTACTATGGCGACTATGATCAAAGTTTTATGTAGTTGCCGAAATAAAAATAAAAAATACAAACAAAAAAACAGACAGATATTCTTCCAATATTTTTTATTAATAGGATTATTTTGGTCTGTAGGTGAGTATATAATAAAGAAGATTAATTAGAATAAATCTTGTAAAACATGAAATTATTTGAAATTAATCTTAATTTTTTCTGAAGTTGTTGAATGATGACGTTGTACCGGCGATCGCAGAATATCACAAATGCTTATTAAATGTAGCGGGCGAAATAAGAACGAAAGAGATGAATGCAGGTAGATCAGTGCTATGCTTTACGGCAATCAAAGAGCGAATTTACATTTGGCAGTGATCTTGTATTGATAGTGGTAATGACGATATTTCACCTACAGAAAATAACATTTAATTCAATCTCCATTAATTATAATAGAGGAGGCACCTGTTACACTGCTTTTTATTATGCCACTTCATCACAGATAACAATTATTGCTTAATTTTTGTGCGAATTCTGCAAATTACTCTTGTCTTTCATTAAGTTTATACAGTAGTTTTATACGTGGTAGAGCCATGCTGCAGCTATATTAGTAGTATAGTTGTAGCACGAATGGGTCGGCTTGACCGGGGTAGGGCCACGCTCTAACGGAATACCAGCGTCAAATAGCAGCTTAATGTTGCTGTGTTTCGTATGGTCAAGGTATTGAATTTACTGCAAAGTCCGAATATCAATATAACTCTGATGTGGTTTGAGACAAATCCTCTTTGCTAATAACTTAAATCTTTTTATTATCAAGATGAGTCGCCATCGAGGCAACAAGACGACGATCAATGTGTTTATTTGCGTGCAACCTGTGTGTTGTGCCACGACGGTACTCATAAACAGCTATATTAAAGAAAAACAAATAGCGGGTTAAACTTCTTTATTAATAACAAAACTGTAACTTTATATTTTACGTGGCAGAGCAACGCGGCAGCTATATTATGGTTGTAGCACGAATGGGAAACCGGGGAAGGACCACGCTCTCACAGCTCTACAAACCCGCGTAAAATAGCAGCTTATAATGCTGCTGTGTTTCGTATGGTGATTGTAGAGAACCGGAGACACTTTTTACTGGAAACGAGGAATTTCATCTTAGTCCACCCCTGAGTGACAACGCATCAGCATTTTGATTCTTAATTTTATAGAATTAATTAAAGATTAAGGATAAATGCAGATGTCTATGGACTACAGCATCCATTTACCATCAGGTGGATTGTGTGCTCGTTTGTCACCCTATTCCATAAAATAAAATATTTTTGCGTCTAGCCTGACTCAATTCAATTAACAACTTTCTATCTATTGCGTATGATTCTGCAATCATGGCCAGAATTGGCTCAGCATGCGGCACACTTTCACATCCCTCGTCCACAAAGTTACAACATACAGGGTTATTTTGCAATAACCGGCCAGAAGATTCCGAATAAGTAGGATAGGCAAATGGTGAAGAAAAATTAATTTAAAAACCCTCAAACATTCTGTTCTTTTTATCTTTTAAATTCAAAATACGTCGTGATGCATTATTTTAACTGATTTTATTGCACACGCACACAGGTAGGCAAAAATGCTGTTGCCCATAAATCACATTCAATTTGGGATATTTGAAATAAAAGTAGATGCCTTATTTACTTGTATTTTCAAAAACTGCAATAACTGTATATAATTATGTATATATTTAAACTTTGGTTACTCTTTAAAAAATAACCCTGTATATGTACGAGTATTGAAAACAAAACTCGTATTTGATGCAGCTGGTAGTTATTTCAAATTGCTTGTTTTTCCGAATATAATTGAATTTTATTTAATGATTTCTTATATTTACGCGAACACTACACATTTTTAAATAAAACTAATTTTTACGGATTTTATCGCGTATATTAACTTATTTTTAACTTATTTTTATATTCCCGACGTTTCGGGTGCTTTCCAGCACCCGTGGTCACGGGGGACTGAGTTGTTTGACGTCCTGCTGTCATAGTTAGCCCGGCTACCTTCAGTATTTTTAATATCTAGATGTTTTAGTCATCCGAAATCCTGATAACACTATTGGTCATACTGTGTACAGAAAAAATACCGATACCAACCGATATTTAAATGGTGAATCTCACCATCATCCTTCACAGTTAGCTACCGTGGGAAAATCTTTGTTTCAGAGAGCACGAGGGATCTGTGACAGAAAACATCTGGCCGCCGAGCTTCAGCACGTCGAGCAAGTACTGCAAGACAACAAGCTTCGGGTCCCGCGCCTACGTCACAGTGACCGAGTGAAGCCAGCCACAGTCGAGCGTGTGCCTGCTGTACTACCCTATGTCAGAGGAGTCACAGACAAGGTTGGCTACATCTTGAAGCGAGCTTCCATTAAAACGTACTTCAAGCCGCTGAAGAAGATTGGTCAATTTTTACCATCTGTCAAGTGTCATATCCCTCTACAAGATGCAGGACTGTACAAGCTGGATTGTGAATGTGGTCTCTCGTACATAGGACAAACAAAAAGATCTATTAAAACCCGCGTTAAAGAACATATAGCTGA
This sequence comes from Parnassius mnemosyne, assembly GCA_963668995.1. NCBI lineage: Eukaryota > Metazoa > Arthropoda > Insecta > Lepidoptera > Papilionidae > Parnassius > Parnassius mnemosyne. The sequence goes on along the minus strand of CAVLGL010000093.1, from coordinate 27,624,746 downwards.
CGTGAAGCACCGACGTATCGGGAAGTCTGCAGTTTGTGAACATGTTCATGATCGTCCCCGACATTACATTAGATTTGATAGACCACAAATCCTCGCAAAAGAACACCGATTCCTCCCAAGGATGATTCGCGAGGCTATTGAAATTAAAAAACATCCTAATTTCAATAGATAAGATGGATGGGTGCTGCCAACTGCTTGGGATCCCATAATTAATAAAATCAAATCCAAACCCAAGTATACCACTGCTAGACTTCAAGATACTGTAAGCTCATTCTGCGTAAATCGAACCAAAAATTAATATTAAAAAACTGAAGGTAGCCGGGCTAACTATGACAGCAGGACGTCAAACAACTCAGTCCCCCGTGACCACGGGTGCTGGAAAGCACCCGAAACGTCGGGAATATAAAAATAAGTTAAAAATAAGTTAATATACGCGATAAAATCCGTAAAATTAGTTTTATTTAAAAATGAATTTTATTTCATATATCATTTATATCATTTCGTATATTATTTATATATCACTTTAAAGCATTCTTATGTTTTTATTATTATTGATTTAGGTTTCTGTCCGTCCGTATCCGAATCTTAATCAATTAGATTTTTGAAGATATACTCTGCTGAATGCTTTGTTCTCATTTGCATGAAACTCAACATAGTGAAAAGGGCCTGAACTTTTACGGGACGCTTGCCGCCTGGCGCATTCTTGACAGGCATTCTTCTAAAGCTCTATAAAGATAGCAGTGAAAAGTCAGCAGAAACATAAAAATTGTATCCAGGGATTTGTAGCTAATTTGTTGCTAATTAGTTACCAAAATCGCGATTTTGTTGCTCCAACCGGTTTTGAGTAAATTGAATTACTGCTATCTTTACATTAAGATAGCAGTAAAAACTTTCAATCAACCCCGCCGTAGCGGATAAAACGGGATAATTTGTTGCTAATTAGTTGCTGACATAAAATGCAAAAAAAAAAAATAAAAAAAAAATTATATTTAAAAAATTAAAAAAACATCAAAAATTTATAAAAATCAATTTATGTTTTGATACTGATTCTGAAGTTCCAAATTAATGAAAATTTTACTGTTAATTAATAAATAGATCAATAACTCCCAGAGAGCCTACAACATCATAAAATCGGTCGAAAAGCTGTATCAAGTAATTAGTTACAAATAAATGTGTACATGCTGCCTATACGGGAGATTCAAAAACAGAAGAACAGATATATTTTTGCTGTTCAGTTATAAAAGCATAAAGAGCAACAAAATAAAATAGATCGATAAGCTGCACCAAGTAATAAGTTAATAATTATTTGTACAAGCTATATTTACATTAAAATTATAGGAAAAAAGATAGTAGATATTTTGTTGCTGATCATTTACGGAAGCAGCAACTCACGAAGAACCAGCAACAAAATAAAATATATCGATAAGTTGCACCATGTTATTAGTTAAAAATATTTGTGTACACTCTATATTTTAATGCAAATTTTTGAAAAAAAGCAGATATTTTGTTGCTGGTCAGTTACGAAAGCAGCAAATCGTATACAGCCAGCAACAATATAAAATAGATCGATAGGCTGTACTAAGTAATTAGTTACTAATTATTTGTGTACATGCTATATTGACATGAAAATTATAGGAAAAAAATTTTGCGGATATTTGTTGCTGGTTCGTATCGAAAGCAGCAACTCATGAAGAACCAGCAACAAAATAAAATTGATCGATAGTCTACACCAAGTAATAAGTTAATAATTATTTGTGTACATGCTATATTTACATGAAAATTATAGGAAAAAAAATTGCGGATATTTGTTGCTGGTTCGTATCGAAAGCAGCAACTCATGAAGAACCAGCAACAAAATTAAATTGATCGATAGTCTACACCAAGTAATAAGTTAATAATTATTTGTGTACATGCTATATTTACATTATAATTTTAGAAAAGAAGGTAGCAGATATTTTGTTGCTGGTCAGTTACGGAAGCAGCAACTCATAAAGAGCCAGCAACAAAATAAAATAGATCGACAAGTTGCATTACATTATTAGTTATAAATTATTTGTATACATGCCATATTTTAATAAAAATTTTAGGAAAAAAGTTAGCAGATATTTTGTTGCTGGTCAGATACGGAAGCAGCAACTCGTATAGAGCCAGTAACGAAATAAAGAAGATCGACAAGTTGCACTTAGTAGTAGTTACTAATTATTTGTGTACATGCTATATTTCTATGAAAAGTTTAGAAAAAATAGTAGCAGATATTTTGTTGCTGGTCAGTATCGGAAGCGGCAACTCATAAAGAGCCAGCCACAAAATAAAATAGATTGACAGCCTATCGATCAATTTTATTTATTGTTGGATCTTCATGAATTGCTTCTTCCGTTACTGACCAGCAACAAAATATCTACTACTTTTTTTTCTAAAATTTTCATAGAAATATAGCATGTACAAAAATAATTAGTAACTAACT